>OZ025303.1:29154274-29754274 GCA_964019185.1 Maratus speculifer
CAATTTCTCACTTAAATGTGATTATTTTTATACGCCATTTCTTTTTGCATATGATAGCTGAGTTTCATCTTTAATATGATATTTTTTTTTTACTTTTTTGATTTTGGTTACAGATTTTTCTTAAAAAGGTATTTTCAGTTTCAAAACTGTTCTCAACAAATGAAAGTACCTCTTTAATTCTAGATTCAAAATCTAAAAAGTAAAAAATAGCGATATTAAAGATCTAGCTCGGTAAACTTATAAAAAAAAAAAAAAAAGTTTAAAAATACAGTAGCCTTCCTCAAATCCAGAACCCTAAAGTACACATCTCTCTAAAATCTGCATATAATTTACAGATGTAAACAATGAAACATTCACTTCAGATAGAGGAACAAAATTTCATTTTTTTGGTTTTATATCAATTCCTTACATATTTTAATTTGTAATTTTTGTTAATATTACTGTATTCCTTTTTTTTATTATTCATGAAGGAAGAATGCATCTATTTCTGAAAATATTCTTCAAGATATTGATGATATCACTGGTCATCACAATCTTCTTAACCAATATATTTATGTATGAATCAAGCTTTTTTTGGTTATTAAGAGAACTAAACCTGACCTAAAACTTCCCTATTTTATTATTTTGTTGTGAATTAGTTATGTACCTTTATAAGATAAGTTTCACTGAATAATTTAGGAAAACTGCATCTCATATTTATAATAAATATTTAACTAATCATACATTGTTGATTATTAATAAGATCTTTTCTTTAAACATTTAAAAATTATCTAAATTTTTATTATTTTAGTTCATTACTTATTTTAATATCTTGTTATATTGTAAGCTTTCATTATACTTTCAATTGCATTTTTTATTGCATTCAAATTGCTGTTAAAAAAATTTAAACAAACCAGCGACCAAAAATCTGCAAAATTCTAAAATAAGCACAATCTTTGGTTCCAAGCTGTGTGGATTTGAGGGAGTCTACTGTATTGAAATCTAAGTTAGAAGTTCTAAAATAACCTGCCTGTTGATTTAACATTATGGAGCGGGTGTATTTACATGTGTCTAGAGTCCCTGGTCTTACCCCCTGGAGTCAACGGTTGGGAATACGAAATTTCACACTCACAAGGTTCGACTGTATTTGTTAAAAAAAAGAACAGATTTGTCATTTATTTTTGATTTTTTTAAAAAGCCATTACCGAATAAAATGCACATTTTTTATAAAAAAGTCACCACATTTTGTAAATAAAATGGGTACTACTTGGTTATCCGTCGATCAAAGACCATAGTCAAACTATAAATTTAAATGCCAATAATGGATGATCATGAAAGTTGCATCCAATCACATTAAATATGATAAAAGTATTTAAAATGTCATTAAATGATTTTTATTTGTATGTTTATTAATATTTTACTAATTTATTCGTTTTTCATTATTTATTATTTAAAATAAAAATTACATCAATACATGTAATTTGGCGATTTGTACAATTTGGCAAATTTCATCAACAGGATAACCAAGTACAGTAGACTCCTTCAAATCCGCACAGCTTGGGACCAGAAGTTTTGCAGATTTTAGAATTTTGCGGATTTCTGGTCATTGCTTTGTTTACATTTTTTTAAAGTAATTTGAATGTAATTAATAATGAAATCAAAGGTATAATGAATGGTTACAATATGCTAAAATATTAAAATAAGTAATAAACTAAAATAATAAAAAAATATATAGTTTTTAAAATGATAAAAATACTAAAAGCAAAAGTTAAATTAATAAATCAATAATATACAATTAAATATTCATTATAGGGATGAAATGTGTTTTTCCTAAATTATTCAATGAAACTTGCCTCATAAAAGTACATTACTAATTCACATGAAGATCATAAAATAATGAAGCTTTATTTCAGGTTTAGCCAGACTTAAAAACTAAAAAAGTTTGATTAATACATAAATATATTTGGTAAGATTGTGATTACCGTATTTTCGGGCGTATGCGCCGCGGCGCATACGAGTTTAAAAGTTAAAATTATGCTTACTGCGGCGCTTCTTCCGGGGCGGCGGATACGATGTATTTTTTTCCCCTTGCAGCGATATTCATTACAGAGGTGATTCTGATCGGAATTTTTCTGAAAATTGTAAAAAGTCAATCATCAGGAAGAAAATGCGAAGCATAAAAAATATCGCGAATTTCGACAAATGATAGCCTAATTTCTGTCAATCATTCGCAGAAAAAGCAAGAATTTTATCAAATGATCGGGAGAAAAAAACACGACTTTTATCAAAGGTTCGCGGGAAAAGCGCGAATATGTAAAAAGAAAAAAAATGTGTATTTCATGAAAGGATCACTTGAAAAACTACAATTTTATTATCATAAAATCCCGTTAATCCGCCCTTCCCAATCAAACGCTAGTCCCCGCTATAAAAAAATCGCTGAAAAAAAACGCTAATTTCGATAAAGAATCGCGAAAACTAACCGCAAATTTATTGAAAGGATCGCAAAAAATCATGAATTTCGCCGAAGTATCGCTAAAAAACCCACATTTCGACGAAAGATTGCAGTAAAAACGCGAAATATGTCAAAAAATCTCTAAAAAACGCAAATTATGTCATCGCAGAAAAATCGTGAATTTCTCAAAGGAACGGTGATAGAACGCCAAAAAGAATTGTTAAAAATTTTTATAGAAAAAACGCAACTTTGTCGTATCTATAAATATACGGTAAAAAAACGAGAAAAAACGTGAATTCAGGCGAAAAAACGCAGAAAAAAAGAAGAAATTTGAAAAAAAAAGCATGAAATCTATTAAAAAATCTCGAAAAAACGAACATTTCATCAAAGATTCACGATTCATTCATTTCATCATGATTCATGCCGTTCTCAAAGGCGAATGAGATTGGCCTGAATCATGATGAAATGATATGTTCATGAATCTTTGATGAAATGTGTGTTTTTTCGGGATTTTTTTTTAAATAGATTTCATTCTTTTTATGCTTTTTTTTAATATCTCCTTTTTTCTGCGCTTTTTCGACAGAATTCAAGTTTTTTTTTTTAAAGAATGCACATTTTTTTAAGTATTGCTTCAAGTATCAAAATTCATGATTCGTTATTCTTCCAAATATTCATGAATCATCGCTTACTCACTCCTATAAAAAACGCAATTTTTTTCAAGTATCGCGAAAAAATTCTGCAAATTCGTCAAATATCGCGATAAAACCCTATCAATTTCGTTACAAACTATAAAAACGTATTAAAAAATCGCGAAAAAAAGGCTGCACGAATTCAATTTCATTTTATCATAAAAAATATACAAAATATACTAAATTTAAAATTGGATTTATGTTACAAATGTTTAAAAAAACGCGAAAAAACACTTAATTTAACGCAATTTTTAACATTTTGATGTATTTTCATAAGTGCGGCGCATACGGCGGTGCGGCGCTTCTGATGAACATTTGTTTTAATTTAATGCATTTTCGGAGGTGCGGCGCTTACGGTGTGTGCGGCGCGTATACCCGAAAATACGGTACCAATAATATCAGCAATATCTCTATTTTTTCAGAAATAAATTATTCTTTCTTCATGAAAAAACATGAATTCAATAACCTTAACAAAAATTACAAATTAAAAAATATATGAAATTTATATAAAACTAAAAAAGTCAAATTTTGCACCTACATCTGAACTGAATGCTTCATTGTTTACATCTGTAAAATATGTGTGGATTTTAGAGAGTTGCAGATTTTAGGAGTGCGGATTTGAGGGAGTCTACTGTAGTACCATAAAATGTTGTTTTGGTTTAGATAGCTTGCCACAATGACCACCTTAATGACTTTATATCATGCACTATGTATGGATAAAATGCATATACAAAAGGATATTTATAGAAAGCAAAAGGATGAGCACTTTGATACCATCCTTATGTTTTTTTTATGTTGGAAAATACATTAAATTAACATTAAAAATGCAGTTTTAGTCATGACAGGAGAAAGCCAAGTTACATGATGAAGAAATTTTGATGCCACTACACATGTAAACAAACCTTTTGCTTTATTTTCCCCTGTACTTTTCTATGAGCATAGTTTACGTTACACTGAATTATTTTTTTTTCTTTTCTTAAAAATGGTAGCAGAACAAACTAAAAGCATTGTAAATTGTTGGAATAAATGATGTTGTAAATTCATGTGAGATCTTCCCCCTACCCTTCATTGTTCTAAGAATTATCATTTCAAGATCTTAATGTAGAAATAAAATATCGAAACAGTTGTGGAATTCGCCTCCAGTCTGTCGTCTTTTTTTTTTTTTTTCTTGGCATGAAAAACTTGTTTTTGCCAAGTGGCAATTGTCGCCAAGTAGAAATTCATAGCCATTTCAGGCCCAAGGAGGAAGGGAGAAAGGAGTCATAATGAGCAAACAATAAAGAACTTTTAAATAATAAAGTAAGGCGAAAACTCTCTTAAATATATAAATAACTGACAATAAAAATCACAATAAAGCATTTTTAAAGCCTACATCCATGAACTAAACACCTAAAAATCTTATTTAATAACCTAAGACCGCATTGACAGCCAAAATACATAAAGAACACATTAAAGCAATCTCTAATCGTACATTCAGAAAGGAAAAAAAGTCACAAAAATGCTTTTTTTTTCACGAAAAATAAACCGACTTTTATCCAAAAACAAAAATCACATAAGGCAATTTAATTATTAAATATACAGTCGAGGATCTATAATCCGCGGACCCATAATCCGCAATTTCCCATAATCCGCGTTACTTTACGAATGTAAACAATGAAATAAACAGTTAAAAAAAATTACAAATCCGTGATCCAAAAATGATTTTTTTTTAACAAATAATAAAAAATGTAATAAAAATCATAATAAAACATGTATTTTTTTTAATTTACTCTTTTATTTTATTGACAGTAAAAAACTAAACTGTATTACGGAACGTGCCTAAGCTTACTGAACGTTCGAATTGACGACTGTTCATTCGTAGCTATTCCAGTTTTGGCAAGTTCAGGAGAGTAAATAACCATTGAAAACGCACTATTTTGTGTGCATCGCGCGCCCTAACAGTAAACACAGCACAAGCTGAGAACTAAATATTCAAACGTGACGAAAAAACGTACAATAGTTAGAGGGCTTACACGGGATTTTTCCGCGGACGTTCAACAAAATTTACAGGAATGAATCATGATGAAATGAATGAATCATAAATTTTGATACTTGAAAAAAATTGTTTTTTTTTTAAACGTAAAATCTGTTGAAAAAACGCAGAAAAAAAGGAGAAATTTGTAAAATAAAAAGCCAAAACAAGCATGAAATCATTTAAAAGAATCTCGAAAAAATGCACGTTTCATCAAAGATTCATGATTCATTCATTTCATAATGATTCCTTTCAAACTCCTTTGAAAACTGCCTTTGAGAATGGGGAGGGAGGGCGCTTTCTCGGGATTTTTTGAAAATTTCAAATTCTTTATAAAGGGGGAGGGGGCGATTTTAAAAAGTAAAATAACTTTAATAATGCATTTTTTTAGATTACTTTTTAAATTAATTACTAGATTTCATATTTATCTTTCCATATTATACTGATTATAGAATTAAAATGCTGTCTAAGAATGATAAAATGACGCACAATCTATTATACTCTATAATCCGCAAAATTCCATAATCCGCACAACCTTTGGCCTCAACTTGTGCGGATTATAGATCTTTGACTGTATTAAAGAAATTTAACCCTAGAAAGCAAATACATAGAATCCAAATTACAGTTATCTCTAATGCTATATTCACAAATAAAACAAAAATTAAAACAACCTTTTGTACAAAAAAGTACTTACTACACCATTCTATCTTTCCATTTTCATCAACCACGTGATTCCTACAAGGCCAAGAATAACCATCAGACACTTTCTTTTCTCAAATACTCATATTTTCTCGACAATAAAAGAAAACAATGTTTGCTTTAATTAAATTGACCTCCCTCAAGAACATTTCTGAACATCTCTGTGCAAAAATGCAGAGTCGGATTGCCATTTTACTCACAGAAAACCTATTACTCAAACCATAGACTTCTCATATTGCATTCATTCCTGATCTAAGCTCAAAACCCTCAACATACACCTTTTCCCATGTACATATGCCGGGAGAAAAAAAATCTAGGGTTGCCAGAACACTAAAATCAGCATGGTTGAATCAGCGCTAACATCGGCAACAATAATTGCCAAAAAACATCACAGATGATTGAGGGCGATTGCTGTAGGGTAGCCAAAATATCGATATAAGTTTATACTACAAATGTTTTATAGAAAAATTTACTTTTTTTTCATAGTAATAGTGATGCACAACCTTTTTGCCAAAAAATTGCTTGCCACCGGAATATTTGAAAAGTGACAATATTTTATTGAATAGCAAAATTTCTGCAATTATTATAAAGAAAATTATTCTGTATGAAAATAGTGGTATCTTTGTGGCCCGCGGGCTACATGTTGTGTGCCATTAATATTAAAATTCCAAAATAGACTAATTTTTTTAAAAAAGCATACAGAAATTACAATAATTCACCAACCACATTTAAAGTGTATTAGTTTTCATTTGATATTTTAAATTTTTTCTAGATTTTTATAAATTAAGATGAAAAAAAATGCTAGTTTTCAAAACAGTTTCTTAATTATATCACATTCAGCTTGATTTTATTGTATTTGAACTAATTCTGTCTTTCATAATGGGCTCATTAGACAGAAGTGTGGTAGGTGCTTGTTCAGCAAGGAAAGCCTGTGTAAACTCTGAGATTAAAAAGCTAAATTTTTAGTTCCATTTTTTTTATATGCATTTAGCTTGTAATTGTGTAAAGAGAAAACTATTTTTTTTTAACGTGCAGAAGTCAAAAAAATGTTTTATGTTTTCTTTTGCAAGAAAGTTTTTTTATACATGAGAAAGTGATCTTTTCCACTTTCTCCAGAAAAATCTGATAAAATATTTTTCTTCTGCTACTTCTAAATTTCCAGTAACTTTAGACTAGCATTGTCATTAATTGACAAACGGAAATTAAAGGCTGTCGAAAAATTGTAGTTATCATTTATAAATTTCAGATTCAAAATCTCTGTACTTTGTTGACTGTATTGTATATAATATATTAATGCCATCGACTCTCTCAAATCCACATAGCTGGGGACCAGAGGTTATGCAGATTTTAGAATTTTGCAGATTTCTGGTCATTGTTTTGTTTACATTTTTTAAACAGTAGTTTGACTGTAATAATTGATGCAATTGAGAATATAATAAAAGCTTACAATAAAATAATGTACTAAATTAAGTGACAAATTAAAATATTAAAAATTTAGATAATTTTTAAAATGCTTAAAATGTTAAATGCAAAGACCAAGTTAATAATCCATAATGTATAAGTATAATTAAACATTCATTATAAAGATGAACTGCATTTTTCCGATATTATTCAATGAAAATTGCCTCATAAAGGCACATTACTAATTCACATCCAAATCATAAAATAAGGAAGTTTTATTTCAGGTTTAGCCAGACTTAACAACCAAAAAAGCTTGATTGATTTATATTTGGGAAGGGGGGTGTGATTTCCAATAATATCAACAATATCTTGAATTGTTTCAAAAACAAATTTATTCTTCCTTCATGAAAAAAATACGAATTCAATAATATTAACAAAAATTACAAATTAAAATATTTATGGAATTGATATTAAAATAAAAAAGTCAAATTTTATACCTCTATCTGAACAGAATGTATCATTGTTTACATCCTTAAATTATGTGCAGAGAGTTGCCGATTTTAGGGTTGCAGATTCGAGGGAGTCAAATGTATTGCAATGGAGATTGTAGCTTGAAGAACTGATATCAGTTTGCGGTCATGAGAAACTTAAATGTATCTCCGTAGAAAACAATCTAACAAAATCAAATGGTTATGCTTGATCTATGGGAATCCATTGTTATATGTAAAATGAATCAAAAGTTTCATTAAAATAAATGTATTAGTCTGGCTTTTAGTTAAAAAAGTTGATTTTACGTCCCCCCCCCCAAACCTGATCCTGTGGTCTAAATAGGTTTGTCAGAATAACCATTACTACTTCAGTTCTGTTGGAACCTTCCTCAATTCCTATATTACAAGTTAAATGTAAATAAAAAAAATAATACTACTAAAAATTTAGGTTATGAGTAAAATGCCTATGACAGGCATACACACAAAATGATCTTTTAATGATTTCGTTTTTATTTGTACAAATAACAACAAAAGACTCGGTCTGTTTTTTTTTTTTTTTTTTTTTTTTTTTTTCAATTTATAAATCTTGTTCTATACTTATTCCCCATTTGTTGGTATAACTTCATTAGGAATGCTTATTAAATTCAGACATATAAATAAATATACAGTAGACTCCCTTAAATCCACAAACCTAAAATCTGCACATAATTTACAGATGTAAACAATGAAGTATTCATTTCAGATGTAGCGACAAAATTTGACTTTTTTAGTTTTATATCAATTCTATAGATATTTAAATTTGTCATTTTTGTTAATATCACTAAACTCACTTTTTTTATGAAGGAAGAATAAATATTTTTCTGAAAAATAAAATATTGCAGATATCGTTGGTAATCATAATCTTCTTTCCAAATATATTTATGTGTTAATCAAGCTTTTTGGTAATTAAGTCTGACTAAACAGGAAATAGAACTTCCTTATTTTATAATTTTGATGTACATTATTAATGTACCTTTATGGGACAACAATAATTTAAGAAAAATATGTTTCATCTTTATAATGAATATTTAATCATATATTATTTATGATTAACTTGATCTTTGCTTTTTATATTTTAATCATTTTAAAAATTACCTAAATTTTTATTATTTTGGTTTTATTACTTAGTTTAATATTTTATCATATTGTAAGCATTCAATATAGTTTCGATTGCATTATTAATTACATTCAAATTATTGACTAAAAAATATAAACAAAGCAATAACCAGAAATCTGCAAAATTCTAAAATCCGCACAACCTCTGCTCCCAAGCTGTGCAGATTTGAAGGAGTATACTGTACTATATGCTTATACATATTTTTATTAGCTATTTTATATCTTTCACATTTTATATATTTATTATGCATGCGAAAATAAAAGAAAATTATATTACAAATATTTAGATATGTTTATAATATTACATCTACGAGTTAAATATGTCTGAAAAAAAGCCAGAAAATTATAAATTTGAAAAAAAATAATTATAACAAAAATATGTATGCAAAGTTACTATTTATCCACTAGTAGTATCAAGTAAATAAAAAATACAAACTCCAATGCTGAAGAACACAACAACTACTTCGAAACCTATATCACCAAAAAAAAAAAAAAAAAAAAAAAAAAATGCAGAACAGGATATGGAATTCTTCCCTAGTTACACTGCTCCAATAAAATAATAGTTTAGTCTCATACAAAAATATCAGAAAAAATAATTAAGATATTTAAGCATGTGATATATTAAAAGATAAAATAATTGCATGTAGCTATGTTTTTGTAGAATATTATATTAGAATTAAAAATGTATTTTCAATAATTTATGCTTCTAAATGTGCTTTTATTTATATTTAACAAGAAAGTATAAATGGAATTAATATTAAATTCGATTGAATGTGAGTATACGTCATACATATAAGTATTCACATGCATTGAACTATGTTTTTATTACTTTCACTATGAAATTATGATATAATTTAATAATAATGTTCAAATGGGAATGTAAGTTTCATAAGTTTAATATCAAGTTTTTACGTTTTAATCGTATGCAAATTAATTACCTTGTAAATTTTAAAAGGGAAACAGTTTATAAAGAAAGAATAAAATCCTTCTGCTGCAATGCCGTTTTCTTTTTATATCATTTACCCCCCTCCCCCCCTTAATATTTTAAAAAAAATACATATTAAACAAGCTATAGTTGTACTCTTAGCAAAAATGCATATTTTTATACTTAGAATCGACTATAAGAAGTTTTAAACATGCTAAAAAAAGCAAATAAATGATTAAAATATTGTTATTTTCAGTAATTTAACCAGGATTTTTTTAGGTATTGATTAAGAATTTTCATTCATGTTATTATATGTATATATATATATATATGTTATGTATGAATGTATGTGATAAAACCTGTCAAGATGAAATCGCAAAGGAATGTCACAATTGAATTTTCATTTATTTTATATATACAGTAGACTCTCTCAAATCCCCACAATTTAGGGTTGTGGGGATTTTAAAATTTTGTAAATTTCTGGTCATTGCTTTGTTTATGTTTTTAAACAATAATTCAAAGTAATTAATAATGCAATTGACACTATAATGCATGCTTATAATTTAGTAATAAATTATTAAGAATGTAATAAACTAAAATAATAAAATTTAGATAAGTTTTAAAATTTTAAAAGCAAAGGTCAAGTTAATAATCTATAATGCATGATTAAATATTCATGATAAAGATTGAACATATTTTTCCTAAATTATTCAATGAAACTTGCCTGAGAAAAGTACATTAGAAATTCACATGAAAATACTAAAATAAGGAAGTTTTATTTCAGGTTTAGACAGACTGTATAAATAAAAAGCTTGAATAAATAACTGGAATAAATAATTGGAAAACATAAATATATTTTGTAAAAAGATTGTGATTACCAGTGATTTTTGCAATATGTTGATTTTTTTTTCAGAAATAAATTTATCCTTCCTTCATGACAAAACATGAATTCTGTAATATTAATAAAAATTACAAATTAAATTACAGTAGACTCCCTCAAATCCGCATAGCTTGGGACCAGAGGTTTTGCGGATTTTAGAATTTTGTGGATTTCTGGTCATTGCTTTGTTTACATTTTTAAAAAAATGATTTCAATGTAATTAATAATGAAATCAAAAGTATAATGAATGCATACAATGTACTAAAATATTAAAAAAAGTAATAAACTAAAATAATAAAAATTTAGATATTTTTCTAAATGATTAAAATGCTAAAATGAAAAATAAAGTTAATAATCAGTAATGTACAATTAAATATTCATTATAAAAGAGGAAATGTGTTTTTCCTAAATTATTCAATAAAACTTGCCTCATAAAGGTACATTACTAATTCACATCAAGATCATAAAATAATGAAACTTTATTTCAGGTTTAGCCAGACTTAATAACTAAAAAAGCTTGATTAATACATAAATATATTTGGTAAGATTGTGATTACCAATGATATTAGCAATAGCTTTATTTTTTCAGAAATAAATTATTCTTTCTTCATGAAAAAACATGAATTCAATGACCTTAACAAAAATTATTATAAATTAAAAAATGTACGGAATTGATATAAAACTGAAAAAATCAATTTTTGCACCTACATCTGAACTGAATGTTTCATTGTTTACATCCGTAAAATATGTGTGGATTTTAGATAGTTACGGATTTTAGGAGTGCGGATTTGAGGGAGTCTACTGTATATATGGAATTGATATAAAACGAAAAAAAAAAGAGTTAAATTTTGTCCCTCTATCTGAAATGAATGTTTCATTGTTTACGTCCGGAAAATATGTGAGGATTTTAGGGTTGCAGAATTATGGGAATCTGCTGTATATTAATCTTCTATGTTTGTTCCCATTAAATATATATGACGACCTCAGAAGCCAATTGGTACAAGTGACAAAATGTCGATTTAGAGTAAATTGAGTTTAAAGATAATTGATGTTAAATTGGAACATCAATAACAATTGACTGAATTGAAATAGGAAACATCTGCTTGTTGCATTCTAATCTTTGAACTCTCATTTCAATAACTGTTAAAAAAATAGGGTACAATTTTCTTTAAATGTATTATTGTATGTAATATAGTTTGTTTTTCGAAAAAAGGGGTTTATTTCTATAACTCAACTAATAATAAGAAAATGACCTATATTTCTTTACCTGAAAACAAAAAAGCATATTTTTAGATACCCTGTGCACTTAACTCAATTTTTTCAATTTTGTCACTTATACCCCTTGGCTTCTGGGGTCCTCATATATAGTTTTTGATATGTGACCAGTGATATCAGCAATATCTTGAATTTTTTCAGAAATAAATTTATTCTTTCTTTATGAAAAAACATTGCTTCAATAATATTAACAAGAATTGCAAATTAAAGTTCTTAAGAGAATTGATATAAAGTTATGAAAGTCAAAATTTGTACATACATCTAGTCTAAAAAATGTATTGTCTACATCTGTAAATTATGTGCAGATTTTAAGATTATGGATTTGATGGAGTCTACTATATAGTGAAAATAGTCAAGATGAAATCTCAGTGTTTTTTTAAACATTCCGTTTTGGACAGGTTTTGTGTAATTGTATGGTATTCTTTTAGACGGGACAATGGAATATTTTTATTTGTGGTAACATTTCATTATAGGCAGGTTAAGTTTTTACAAATTTGTCTCATTCATATAAATATACGTTTTATGATACATGTTGGTAAGAGTGAGCTACATTGGACCTAAGTACATAGATGACCAGCAATTATATATTATTTACTTTTAAATTTTTAAAGCTTTTCTTTTAAACTAATTGATTATTTATAGCCTTTTAAACACATCGTTACCTCAGAATGATTCATTTGATCCTGATTGGTTGTTTTGAGATTTTAAAAAATAAAATTTTTAATCATTGTACTTTTCTGTATTATTAATTAAATAAGTAAAAACAGATTTTTTTAAAGGTAAGATCCTTGTTTTTATTTAATATTAAAGTTAATATGCTAAAAAGAAAGTTTTAAATAATAATTTTATGAGAATGTATAAAACTTCAACATGGGACACAATGGACCATAATGTATTCTATTAATGTAATTCTGAATTATCAAAATAGTTAATAATTACTTATTCTCTACAAATAAATGCTGTATTAAAATAATTATTTAACTGTAAAATAAAGTAAACAAAGAAAAATATCTATGTATCATAGTAAGAAATATTTTTGTTTGTATTTAATGCTTTTAAAGCAATACAAGTATTTTATCAATTGTAACCAGTTATTCCTAAAACAATTTCTAGCATTTTCCAAAATTTCATTAATTATTTTAGAAGCAACATAAAACAAATTTGGAATCAAATTTTTATGGTTACTAATCTGTTGTTTGTATCTGTGTTATCATAAGATCACTAACAGATCCAAAACTATTTCAGGAAAATTTCAGGCTCATAAGTATCTTGGAGTTTCATTTCCAAGTTTTCGTGATGATGACTTTATTTCATTTAATAACTTCACCTTATTATCAATGTCATTATATCAATCTGTTGGTATTTAAAAAGTACAATGCTCGTTTTGATACAGTAGAACCCCGTTAATCCGGATCAGTTTGTCATTTTTTTTTTCAAGTTTGAGAAGCGATTGGCTAATTTCCATAACATTAACTTGTTTCATGGTCGTATTCTGAATAAAAAAAAACTTTTTCTGAAATCTTTTCGGAAGAATTAAACAAAGTAAGCATTTTTACTGACTGTAAATATTCAATACATTTAACATAAAGGTGATTTTCTGTAAGTATGTTTTATTTATTTCATTTTTTTTTTCTAATTCTCCGGATAATCCGGATTGGGTCTGGTCCCAATTAGTTCGAATTATCAAGGTTTTGCTATTTTTTTTTGTAAATGTTTTGATTAAAAATTGGGAAGAGTCCGATATCCTGCGCTAGGTTGGAAAACTTGGCGAAAATTTTTGCGCCAAAATGCCGTTTTGGCGACATGAAAAATTTTCCAAGATGGCGGAAAAACGACGTTTCTAAATCTTTGTTATTTATAAATCAATGATTTTGTACTATTTTATAAAAATAGAAAGTTATATAAAATCATTGATTTATAAATAACAAAGATTTAAAAACGATGTTTTTCCGCCATCTTGAAAAATTCCTCGATGCACAATTTTAAATATTAAACAATAAACACAAACAATAAATACAACAAAAACACAATTTTAAGCATTCTAAATAAGTTTTTCTATTGTCAGGGGGGCTCCGCCCCCCTGAACCCCCCGTTTTAATAATAATACAACAATTTAACTCTAATACAATAACAATGTTAAAAAACTTACCAAAGAGTAAGGTGCAGTTAAATGCTTAAAATCTCGCTCACAACTGCCAAAAAATTCATTTAATATTTAAAAAAAAAAAAAAAAAAAAAAAAAAACTGGGGGTGTTACATAAAAAATACCAATAAATACGACGGAGAATCAAAAAAAGGGTAAATATTTCATACAAAAAAAGTAAAAATATACATAAAAAATAATAAAAATATGTATAAAAAAGCAAAGAAAAAAAAAGCAGTTAAGTTTTAGAGAGCGTTCCTTTTGATAGGGTCGGTTCATTTCTATATTTTCTCCAGTTACATAATTGATCATATAAAAAATTTGTCGGCATTTTGAGTACAAATGACAAAACTACAGCCAAAAGGTCGCGAACAGGGATTTTTAAATTCAGTTACATAATTGATCATATAAAAAATTTGTTGGCATTTTGAGTGCAAATGACAAAATTACAGCCAAAAGTTCGCGAACAGGGATTTTTGAATTTTCAAAAAAAGTTTTATAGACAGGATTAACGGTGCCGTAACAAGGTACTGGGATTTTTATCAAATTTAGACAAAAGACCAACTTCAGTTGCAAAATTGACTGCTAATTCCTCCGTCGCTAAAATTTTATGCCATGAAAATATGGAAATATTCTCTAATTATGGGTGCATTTTGGGAAATACCTAATTTAAAAATGCAAATAAAACAAACAAAAAAAGAATCCAAAGAAATAAAACAAGAGAAATAAAAAAGGCAGTTTGCAAACGAGACTCACTTAGACCAAGAACGTCCAACTGATATCCGTTGAAAGCGGCAAGTGTAACGATGATCTAGCAAAATTTAAAATTACGCTGGCTAATAGTTCACGTGATACTAATAAACCAATAAGATTAAAGAGCTCATACTCCGGCTCCCAAACGCATTTCCGAAAAAAAAGCAACCCTAAAGGCGCTCTCAGGCCGCCGCTTTAGCGTAATCCAGATCGAATTGCCTATCGCCAAAAAGGCGCGCCAAAAAAATCGCCAAAAATCTAGCACAGGATATCGGACTTGTCCCTAAAAATTTTATTTGAAACATTTGCAGTTTTATGTTATTTTGAAATTATAGGGGGAGGTAAACAGGACTTAAATTAATAAAAAATAAATTTATATTGTAATTAAAATAATGCTTAATAAAGGACCACGTACCCCAGTGGGTGGACTAGTGCACCCCGCTTCTAGGGCACACTGGTCCACTTTATGAACTTATACAAGTAACTTTTAAAAAAAAGTATTTGAAACTATGTTCTTAAAAAATTCTGAGGCATGTAAAATTACTTAAGGAATGTTCAAGAATACTTTTAGGCAGATTGGACTTTCCATGAAAGAGAAAAAAAATGTAAACTGCAAAAGTGGTCCAGTGTGAACCAGTCTCCCCTATAGTAAAACTTGTCAAAATGGTGATTATCTTTAACAGAAACCTGCCTGAAACAGAAGCATTACATATTCCTGATATGGATTGGCATACAAATACAATTTGTTGAAAATATGGCTGTAATTGATTTTTCATCACTTATCAGCGGTTCCATCATAAAAGATTTTAACAGGTACTAATAAACACAGTGAAACCTGTAAAACCGGAATCTTTCTACAATATAATCCTGTCCCAAATGGAAGAGTTTTCGGGATACCAATAATTGATTACACTTCATTTAATGGAAGTCGAAAATGGTGTATTTTTTTCCAGTTCTTTGCAATCATATCTTGACAAGATTCACTGTGTTTAGCCAGGCTAAAATTATTTTTTTAAATGCATTTATAAATAATTTTCTACTAAAAAATATAAATTTATACTAAATTTTATCAAGAAACAGAAGCCTTTATTGGCGATTCAAGTGCTCGAATACGCCATCTGGTGGAAAAAAGATGCAACCTCTCCATTCAGGATAATGCCCTGTAAGCTCATTGCATTGCGTGCGTTTTAAATTTGTTCAGAACAATTATTCTTTTGCACAATTACAGATTTCCTGTGACATTTCTTTTCTGTCTTATATGACGAAGTAAATATTATAAGAGTTTGAATATCTAAAAATTTTAAATACATTTATAATAAAGAGTTGTTTTAATAGGACTTTAACATTAGTTAAAGGAAAATTAAAGGGACAGCTATCCTGTATCAAAGGCTATGAGCAGCGCCTCTATAGGCCGTTTTAGTTCCCAATAATTTCTAGAATGCATCTGTGAAGGCATTATGTCTAAAAAGAAATTATAGATATTCAGAAGAATACATTAGACTCTAAAGTGGAGGTTTGGAATTCTTTGTTGTATTATAGCTTTACATACTCAATAAATTAAAAATATTATATGAAAGTGTTGAATTTGAGCGATATCCTGCCAATTCTGGTTGTGCTTGGCGACCTTCCTTTTACTTGGCGTGGCTTGTGCGCCGATTCGCCAGTACACTAATGTAACTGATGTTGGTATGACGTGCGTTTTGTTGCCGGAAAAATTCTCAAGTTTTTATTTTTCATTAAAGGCATAATCAAGATGATTATTGTGTGATTAATTTATTATTTAACATCACTGACAAAATTCCAAAAGAATGTATAAAAAAATATCAACATCAGAATAGAATTTTTCATTACGTACTCCTATTTACTTTTGAAATTGAGTAGAAATAAATAGATTGGTACTACTTGGTTATACCGTCGACCAAAAAAATATCGTGAAACTCTAAGAATAAATGTGAATAATGGATGATCGTGAATGTCACATTCAATGACATTAAATACGATACATGTCTTTGAAACGTCATTAGGTGATTTTTATTTTTATTAATATTCTACTAAATATTTGTTTTTCCTGTATTTAAAATGAAAATTATGACAATATGTATAAGTTGGCTATTAGTTTGGCGATTTGTATAATTTAGCGAAATTTGTCCACTTGATAATGATGTTTTATTGGATGTTGGATTGTTTATTTAATAATTGAAATTATCTTATGTAAAACTTGAGAACACCCGGTAATAAGTAATCTATATTCAGATAATTTATAAAAAATAATATAATGTGAGAAGGACAGATTAAGATCCTAGAATGAACCATGTTGAAAGTGAAGTAAGGAAGGATATAACATTTGAAAATACTTTAATACAAGTAAGTGCATAAAAAAAGAACAATTGAAAGAAAAAATTAAATAGAAATTGAATTAGAATTTTGAAAATCTTTCTTTGTCATTCCGATTTAGTACTTTTGAGTGTTGTTGATTACGCGATTCAGAAATCCAGGAACTCCGTTTTAGGAGGGGGATATCCAAGACGTCCACTTGGCTATGCCACTGATTACATAACTTAATTGCAGTGTAAGTTATATTAAATGATACAGAGTGTTTCAGCAATAAACAAACACGTTAGATAAAAAATATTCTAAAATCCGAAGAATTCCTTACTAAATACATTTACACATTAAAATTCCATGGCCACAATAAAATTTTATTTTCTCTCTATTCTTTGCTAAATGCATCATCGTTTCTTTCGACGATATTAAATTATAAAATTTTCTACTTAAATTTACTTTATATTTTATTTATAATACGTTATTTATTTTTAAAATGTTGCTATTTATTTTATTTACATAAACTGTAAATAAAAACTAGATTCTGTTAGGAAAGGAATCTGACATAACTTCGATTCCTCTAACTTCAAATAACTGGGATTCTACTGCAGTTTTTAATACTATGTAGCAGTTTTATGGCAATTTGTTTTCTACATTGCTTTAAAATTTTCGTTATAAGTTTATGTGTTTTTGTTTAATTTTTAATGAAACTCAAAAAATGAAATTAATTTATTTTGTTTTATTGCAGATGCATAATCTAACACATCACATCAGTCAAAATATCTTCAATGGGTGAAGCAGATGCAGCACAGTATCTCTTATCAGAACTTTTTGAAAGAAGCAGCTTCTGACTCACATCCTGGAAAATCTATTTTGTGAGTTATGCAAGAATTTATCCCAAAACAGTCTTTTTCGTCTGATATATGCAAGAAGAAATTCACTCAAAAGAGCAGTTTAAGTAGCCATTTGTTTATTCATACTGGTGCAAAATATTTTGCATGTGAGATATGCAACAAACAATTCTCTCATAAGCATCACTTAAGTACACATCTGTTAATTCATACTGGTGAGAAACCGTTTACGTGTGAGATATGCCACAAGAAATTTTCTCGAAAGAGTGACTTCAACAGCCATCTATTAATTCATACCGGTGAGAAACGCTTTGTATGTGAGACATGCAACAAGAAATTCTCTCGAAAGAGCAATTTAAGCAGTCATCTGTTAAGTCATACTGGATTTAAACCCTTTGTATGTGACGTATGTAACAGGAAATTCTTTCACAAGGGTCAATTAAACAGCCATCTGTTAACTCATACTGGTTATAAACTTTTTGAATGTGAGGTATGTAACAAGAAATTCTCCCACAAGGGCCATTTAAGCAGACATCTTTTAAGTCACACTGATGAGAAACCTTTTGTATGTGAGGTATGTAACAAGAAGTTTTCTCAAAAGAGCAATTTAAGCAGCCATCTGTTAATTCATACTGGTGAGAAATCTTTTGTATGTGAGATATGCAGCAAGAAATTTTCTCAAAAGGGTCATTTAAGCAGCCATCTGTTAATTCATACTGGTGAGAAATCTTTTGTATGTGAGGTATGCAACAAGAAATTCTCTCAAAAGAGCAATTTAAGCAGCCATCTGTTAACTCATACTGGTGAGAAACCTTTTGAGTGTGACATATGCAACAAGAAATTTAGTCAGGAATATGCTTTAAGCAAACATCTTTTAATTCATTCTGAAGAGAAATCTTTTGTGTGAGAGAGATGTGTCGCGATATTCTTCAAAAGATTTGTTAAATTATACATCTGTTAATTAATACTGCCGAGAAAATCTTTATGAGCGATAAACAAAATAAACTCGAAAAACGTGATCTAAGTGTTACATTATGCACCTAAAATTTATTAATTGCAGTATATTGCAGAAATAAAGAAATAATTCTTTCCATTTATTACAGTGCACAAAAAAACAGTGACACAAAAAAATTTGCAATTTAAACCAGTAAATCAGCACATTATCAAACTATACCACGTGCCATAGCAAGCACAGTTTTATTTTAACATGCTTCATATTTGAAAAATATTATAAATCTCTATTTTATTACACTTATAATCTGTAAAATTTTATAATGATTGATAGTATTAAAATTTAAAAAAACAATAAAGTTCTTTGAAGATAAAATTGTTTTTCTTAGTAACATTGAAGCTGAATATATCAGTTTTGAAAAGGGAATGGACTCCTGATTTACTCATAATATTAAGAGAAAAAATGTGTGTCTTTACTGATAGTCAAGTGTATCTTACTGATACATCTCGCTATTGCTCGTCATTGCGCCAAATTGCGAATAATTCTTTATTTGGCGAATAAACTAGCGGTTAGATTCGCCAAATTGCTGGTAATCAAATTTTGCTTTTTCTTTTCTTTTTCGTTTTTCATACATATGCATCCATACATATTTTTAATATATTTGTAGCGGATAGTTGAAATTAGATTATTAACAATCGTTATCGCAGCTATAAAAACATGTTGGAAAAAAGAGTATATTAAAGGATTAAGGATACGTTTTTAGTGTTCACGGCGAATCCATTTTGCTAATGCATTTTTCATTTGGCGAATTTTTTATTTTTAATTAGCCAAATTACTAACGTTGATCAGATATCAGCTAGAACACTGCTGATAGCTTACGTAATCTTTAAAGTTTCTTAATTTCAAGTTCGCCTTTTCTGATTGTTTTTTCGTAAGAAAATAGCAGCCTGGTGTCAGTTATGTCAATAAACATTGGAGAAAAAAGAATGAAATATTTGCTTGCCTCATCAAATTCAATCTCTAAAACTTTCCATCGTACTTAAAAAATGTTTATCATTTCGTTATAGCTCATGCCCATCTGACTATGACTTAACTATTTTGAATTACACAGGCAGCTATGTAATGGATTTGAGATACTGGGATTTACTATGCCCCATTAATTATTAAAAATGAATTATGTTATAGTCAATTGGGGTAACATTGCTCCACTTTTACAAAACTTTGATCCATTCTGCCACCTTCATGAATTCTTTCCGATGAGCTGCCAAATACACACTAGTGCATCTGTCTATATTTTTGAGAACAAATTCTTTTCCGTTAACTCAGGTGATATAACAGATTTAATCTTTTTTCTCTCTCTCGGTCCTAAGTTACCCTGATTGACTGTAACATTTGCAGTTTCTTCAAAAATACGCTCAGGTACTACTTGTTTAACCCGTCGACTAAAAAAACTATCGCCAAACTATAAGATTACATATCAATAATGGATGACTGTAAATGTCACATTCACTTAACATTAACTACGATACACGTGTTTGTTATGTCTTGAACTGATATTTAATTAAAATTTTTATTTGTAATTTTGGTTAAGTTTTGATAATTTATTTGTTCTTCCGTTTTTAAACATAAAAATTACATCAATTTATACAATTTAGGGAACAGTTTGGCGATTTCTATAATTTGGGGAAACGGGTCAACGAGAAAAGGAAGAAGTACCCATGCTCAAAATAATTATATGTAAATAATGTTGTTTATGTGGAAAATCGTCTGTGGATTTATTTTGCATTATTTGAAGAAATATTATTAAATGAAACGAGTAGGAATTTCTGAGGTCTCCTGAATAGGTTTTCGGTAAAATAGGGAGTGCAAAGTATTTATTTTTCTACATTTCGTATAGTGTCGATGGTAAGTCTTTTTTTCTTTTAAAAGAAAAAAAAGTTTAATTTGGAAAAAGAGTAGATAATCGAGATTTAGAAAAATTATTAAAAACCCATTTTTATCTTTATTGTAAAATAAAAGAAGGTTAATACAGGGATGAAAATCGAGCTTTTTACCTGATCCCTGCATAAAAAAGAATTATTTGAATTCTTCCCCTAAAATCCTCTATTTAACAAAATTTAAAATCTTCCTTTTTAATATTTTGGCAATAAATAATCTCATCTAAATACTTGCACTTGAAATCATTTGTAACGTCTTTGTCGGTTTGATAACAAACACGCATTCTTTAATCTTTATAACTCTTTATTTTTAAATTCACTTGTTTCCTGATTTATCTTAAAAAAATAATTGTATGAAAAAAATAAGCATATATTTGTAACAGTGCATATGTATGTATTTAACAATAAATAAATATCTTACCCAAAACTATCCCCTACTGTCAAAATCTCTGCTTGTCTGTTGTTTCCGCTTGTTCTTCCCCAATGTCATGAATATCTGTTTCCTCTACCAACAAATTTCATAAAAATTTTGAATGTTCTTTCTTTTTTTCTGCTCTGTTTGTGAATTTGTAGTAACGATATCTAATTAATAATCTACATATTCTCGCCTCCAATTCGTCACAAAAGTCCTTTTTTTCTCCTTCTCTCACAATCTCTCACAATTTATGTTCCGAAAATCCAAATGAAATTCTTTACAAAAATCTAATTTAATTTTGAGGACTTTTCACAGTTTTGCGAAAATAATAAATTATAACTAAAATAAGTGTTTCAACACTGGCTAATCTGTTTGCACATAGGAAGCTAACACGATGTTTAATAGTGTACTGGTCATACACTAGAATTTTTCATCATCGTATTCTTTTCTTACAAGGAAGGTCTCTATACTGGGCATACTCAGTTTTTTTTGAAAAAGAAAATACTAATTTAACTACTCATGTATGTAATAAATAATCATTCAAATTTAGCTACAGAATCACATTAGAAAATCTGCAAAAAATTAAAATACTTTCGAATATTTGGCGTGAAAAAACGAAAGCGTCATACGATTCGGCGAGCAGCACATCTCTTCGCTAACAGCAAACGATTTTAATGTAACTGAAAATAGTTTATCAATCGATTTTAAGAATGCGTGTAAATTGTATTTAATGAATTTAAATTAAAAATTTAAGGAGTTTAACGGATATATTTTCTTTTTGTATTACATATTTATGTTGCTTGTTGCTGTAGTTATTTAATTTTATCACTGCAACAATAATTTCATGTATATTTTTTTTCATATATTTAAGCGCATTCCAAAATAAAGACCGGATGAAGAATGCTGCAGCAATACATTTCATTATCGGGGAAGTTTTTGTTTTCATAGCAATGAAGTTGAATCGAAAGTGTTCAATTGAATTGAATTTTGAGATTGAAACGATTTTAATTTTTTTATTCATAAAATTTCGCGGTTAAATTTCACTATGTATATACATATATATGGTAAAGCTACAGTTAAAACAGACAAAAGTAAAGATATTTAAATATATATGTAAAAAAAGACCAGTTTAACATGAAACATTTTTACCTTAAAAAGTATTTGACATAAAAAATTATGATAAAAAGTTTATTAAATCTAATTGATTTTTTAAATCACCAGATTTTAAAACATTCACCTTTTATTTAATCATTTTAATAAAAATTTTACAACACATTATTCCAAATTCCGCTTGTTCACCTTTTTGTTATAAATTCTCTACTTTCCGTTTCATGGTTGACAGAGCGTTTAAAGTCTGTTCTGATGAATTTTTAAATTATGAATTGTGTAATATCCATGAGATTGCAGATTCTAATGGGTATAAAATAAGTACCATCAATAAATTAATAAATTATTATAGAAAAGGGAAGCCTAAACAACAATATCCAGGATTAACTGAAAGATTCAATAAAGGGGGTGATCCTAAAAACTTTAAAAGAGTTTCTTTTCCATATCTGAAAGGCAGTTTTGAGAAACTAAAATTTAAATTAAAAAAGTTTAATATTGAATTGATTGCAACTCCTCCACCAAAATTAAGGTGTTTACTTAATAAGCAAGTGGATCCTATAGGATATGATGATCTTGCTGGAGTTTATGAAATACCTTATATTACTGAAAATGGTGACTTAAATTATTACATAGGCATTACTGGGAGAAAGTTTGGAATTAGAAAAGGGGAGCATGAATCTGATATTAAATTTGGACGTACTAACACTGCCTTATCTAGAACATATTTGAATGAGGGGATAAAAATATTGTTTAGTGAAAGTACATTATGTTTCATATCAAATTGTTTCCGTAAATCTGTTATAAGAGAGTCCATTGAAATTTATACGCGTAAAAATCTGGTTTGCAATGATACCGTTTCTTTTATTATTCCTAAGTTATGGTTAGAATTAATGTATAAATTCCTCGTGAGAACTTGAATGGGATGAACTATGTTGGAAATTCTTTTAGATCAGGGTCTATATTTTAATTTAATTTTTTACAATAGAGCGCGTGGTTTTTTGTGTTTTTTATTGTTTATATCTCATTGTCGCGTGTCATTTGTATTGACCGTGAAATATTTTGAAATTTTATTTTTATTTATATTATGATTATGGAACTTATTTGACGGTTCCGAAACATGTCAATGTCATTTATTTTTATTATAACACCTTTCTTAAGTAAAATAAAAAAAATTATTAAAAAAAATAAAAAAATATTTTTTGAAATATTATTTTGACGTGATAAATCACCAAATAAACGAAATGTTTATTTTTTACGCACATTATAAAGGGCATCCGCCTAAAATTTTCTTACAAACATATATATCCACATGAGAAGAATATTCTGTTTCGACTATGCCCGTATGGAGACCTTCCTTTTTAGTAAACATGGTTTAAAATCTTTTCTTTTTCTTTTTTTTTATATGCTTTATTTGTAACTGTTTTTTTTACTATAATAAAAGGATCATTTAAGTTAGCTATCCCATCCAAAAAAATCTATTTCCCAAACATAGAAACTTTAAAAATTATTTTTTAAAGATTTTTATACTATATTGCTATTTTGTACCAACGAAAATAAATGATGATCTGACACTCCTATAAAATTTTCATTCTCCAATATCAGAAAAATGAATTCTAGACATGAGAGAGTCTAAGAGCCGACCGCAGAAAACCCTAAGTCATCGAGCACAAGAAAAAATTCTTTATTTTATGAAAGAGAAGTAATAGAGGAATCGAATGATCCATGTGTGCCGGATGCGAAAGGGTGCACAAGCCAAAAATTAATACCACTAGTGGTTGACTCATAGGCTTAGCATTGTGTTCGCCGTACAATCAACAGAATGAATACATGGACAACTGGGTGCAGAAAAAGATCATGCTAAGCCTATGAATCAACCACTAGCGGTATTAATTTTTGGCTTATGCACCACTTCGCTTTCGGCAGACATGGATCATTAAATTCCTCTATGACTACTGTTTCATATAATAAAAGGTTTTTTCTTGTGCTCGATGACTTAGGCTTTTGTGCGGTTGGCTCTTAGACTAAGAGGGAGGGGTGAAAAGATTTTAATCTTGTGTTATTTGGTTATTGTCACTCTTGATAATATATTTTGTAAAGAGGATTCGGGACATTATTTTAAAATCTAAAATATACAGGGTTATTATAAAAGAAGCATCATACACTTTCAAAATCCGATTAATTCAAAAGTATTATGCTTACAAATATTATTGATATATGAAAATAATCACAAAATATCTAAGTTTGTACTGTACACCAAGTGGCGTGGCAGTACTTGTTGAAGTCTGTAAACCAGGTAACATTACATCACTAGTTCAGCAGGCGGTGTGCTTTTCGAGGCGGTGTCTACGTCGTATAGGCGGAACTTTCCAGATCCGCCTGGGGTCGCACCCGGCATGCAGGGCAAAATCTTTAACCCCTGCGCAAGCAGGTGTGGGTAAAGTTTTTCCTCAGCTCTTCAGTTTCCGCTAGACGCTCCTTGCTCGATCGAAATCCGTATCACGTAGCAGGCGCAACCTAAGGATTGTCCGTAAGTCGGTACACCGAGGAAGGGAAACCTTCGACCCGAGTGGGGTGGCGTCTGTGCCTTCCAGGAGACTCTTTCGTCAGCTCCCCGGGCTCCATCAGAGGTTCTTTGTTTGAGCTTCCGAACTCCAAGTACACACTCACGAGTACTTCCGGTGGCGAGGACGGATACCCCCCAGCTAGATGGAACCACCAGAAGAAGTTTACCTCGTCTCACCGGGATTTAGCAAGAGGTCATCGGTTTCTCTCTAAAATGTTTTTACTGTTACAGTAGTTGATCTTAGAGAGACTCGCAACTGCCCTTTCGGGATCCTCGGCAGTGGCTCGTGGGCTCTTTGTAGATGTCCAGTTTCTGCACGTAGTCGGGGAGAATCAAGAGAAAAGCTCTTTGAGCTGGGTGGGATTCATGTCGCTTCGGCAGACACTTGAGTACAGGACGTGCGTTTGGCAGTGCACGTCATTGTCCGACTGCAAGCTGACGATATGGCGTCACTTTGGGAAACCCCTACCATGTCGACTTGCGCATACGTGACTTCGTGGCGAGAGATTGTTTTTCTACCAGGGGAACGTTTTTTCAGAAGACAGTACAAAAAAGAACTGACTTGTATCACGCTACAGACTGTGCGGATAGAATTCAGCTACCGCCTGGACGTGTGTTATGAGCTAAGGGGCACACGTAAAACATTCGTACAGTCAACATAACAATTGGATATTAAGCAGTTATTTTCATATATCAATCATATTCGTATGCATAATATTTTTGAATAAATCAGATTTTGAAAAGGAATGATTCTTTTACAGTAACGTGCACATGTGATTCATATATGAGAATGGCAAAAATGCAAAAAATTTCAAAATTAGTGTTTTTTCCCCACATATTCCTAGAAAGCCTGTCCTCCCTGCTTGTTCAGAAAGGGTAAAGAAAAAATTTGAATCTCGATGAGGATTTTAGATAAGCCACCTTACTACACATTAAGAAATGGAGCGGAATTAAAAAAAAAATAATATTAAAATTGTTAAACTAACAAGGAAGATCTCCATACTGGGCATACTCAGAATTCTTGGAAAATATATCAATTAAATTACTTATGTATGTAATAAAGGATCAATCAAAATTAGCGGCGGAAGTACAGTAGATAATCTGTAAAAAATTAAAATACTTTAGAATATTTGACATGAAAAGACCAAAATGTCACTCGATTTGGCGAGCAGCAAAAAAATAAGCAGCCTCGCCAAAAGCAAACGATTTTAATGTAACTGGAAATTCTTTATCAGTAGATTTTAAAATGCGTAAATGTTATTTATTAATTTAAAATTAAACATTTAAGGAGTTCAATACATATGTTTTCTTTCTGTATTGCATATTTATGTTACTTCTTGATGCAGTTATTTAAATTTATCACTGTGAAAATATTTTCATATATAATAAATGACTTCATATATTTAAGCATATCCCAAATAAAGACCTGATGAAGAATGCTGTAGTAATACATTTCAATATCGGCGAAGTTCTTGTTTCCATAGCAACAAAGTTGAATTGACAGTGTTCATTTGGAGTTATTTTGAGATTGTAACTATTTTAATTATTTTTTTAGTTCACTATTTTTCATAGTTAACTTTCAGTCTATACAGGGTCGTAGCTAGAAGTGAACAATAGGTCAAAAAAATGTAGAGGGGGGGGGGGGGGCTCAAAATTTTTTTTCTCTCTCTCTCTTTGACGCAGAAAGATAAATTCGAGCATATTCGCATTGTAGGTACTATGTTTCTTATTAAACTGTTGTACTAACATCATTTTTTGCTAAGAAAAGTATATGATGATACAAAATTAAACATCATGTTAGCTTCCTATGTGTAAAGAGGATGAGGGAGTGTTGGAACGCTTATTTTAGATATAATTTAGTAATTCTGCAAAATTGTGAAAGTGTCTCAAAACTAAATTTGATTTTTGAACAGAATTTCATTTGAATTTTCGGAACATAAATTCATTTAGTGACCTTGGAATCTTTTCTAGGGAGGGGGGGCTGAGCCGCCCATAGCGCCTCCTTAGCTACGAACCTGAGAATATAGATATATATATTCTCAGTTATTAAATAAGTTAAGTAAGATTAAATAAGATAAGTTATTAAATTTTCTCAGATATTTAAATCACCAGATAATAAGATATACACATTTTGCATATAAACATTTCAATAAACAATTTTATTTTACTTGATAGGTGTAACGAAAAAAAAAAAACAAATATTGACCTGTTTCGATTCCATCTTATAAGAACCATAATCATAATAAAAATAAAAATAAACATACGAATCGTTTCACGGTCAATACAAAGAGCTCGCGACAATGAGATGTAAGATAAAAATCACGCGCACTATTGTAAAAATTATAAATTAATAATAAAATAAAATAATAAACGGGATGAACCAAGTTGATAATTAATTTTGATCATGGCTTATTTTTAATTTATTATTTTTACAATAGTGCGCGTGATTTTTATCTTACATCTCATTGTCGCGAGCTCTTTGTATTGACCGTGAAACGATTCGTATGTTTATTTTTATTTTTACTATGATTATGGTTCTTATATGATGGAATCGAAACATGTCAATATTTGTTTTTATTTTTTCGTTACACCTATCAAGAAAAATAAAATTGTTTATTGAGATGTATATATATTTGACAAAATTACAATTAAAACTAACTGAAACTGACAAAACTAATGTTGTTTAAATAATTATTTTAAAATATAGTCCAACATGAAACATTTTTACCTTAAAAAGTATCTGACATAAAAAAGTAATTTTTTAAATTTTATTTCGTCGCCAACCAGTGATAAACCGCCAAATAAATGAAATGTTCATTATCTTTTAAGAGCGTTTTAAAGGGATTCTGCCGGAATTTTTCTTATAAACGTATATATCCACAATAGAAGAATACTCTGTAATTTTTTCAGAATTTTCTGACTGCCTGTATGGAGACTTTTCTTGTGTACGTTCTGTGTGGAATGACAGTAGGGGAAGTAAAAATTTGGGAGAAAGGAGGTTAATTTTCATGCTGTTTATTCCTTTATTTTTTACCTGAGAGAAGCAGAATATTTTAAAATAAAGTTTTAGAGATTTTCAATTTAGGATGTGTGTGTGTGTGTGTGTGAAGGGGAGTCATGTATTTTAATCTTAACGATATAATTTAGGTGGCAGGCTGTTTATTTATACCGGAGAACAATATACAGGACGGAATTTGTTTGTGTCTAGACTGAAATTCATTTGTTGCGCTTTGATCAGTGTACGGTCTGTTGTAAGTTTTTCCTGGTTCGGGTCGGGTTATGGTCCAGTAAGCCTAAAGTAATTCCCCATAATTGGAAGATAAGTGATCATTTTCAAATTAGCCCAACTTTGTCATGGCAGATTAAAATAAGCCTCAAAAATACCAGACTGATTGAAAAACCCAGTGGTCAGTTTTCAATTCACCTAATGCCCTTTAAGATCTTTGGAGAATGCCAGAAAAATGTCACGCGAATTAAGAAAAGGGAAATGATTCCCCAATTAGCCCATCTCTTTTCAAACAGCTCAGGCTCTTTGCAATGAAACTAATTTCTTATTTAGCGTACAACATCTACATACATGTATACACTGAGCCAAAACGTTATGACCACCTACATAAAAACATCCAAAACCCAACTTTGATCCGAAAAACCGCTGCAAATCACTTTGGCATGGATGCCACAAGTTCTATGTAGATGACCGAGGATAAAACGCATTAGTTGTTCAAGCAGCGGTCATGCATATTTGGGACACTCAAAAATGGTTGTTTTTGAGCTCTCGGCTGCCGTTGAATAATGACATCCGAAATGTACTCGGTCGGATTAAGATCCGTCCAGTCAGGTGACCAGGATGTTAACTGGAATTCACTATTACTAGCCGCCTTTGGCGACCAATTTGGTCTTCCTTGAATGTATACTAAGCATTAAATCATATTGTTTTTATTCATAATTTATTTTAATTGCTCAATTTTTTTGCCAAATCAGAAGATTCTGCTAGAGAAATAGACACAGGTGTCATATACGCACCACATTGGTGCGATTGCAACAAAATGGCAATTATATGTGCCTCACGTGGTAGCCCGAATATTGTTATTTATTTATTAATAAACTGTTTGTTTACTTTTATTTTGTTTTTTTAAATGATATAAATTGTTTTCGTGAAATTGGCGTCAGAAAAAAAGCGCTAATGTATTGTAATAATATAATCCTTTCCCTCATTTCATTTAGAACACATAGCTTTAATTTGAAACTGAAAAGTTTAATATTCATGACTTTTATTTATTTATTTTTAGTAAAAAGAACAG
Organism: Maratus speculifer; assembly: GCA_964019185.1. NCBI lineage: Eukaryota > Metazoa > Arthropoda > Arachnida > Araneae > Salticidae > Maratus > Maratus speculifer. Next base: position 29,183,573 of record OZ025303.1, read on the forward strand.
CAAAAAATATATAAATGATATTTTGAAGTTCCATATTTGCAACGAAGGAACAAAACATAAATAAATACAATTCATCACAGCCTAAATCTTACCAAAGAACTTTTGCATAGTAACCCATAAGATGCGCTCCATTTGGACGTTGCCATTAATTAATAAACAAATAATCGTGATTTTTGTACCACATACGTTAGCGTAATACATATATAGATGGTTCTACCTAACTCGGCGTACCTAAACACCTGCTATCAATGTGTTGAAGGATAAGTCGTCTTTCATACAACTCTCTCCCTATGTTGCACGTTCCAGTCACGATGTGCCCCGGGGCTAGTGTGGGAATTTTGGTCGATGATGCTTGGTCAACAGGGATACTTGAGTGGGACGTTAGCCCTATCGTTTCATATTCAACAGTGTCAGCTGAGCTGTTTGCTCCGAAAGAATTCGCCCTTGGACCTATATTGTCTTTGAATGTAAATTGAGCCAGTATATGATGCCGATTTTTCTTTACCAAGGGAGAAGGGGTCTACGATATCCCTTTTATTTGATAATGCCTGGGCGTCCAACGCAATGGCTTCTACTGATGGTTTCGCCGTCATTCATCCACTTCTTACGAGTAACAACAATGTTATGTTCCGTACAACCCATGAGACGTGCCGTTTCGAAGTGACACATTCTGAATCGTTAGACGACTGAAATCTGCCCTCAATCAAAGTAGCTTAGATATGCGGCCTTTATTCTGACAAGCAGACGTAAACTCAAAAATTATTCCTTGACTCCCTAGCAGCATTTTAAACGCCATTCCTACCAGATTATATCCTTTCCACGCCATCCAAGCGAGTTCACTGCGAAATGTAAGGGTGGTCGAAATGTTTTGGCTCTTGAGTGTCGATATAACTCTCTCTAATGCATATGTGTTGAATTTAAGTGCATGTGACTGACTACATGCTAAAAGATTTTAGCGCATATTTTTAACTTTTAAAATGACGAAAATGGACATTTGTAGTGGTCGTACTAGGAAGACCCAAAAATCTGCTGCTTTGATTTTTATACAATTAAGGAAGAAAATTCGGCAGTAGGTCACCCACATTTTTTTTAAATTTAGCTTTTCTCATTGTCAATTGGACGAAAAATGGAATTTGCAATAAAAAAAAGAATCAATTTCTTTACTTGTTCTTTCAGCTGAATCCATTTTGCATTTTTTCACAGAAGGTCTCATTACATATTCATATGGAATGATAAGAACAAAAAAATCAGCGTGAAAACACTATCTATGTTCGTGTATGTGTGATGCAGATAGCTGGAAATTTCCACCATTCATGCAAATCTGAAAATTTGGCTGAGATAGTCCAAAGCTTATCCTGGTGTATATGAGGCTCAAATTTTTAATTTTTGAAAATTATCCGAGAATATTAATTATAAACTCATGAAATACGCGATTTTTTTTCACAAAATGACAAAATCGTAATTACATTTGAACTTGATTCCACAGACGAAATATCCAGTAATCAGAAAAAAGGAAACTAATTAAGATATCAATTTCAAACTTTTGGACTACATATAGAAAAATATTTTGATTTTATGTACAATATTTAAAAAAAAATTATGAAAAACTGGTGGAACCAGAGAGAAAAGTGGAGCTCGATCTAAAAAATGATACAGTAACAAATTGCCAAGTATTTTCAATATTAAAAATTGCGTAGAAAAGAAATGGAATCAGATTGTCTGTAAAGCTTATGAAATTACCCAAATCTTTGTTAGCTTAAAATATGGACTGGGATTTACTGGTGCCTTAAACTCAATCATGGAAAAAGAAGGCTTTTTAAAACACTCCATATCCCAATGATCCATAACCAATTTAAAAATTTCGGTTCATAATTATAAGTTACATGCTGGTGTAATAAAGAACGAGAACCTAAACGGTCCATTCAGCAGAAAGTGTGGACGAAATTCCATTCCACGGGTTTTTGATTAGTGGAAGATGAAAGCTCCATGTTAACTCAAAATCTTAAACATATACGATTCAATCATACACTAAATATTGCTGTTCAGAAACATTTTTCTACATCACTTTCTCAACCACCTGACTATATGAATGTTACACGTTAATTATTACTTCAATGTTTATATTCATTTAGCGTTGTGGATCTTAGATGATTTGAGACAACATAACTATGCATTCTAACTTTGGCCAGTAATAATTTTAAGTGGATAATAGTATGACTCTGAATATAAAGCACCATTAAAGCTCAGTCCACATTTTCAACTAACACAAATTTGGGTAATTTCATGATCTTTACAGATAATTTGATTCCATTTTTTTCTACGCACTTTTTTTATATTGAAAATGTTTGCCAATTTGTTCATGTATCATCTTTTAAATCGAGCTCTACCTTCCTCCCTGGTTCCACCAGTTTTTCATATGATTTCACAACTTTCTCTGATCCTCTCAGGAACTTGATGGTGAACCAACTTCAACTAAAAAATTTAAACTAACATTAGTTATTACGTTAAAGTTTTTAATCCATCAGTTATTAGTAGACATAATAGTTTGGAAAAATACCAGAAATAGCGCCAAGTTGGCGTCACTTTTGGCTAAAAATTTTGATCACCAGATATGATGATATATCGCCAAGTTGGCGACAAACTTGGCGACGTTTGGCTACAGAACAGTCCACCGTGATAGTCCCCCCTACAGTTTCGCGGTATCTATGCAGATTTTCATTTGTCCATTGGTATCTAGCTACATATATTTTCATTGCTATATTTCGAAATTGTTATTTTTTTTATAAAAAATATTTTTTCTAAATTATCCGTTTGTAATCGAAATATCTGTATTATAGTAACTGTTTTGATATCGGAAACATTCAAATAAATATGTGATGTTGTTTTAACAAAAATTTAGTTACAGTTTACACAGTATGCAATTTCTGTTTCGATTGACGTCAACTTCAAAAATGCAAAAATCGATCAGGAGAATCTGAATTTTAATTTATTTATAAAAAAACGAACGCATGTTATCTTTTCTTTTTAAAATTATGCTGTTTTTAGTTGATGGCAACTTGAAAGAAATGATTAAATTAGCAATTAAAAAGTGGAGATTTCTATAATATTAAATTATAGAAAGTATAGCGCTATATAAGTTTTAAATGGATGATGGAGCCTCTTTTCGATAGCTTCAATTTCAACTGAGCTTTGCTCATTGAAATTGGTTTCGATTACTTTATAATTTTAATACCACTTTCTACCGCCAGGAGTATTTTTAACTGAAGTTTCATGGGCCCGACTTCTGCGAATTTATTTTCTTTAAACTCATTTTACGATTATCTTAAGATTTTCCAACTCATGCGCTGCACACCTGCTATGCGAGATGCAGAAAGTGGTGGCCCGTGTCGGAGATTCATTTTGAAAACTATAAATTTCAATGTGGGTTTTTAGCAATTATAGTGGTTAGAAAGTCCTGTATATGCGGCCGAATACAATAAAGACCAGTCCCTGAGATACATTTTTAGAGATTCGTTATTATTTTTAGAATTTTAATATGAATAGAGGTTTTAATCATTCGCGGTTCGTTTGGAAAATATTAGGCCGGGTCAGCTTGTATACAACACTTCAAGTCACTAAAAGATTTTTTTGATTTATAAACTGGCGAGACAAAATAGTTGCAAACCTGCATCAGCTATTAGCAACGCTGGATCTCTCCATTTCCGTCACATACATTGTATTTTTCGAAATGTTCACACACACGCACACAAAAGGTAAGTCAACAACTCATATTTATTTTCAAAGTATGTGAAATAATTTAAATTTAAAGCTCCTCTTAATTTGGTGCCTCCTATTTAATCACTTTGCGCCCCAATTCAGGTGCATAATATCTTGCGTACCAAGTGTGTTTAGTAGTACGTATAGAAGCTTTTCCTTCTTTATTATTTGGATATAAAAAATATCGTACTAAAGAAAACTCTTACATAATTCATACAAAAAAACTCATACAAAAAAATAGTTTTTTTGTCAAAATATGTGAGATAATTTTTAACTTTTCTCAATTTTGCGCCCCATGGCATCGGCGCCGAGGGCGACCGCCCCCCTTAGCTACGCCACTGGGTATGTAGATTACTAATAGAATATCGTAATGCGGCAAAAGTAAAGAAATTTTATGACTTATTTTATGAATTTTAAAATTTTATGAAATTTGTTGGTAGAATAAATAGTTTTACATGATATAGGAGAAGGGCTAGGGAAGATAACAGACAAAAAGAGGTTTTGGCAATAGGAGATAATTTTTGTCATTATATTTACTTATTTTTACATATATACATATACACTGTTACAAACATATGCTCATTTATTTCATATTATTATCTATTCATTAAATAAGTCAGAAAACAAATGAATTTAAAAATAAAGAATTATCAAGATTAAACAAAGTGTGTTTGTTATCAGAAGGAACAAAAATACTGATAGTAATTTCAAGGGGGAAAGCTTTAAATGAGATTATTTATTGTTAAATCTTTTTTAACCAAATTAAAAAAAATCATTTTAAACTTTGTGCATTCTTTGGGATTTTAGAAAGAAAATTCAGATGATTCCTTTTTAGGTGCGTTTGTAATTATACAAACAAGTAGCACCTACAGTTGTCGTTCAGTTCCATCTGTCCGCATATAAGAGAGCAAAGACTACCCATCCGAATCGCCTGAAATTTAAAATCTGTTGTATGATTTTATCGAGAAATTTAAAATTTCACAAAAATCGGATGCATAGTTTAATTAGAGGGACAATCAAAAGCATTCCGTTACATTACGGTCAATGGAAAAAAATAGTTTCGAGGAAATTTTAATGATCTTATACTCTTTCGAACATATTAGAATTGATATGTATCTAAGAAGTATATACTAAAAATACATTCTGCACAATCTGTTGTGCTAAGAATATTTGTTATTAATTTACAAGGTCACACAAAAGTATTCTGTTACACAATGGTATAGGGGAGGGGCACTATTTGGAGCACATCCTAATACTATTAAACTATTTCACATTTTTTGAAATTCAAATACAGTGCTGAGATTCGATACTAGTTAATTTCAGTATAATAGAAAGCAGATAGTATTTACAAGGACACACGAAAAACTTCGGCCACTGTACCATATCCGATGTACTATACATATTATTACACCAAAATCTTAATATTTAAGAAAAAAAACATTGTTATAGTACGAACGCGTCTCATTTGTTACGTTTGGCGTGCAATTTCGAACTTGATAAATGAAGAAATTGGGAAAAAAGCCGAAGAACCTCACCCTTAACTTTTTTACTTCTAAATTACAGATAACAAGTAAGAAAAATACTGCGTTAAGCACAGATTATGTAACATTTTAAGAATTCTTTAACACTTCGTTATCTAAGGAAATAAGGTGTTACTGTCTATGGCCAAATATGTAATCTAATACTTTTGAACATCCCTGTATTTGATCTGTCGATTGATATAAATATATTACATAATGAGGAAATTTAGTTTAGCAAGAAAATGCATAGCAGGTTGAAATGTTTCTTTCGGCAATTTATACTAATAGATGGAATATACTTGAATATTTTTTGTTCCGCCCTGTAGTTTACCTAATACCTTTATTACTCGAAAGTGTTTTACTAAAATTTAATCAAAAAAAAAATACTCGTTAAACTATTTAAATCACATTTCCAGAAATTATCATCCATATGCGACCCTGTATCCAGTTCTTTGCGTGACCCTGTATATCATATTATCTATAATCTACAAACATTTCTCAGTAAAGTGAAAGCAGTTCAACGTGCTATGTATAATCAATATAAAAACCACCTATAAGTAAATTAGGCTCATACACAGAAACATTTACGAGCTCTCTGTATAACTCTGTATATCTAAATTGTGTAATTATTAGCATTTATATACACTATATAATGCGCATACATTTAGTGAAACCAAAAAGCATTAAGTCTATCCAACAGCCATCATCGATAATATATAGTAATTCGGATAGAATATACTATTTCAAATCTTTTGTATATCCCTGTAAATGCTATGTATTATGCCCGAAGAAATTTATATTAAGCCTCAGTGACGTATATCAACATGTTTATTCATGCAATCGTTTGCCATAATTCAAATATATCGCAAACAATTCTCCTTTTTATTATGCAATGAAAATTTTTGTCTGGCCCTGTAAATGAATAATAACTATTCTTTTCACTGCATATTTTAAAGAATACATATTTTAGTAAACTATGCAGTTACATATAAATTTGAATATATTTAACCAGATGAAACAACTTTAAAATTCATTTGAAACAATTTTTCCTCATAGGCCGTAATGTAGCGGAAAATTTTTGACTGTGTCTATAAATAAAATAATCATGATAATAGCTTCATTTTAAATAGGGTTTGTGCTAAGGTAAACGGTAATGACATCTAAAAATTTCATGTCAAACCGAGTAAATTTACGAGAGTTACAGCTTGGATAGACGACCAGACAAACCGAAAGCATAAACACTTTTCAACTTTGTTGGAAAGTGTTAAAAATAGGTTTTTCAATAATTTTTCTAAATCTCGATAATTAGCTCCCCTTAGGTGGGACTTGTTGAGCTTAAGCTATTTTCTAGGCCTCACCACCTAGCTGAAACTGAAGGCTTCTCTTAAAAATTAGACTTTTTTTTACTTTTGAAAAAGAGAATTCTTACAAACAAGACTATACGAAATGTAAATATATAACGAATACTTTGCACCCCCTGTTCTACAGAAATCATGTTTCAGAAAGCCTCAGAAATTCGTACTCGTTTCATTCAATTACTTCTTCAAATAATGCAAAATAAAACCACAAATTATTATCCGCACAGACCATATTACAGGATAGTTCCAATTTTTTTTTTACAATAAAAGAGGGGTGATAGTACACATCAAGACAAACAATATTAAAGAGGAGACCAAGGGTCCCAAACGTTTTCCAAAGAAGATAGCTGCCATTAAAGTTTAAGGACCAAAATTTCAAATAAACATAAAAAACGGAAAAATCGGTCGATTGATTTGCGGTTTTGACTAAAATTATTCTTTATGTCGGCAATTTCTTGAAATTAAATTATAAAGATAATATTCAAAAAATGCCGATAGAGGGCACTTTAGACTTTGGAGTAACGAACAACTATTTTTTGCCGGTATTTCTTGCATCTTATTAAATGTTGTCGTAAGCTTAGACTCAAACTTAAATTTTGAACTCAAAATCTGAAAGCGGGAGTGGTTAAGTAGCACAAACTGAACTGTGTTCAGAGGTTTCAAAATTCAAATGATTATAAAAAAATGAAATCATTGCTTCATTGATTTGCGGTTTTCACTAAAACTATTCTTTATGTCGGTATTTTCTTAAAAAGAAATTATAAAGATAAATTTCAAAAAATGTCGATAGATGGCGCTTTAGACTTTGATTAACGAACAACTATTTTTGCATCTCATTAAATGTTTTCGGAAGCTTAGACTTAAACTTAAATTTTGAGCTCAAAATCTGAATAGTAGGCAGTAGTTAAGTAGCACAAACTGAACTGTGTCTAAGGGGGGGGGGGTCAAATTTAAAATAATTATAGAAAATGGAAAAATTTGTCGATTCGTTTGCGGTTTAAAATAAAACTATTTTTTTAAGTCAGTATCTTCTTGAAAATAAATTTTAAAGATAAATTTCATAAAATTCCATTACAGGGCGCCTTAAACGTCAGAGTAACCAACAAATAATTTTAACGATTATTTTTTTGTTCTCATTAAATGCTTGCAAAAACTTATTAAATGTTTTCGGAAGCATAGATTTAAACTTAAATTTTGAGCTCAAAATCTGAATAATTAAGAGTAGTTAAGTAGCGCAAATTGAAGTGTCTTCAGGAATTGAAATTTAACACTCCCCCCTCCTCGAACACAATTCAATTTTTCACTACTTAAACACTCCCAACGATTCAGAATTTGAGCCTAAAATTTAAGTTTATGCATTTGAAAGCATTTAATGAGATTAAAAGTATAACATTTTAAAAATAGTTGTACGCTACTATTATTTTTAACACAATCAAACTGATTGGTAAAGTTATCATACGAAATGATTATTTCCAGCAGAGCGAAAAATTGCCCAGACCGGGAATCGAACCCGGATACTTGGCTTACAAGGCCAATGCTTTACCTGTTAAGCTATCTGGGCGATAGCCGGCTGGGATTTTTTCGCTCAGATAACCTTATTGGTCGTAACATCTGGTCTGTCATTTGAAACAGCTCGCAGAATAAACCGCAGGTAATGGAACTCCATATAACGATGGATTTGTAGCAGTGGCGTAGCTAGCGGGGGGCGGAGGGGGCGGTCCGCCCCGGGTGTCACCCTCAAAGAGGTGACACCCAATCTTTATTTGCAAATAAAAAATATAATCTTATAAGATTTTGGTAAAGAATCCTGAAGTAAAATGAAATTTTTAGCGCACAATGCTATAGAGTTAGTTTTCTTTTCTTTGAGAATGTGAAATTTTATATAAAATGGTTATCTAAATGAGACATGCACCAAAAAACAAAAACCTACCAATCCAAAGAGTGGGTTTCAAAAGCAAATAATAATAATAATAAAAATTTCTGCGTATAGACACCACATTGATTTATGCGGACTATCTATGGGTGAGTGATGAGTCGCTCCTGTGGTTTTTTAATGTAGGAGAAGAAAAGGTAAATAAGGAATGGTATGATAATTTCTTATAATAATGATTGGAAAATATGACGGATCGGAAGGTCTGTGTGTGTGGGGGGGGGAGGGGGAGTGACACCATGATGGCTTGGGGTGACATTATTTATATCCGCCCCGGGTGTCACCCATCCTAGCTACGCCACTGATTTGTAGATATACTATTATTTTTAACACAATCAAACTGATTGGTAAAGTTATTATACGAAAGTTATCATATCACTGTAAAGCATTGGCCTTGTAAGCCAAGTATCTGGATTCGATTCCCGGTCTGGGCAATTTTTCGCTCAGCTGGAAATAATCATTTCGTATGATAACTTTACCAATCAGTTTTATTGTGTTAAAAATAATAGTATATCTACGTATCCATCGTTATATGGAGTTCCATTACCTGCGGTTCATTCTGCGAGCCATTTCAAATAACAGACCAGATGTTACGACCAATAAGGTTATCTGAGCGAAAAAACCCCAGCCGGCTATCGCCCAGATAGCTTAACAGGTAAAGCATTGGCCTTGTAAGGCAAGTATCCGGGTTCGATTCCCGGTCTGGGCAATTTTTCGCTCAGCTGGAAATAATCATTTAGTTGTACGCTACTCCAAAGTCTAAGGCGCCCTCTATCAGCATTTTGTGAAATTTATCTTTAAAATTTATTTTCAAGAAAATGATCATTTAAAAATTAGTTTTAGTGGAAACCGCAAACGAATCGACCAATTTTTCCGTTTTTTATAAGCATTCGAAACTTGAACCCTCTGAACACAGTTCAGTTTGTCTTCTTAACCAGTCCCAACTATTCAGATTTTGAGCTCAAAATTTAAGTTTAAGTCTACGCTTACGAAAGCATTTAATACGATGCAAAAAAAAAACGCCCAAAAAGAGTTGTTCGTTACTCCAAAGTATAAAGCGCCCTCTATCGGCATTTTTTGAAAATTATCTTTCTAATTTTTTTAAGAGAATATTGACATAAAGAATAGTTTTAGTGAAAACCGCAAATGAATGAACCAATTTCTCCGTTTTTTATAATAATTTGAAATTTGAACCCTCTGAACACAGTTCAACTTGTGCTACTTAACCACTCCCACTTTCAGATTTTGAGCTCAAAATTTATGTTTGAGTCTGAGCTTACGAAAATATTTATTGAGATACAAAAAATACCGGCAAAAAATAGTTGTTCGTAACTCCAAAGTCTAAAGCGCCCTCTATCGGCATTTTTTGAAAGTTATCTTTATTATTTAATTTCAAGAAAATGCCGACATAAAGAACAATTTTAGTGAAAACCGCAAATCAATCGACCGATTTTTCCGTTTTGTACGTTTATTTGAAAATTTAGTCCCTAAACTTTAATGGCGGCTATCTTTGGAAAACGTTTAGGATCCGTGGTCTCCCATTTAATATTGTTTGTCTTGACGTGTACTATCACCCCTCTTTTATTGTAAAAAAATTTAGAATCACCCTGTATAACATGAAATTAAATTGAGAATTTATTTTAAATTAATTTATCGGTACTTCTTGTTTACCCCGTCGACCCATTTCGCCAAAGTTTATATATTAATGTAATTTTCATGTTTAAAAACGGAAGAACAAATAAATCAGCAAAACATAATTAAAAATACAAATTAAAAATTGAATTAAAAATCACTTGATGACATAACAAACACATGTATCGTAGTAAATGTAAAGAGAGTGTGACATTTACAATCATCCATTATTGGCATGTAATCTTATAATTTGGCAATAGTTTTTTCGTCGACGGGATAAACAAGTAGTACCTGAGGATCTTTCTGAACAAACAACAAATGCTACTGTCAATCAGGCTAACTTTGGGCCAAGAGTAAAAAAAAATTAAATTGGCTACATCATTTGAATTTGCGGTAAGGTTTTGATCTCAAAAATATAGATAGATGCACTAGTGTATGTTTGCAAGTCATTATAAATAATTCGCGATAATTCCACCATGACCCCACATAGCACACATTCATCTATAAGTCATCTAGAAGCTGTAAATACAAGACGGCCAAAACATCTATAGGTTATCTAAAAATATCCACGATACTCTCTTTTTACGTCTATTAGAAATAACATGTGTGATCTCTCTGAGTTCCTCCAGACGTTGATTACATCCAGATAGTCTACAAGACTACATCTATAAGACCTCCAAGCAAGAGTATTTTTTCCATAAGAGATGCATAATGCGTGTTATTCGCAAATCCATTGGATGCAGTCTTGAGTATTTCCTAAGGACATAGAGTAAAGGATTTCCTTTAGATGTTAAAAAGAGTGAAAGCCACAGATCGTCTGTTGCAGGTCACAGACGTCTGATAGAAATCTAAATTGGAATGTCAGATCGACGTCTGTTTATTTACTGATATGCACATCTAAATAACAATATGGAGATTATAGACGTATTCATACTATAAGTCGACGTCTTATAGATAACGTGTGTTGTGTGGGTTCACTATTAACTGATTCTGAATGATTTCCGACCAACTAAATAAAATATTTTCCTCATTTACTGTATCACACTTCGGTCCTATGTTTATATTTTCACCAACTACGGCTTCATTTAATATCAAATCATCACCATCCGCTCTTGCAAAATAATCATTGTTCTCTTCCATTATATCATTTATAATTTCTTCGTCGGAATCATGATTATTAATAAAAGAGCAGTTTAAATTTGCATCTATGGGCCATCCATCATCTTCACTTTCCATATCACTGTCACTATCATCGGATCCAAATAGGATTTCATCGATTTCTAATTGGGTTAAAGGTCTTTTTCTTTTACTCATTCTAAATTAAAATTTAAGTAAAAATCACAGTACTAGCAGTTAAAAATCCACATAAACAGTGATATCGTTCGCTTGAAGTAAGAAACTAACATGGAAAAAAAAGGCCGGTTCATCGCGTCTGAATAGAATCACTTTAGCTGATAAAAGAAGTAATGACCAACATGCAAGCAATTACTAAGCTTCCCATCATTGTCATCCCACAAAGCGGCCGGCGACAATAAATAAAACCCCCACACAGTGCAGGGAGAAACGAATCGCTTTCCACACCTTTTACTCCTTATTTTTCTCTGTTACCGCCCAAATTCGTCTCAAAAAACACTTAATCCATCGAGAAGGATACGGGCGGCTAATTATTTATGCATGTAATAAAAATTATAATTGTCAGAAAACAACAACAAATAATAAGAATCATACAGAATCATACAAAAAAGACCTCACATCCTTAGAAAAAATATAGTCGGAAAATTATATTCGGCAAACATTCTATATGTGCAATAAAATAAATATGCCAGAATAAAACTATATACAGATATTATGCATACAATAAATACAATAAACCCAACTGGAGTAAAAACTAATCAGCGGCAGCGTTTTCTTTCTTTCTTTTTTTTTTTTTTACTTTAGTTGGATTTATTGTATGAATGTCTGAATAATATTTGTATATATATTTTACCGTTGAATATTGGCGTTAGTTATGTGTATGTGTGTCTTAATGTACTAGAAAATTTCAACACATTTTTAACTTGTTATTTTCATTATAATGTAAATATTTCGGTACTATCTCTTAAAGTATGAAATGAAAAAACAAATGGTAATTGGCTTTTTTTAGGACTAGATTCATATTAAACTTAAGGATTTAAAATTCAGAATTTTTTAAATATCTACCTCTAAAGTTTTTGTGGTACAATTTAATAACAAATACTTTTTAGTGGTACTAAAAATATATATATATTCTTCTCTGCTCAAAATTTCAGAGTTTTTATTCTCTCTTTTTATCCGATAATTGCATTACATCTTGATTTATAATTGATTGTTGTATCATGACGATTTTTTTATTGTCGAAAATGATTTTTTATTTCCCCGACGGAAACTTCAGGGATTTTGATTCAGAACGTTAATTTTGATAATATTTACAAAAAGAACGCGTGCTTCTATCGATATATAGAAAATTCTGCGCTTTCATGGTTTTTGAATAAAAACACCTGCTCTTTTCATGTTCTAAGATTAAAAATGATTGCAAGAGGTAAAATAGCCCTTTAGAAATTAAAAATATTGCATAATAAATATGATTTAATAAACGCTATTAAAACTGTTCTGAAATCCGAACTGTACTTTTTTATATGCCATCGAGTTTTTTAGAATGTGATGCAGCATTATCTCTTGAAAAAAACAACGACTATCCTTTTTAATTTGCTTGCACAATAAAAAGCTTTTGCTACAATACGATGGCAGAAATCGTGTTTTAAATCGATCAATTTAAGAACGTTACAGTAAAAAGAATATTTGCGTAATAAATTATTTTATTCAAAGGTGTAACCCATTTGCGGGAATGCACAAAACATTATTCGTTTAAGGATATTTGAATAATAATGTTTGGAAATTTTCTTATTTTTTTTCCAAGAGTGAGTTTGCTTAATTGTTAGAATATTTCACAACTTTGAGCAGGGGAAAAATTGTAAGTTCTTTTCTTTTGTGTCTTATTCAAAGTTGTTGATAATCTTTATTTGGCTAGTTGCAGACAAAGTGGATTTATAAAATAGAATTGCAATGTCAATGCATGGTTTATATCCAGACATTATCATGAATTTATAAATTATCCGAATTATAACAAAGGCTTTTACAATGGTAAAATATAAAAGTCTTTAACAAAAAATTGGAAGTTCTATTTGAATTTCGTAACTTATGAGTAGAAACTTTTCCAATAAAAAGTAAAATGTTTATAAAACTTTTTTCGCTAAATGTGAAACTTGTCTAAAATAATGCTATTTTTTGTCTTTAAGCGATTCCTATTTTAGAGGTTTTATTCTATTGTATAACATAAAGAATATATAATAATACATTGGAACGTCTCATTACATTTTTGTTTTAATTTATAAATATTTTTAGTACAGAAAAAAAAATAATAATAAATTCTAACATTCTTACTAATTACCAACACTTAGTCTGATAAATTAAAAGAGAAATGAAATAATTCAAATTTTATCTGAAATATTTTTGTTTTTCTCTGAATTGACGTGCATTATCAAAAGTAAACTGAAATAATAATTCAGTGTATGAACTTTCTAACTGCAGCTAGTTTGCTAGCGACAATCGGTTTTGGCAGACCCCTAAAAAGGTTGTGCGGGGCACAAGGCCCAGCATCTTTTCGATGACCCCTCTCAGCGAAAAAGTTGTAATATTTTTAGGAGGAGGGGAGCATAGCGTAGATATTATGATACAGTTGCATAGATAACCAAACAATATTTTTGTTTTTTGAAAAAAAAGAAAAAACGTCGGAAACTGCTATTTTAAAACTTATTTGTCTATATTTTTTGGCTCCGAGCATCAGTGGGTAAAAATATATCGTAAAATTGTACCTTCCTAAAATTAAAGTTTTCCAAAACGAAAAATATTGTTTCCATTTTCATATGCTTTTGCTATATTTCCAATAAACCTTAGATCTGTTCTAAAAAAAGTTTTTTTTCTTCACGATCATAGTCACAAAATAATTTTCATACATAAAAGCATGAAAACTGGAAACTTAATTATTGGTGTGATTTGGAATCGAATAGAGTTTTTTGCACTTTAATAAAGGTTTTGGATAAATATGAATAAAATGAGTATGAAAATGATAGTATGCTCTATGACGTAGGTCTTTCGTGGATTTTGATATCTTAAAAATCTGCTTAAAAGCCGAATTTGACACCATTTTATAAAATATGTTTACTTTTATAGGAAAAAAAGAAAGAAAGAAAAAACAATATTTGATTTATTAGAATCTAAATTAGCGTATTCCAAGTAAGCAAATTTCGCATATTCAAAGATAGAAATATTTTTCAAAAAGTAGTCAGGTAGAATTTTATTACAAATTACAAAATTAAACATTATATTATAAAAGAAGTATGATGCACAAATGCATTTTTTTACATCAAAACTGGTCAAATATTATTTGTGAAATAACAGAAACCTAAATTCTTTTTAAAAATTGGAAATTATACTAAATGTAGATACCACCGACCTAGACATTAGATATCTAGATTAAGGCACCATTTTATAAAAGATATTTGCTTTTATAGAATAATAATTAAAAAAAGAAAGGAAAGAAAGAAAAATATTTGATTTGTTGGCATCTAAATTAGCATATTCGAAATAACCAAGTTTCGCACAATCAGAGATAGAAATATGTTTCAAAAAGTAGTCAAGTATAATTTTATTACAAGTCTCAAACTATACATTGCACTATAAAAGAAGTATGATGCAGTTTTTTAACATCAAAACTGATCAAAAAATTATTTGTGAAATAAAAGAAAAATGAATTTTTTTAAAAACAGGAAATTATACCAAATTAAATATAAATATTTATAATAATAATAATAATAATAATAGTAATTTTATTTATCCATATTAAAAAAAAATCAAATTTTACTTATTTATTTTGCAAAAGAAAATACTCTCAAAGTTTTCTTTTTAAATCAATTCTTCAATGCGAAAGCGCTTAAAATAACCGTCATGGACAATAATCGCTAGGAAATAAAGATGCAGTTAATTCATCGATAAAGAAAAAAAACAGTTCACTTGTAATTAGTTGGTTGCTAGTGTAATATTTTTTCTTTCAAAAATAAGTATGTAAATATGACAACAAAATATTCCGTTGTTGAACTTTATTTATTTTTTTAGGACCGCGCTCAATTTAAATGTGCCTGTGATATTAAAGATATTCGCGATCACTATTGAATTTAGATGTTATATTTCCTTGGCGGGATTTTGAAAATCGGGTGGTATAGGGCGTGAGGGCAAATTTTTATTGTAAAAAATGTGCAATTTCCATTTTGCTTCTTTAACATTGAATTATTTTAATTTTCTAAATATCTATCATCTGATCCAAATAACATTGCATCTATTTCTTTCTGTTTTCCTCCTTTACCTGACTTTTTTGTCATTTTGAATTAAGTGTAATTAAATAACTTAATAACAGCCCTGATACTTAATAATAAAACAAAAGTACTGATATCATGTTCTTTTGAAATAAAAAGCTTTAGAAGAAAAAATAATAATAACATCCCCTCAATAGAGTCCTTTTAACTGCAAAAAGAAGTAAATATAAGCCACATGTTACTATTCCATCACTGTCATCCAAACAAAGTAATCGGAAAAAATAGAGAAACACCCCTCAAGATAGGGTGAAACCCATCTCTTTCACTTCCTTCTACCCCTAAATTCTCCGTACCCGCCCGGATTCGGCTGTAATCGTCGTTCAGTGACACGGGCGTATCGGGCCAGCTTAGGTTTTAAAGGGTTAAACATAATGAACAAATTAATGATTTCTTCGAATGTATTCGAAGATGAGTTTAAAGAGAACTACTTTGATAAAATCTTTTCAAAAGTCTTTTTAAAGAAATTAATTCTCAGTTTATAGTAATATTAAAATATATATTTCATGATGTTGACTAATCTGACCACTTTGAAAAAATTCCTTCATATTTTACAAACAAATTATTACTTTTTAGTGTGTACTCGTACATGTTTTCTGAAATGACTTCTGTCAAAAAATCCTTTAGAACATATTTCACAAACAAATGGTTTTTCTTTCGTATGTATTCGTATGTGGTTTTTCAGAGTACTTCTTGAATAAAATCCTTTTAAACATATTTCACAAACAAAAGGTTTTTCTTTGGTATGTATTCGTAAGTGATTTTTCAGAGAACTACTTGAAGAAAATCCTTTTAAACATATTTCACACACAAATGGTTTTTCTTTGGTGTGTATTCGTAAGTGATTTTTAAGATAACTACTTCTAGGAAATCCTTTGAAACATATTTCACAAACAAATGGTTTTTCTTTTGTATGAACTCGAAGATGTACTGTAAGAGCACTACTGTCAGAAAACCCTTTAAAACAAATTTCACAAATAAATGGTTTCTCATTTCTATGTATTCGAAGATGTTTTTTAACAGAACCTTTTTGAGAAAACCTTTTTAAGCATATTTCACAAGAAAATAGTTTCTCATTTCTGTGTATTCGAAGATGGTCTCTAAGGTAATGGTTTCGAGAAAATGCTTTCGAGCATACCTCACAAACAAACGGTCTGTCATTGGTATGCACTCGAAGATGTGTTTTAAGATTTCCTTTATTAGAAAATCCCTTTGCACATATTTCACAAATAAATGTTTTTTCATTTGTGTGTATTTGGAGATGTCTTTTAAGGTCTCCATCGTTAGGAAATGCTTTTGAACAGCCTTCACAAACAAAAATCCTCTCCTTCTGATCGGCACAAAGATGTAGTTTAGGACAATAATTTTCAGACAATTCTTTTGAGGACATTTCACAAAAAAGTGAATTTTCATCTGATTCAGACTGAAGCTGAGTCGTTGACATTTTGTTCACAAAATGATGACTCTTCAAATAGGGAAAATTTCCGTTAGTTATCTTTATAGAAAATACCTTTGGCTTTTTTCCAGTGATAATAATAAAGATCTTTAACTTTCAATTATGAAAATTAATTTTCTTGATTTTGCTTTAAATCTAAAAAAAGAAAAAATACCAGTAAATAATTCAGTTTTCTTAAAACTGTCTTAAATTTATATTATTTTAAAATCTCTTTTGGTGATTTTATATTTTTTTATTATTTTCACAGTTTAATGTAGTAAAATTGGTTACTAATCTTTTTTTTTAAACAGATATTTATTCTTTTGATAAAAACTTACAAAATTGAAGCAATCTATACGAAAAACTCACACAAAAAAGATGTTTGCATACGACATCTTGTGTAGTGGCTAAGAAAATACACAATGGGCAGTGATATGAACATTTGTAAGAGAATAGTCCAAGGCGCATACTAATGAACACGAGTCTCACATTTTCCATGTTTAATGAATTAATTGATAATTTTTGTAGAAAATTAAATTATCTTTACCTTTGTAATTGGATTTTATTTTTTGATGTTATTGCTCATGGGATACAGTAGATTCCCCTAAATCTGCAATCATAAAATACGCAAATTTCTAAAATTCGCACATCATAGGTGTAAACATTGCAGATCTTAGTTTAGATGTTAAGACAAAATTGCAGATTTTTTTTAGTTTTTTATCACATATTGTAATTCTTAATAATATGACTGAACTTATAGTTTTTGGTGCAGAAAGTATAAATTTATTTCTGAAAAAAAAAATAAAGATATTTCTGATATCACTGGTAAACAATTTTTTTATCAAATATAATCATGTATTAATCAAATTTTTTGGATACTAAGATTGGCTAAACCTGAAATAAAACTTCTTTACTTTATGATTTTAATGTGAATTAGTAAGGGACCTTTATGAGGCAAATTTCATCGAATAATTCATGAAAAACGTCTCATCTTTATTTTTCACTTTTAATTATACATTATAAATTATTTACTTCATCTTTACTTTTAATAGTTTAATGTTATTTAAAATTATTTTTTTATCATTTTAGTTTATTAATTTACGTATATTAATATTTCACTATATTTCAAACGTTCATTGTAATTTTGGTTGCATTACTACACTCAAATCACTGTTTTAAAAATGTAAATAATTTAATAAACAGAAATACACAAAATTTTAAAATTTGCATACTTCTGGTCTGAAGCGGTGCAGATTTGAAGGAGTTTACTGTATTTACAGAAAAAGGACTTTTAAAGTCATCTGTGAACTCTGGTGGCAAAGCTGAATCAATAGCGGCTTTTAGTATGTTAAGTTCTCCCCTCAAATTGCTGTTTTTGTGAAAATTTTCATTGTATTATTATTATTTTAAATTAAAGTTCAAGTATTTAATATTTCAAAAATAATTTACTTTTGGTTCAGGGATAATTAGAAGAAAAATATAAATTGGAAATGAACTTTTTGGAACTGAGAGAAACTATTTAAAAGTCACTGAAATGTAAATGATGCATTTTAATATACAACTATATAAACACCTAGAAATTTAGTAGATTTTAAACTTTTAAATTTTCTATGTAATTGTCCGTGTTATATCAAAATCAAAATTTGTGTTTCTCATGTTGTGCGTTTGCAAGAAACATAATTTCTTAAAAAGTGTTTAAGATATTGAAATAAAAATTTGTTGTAAAATTCTGATTAGCTATTGGTACATTGATAAGCAAAACATACCTTGTAAGTTTTTATACATTAATTTAAGAGCTATTTTTATTGAGAAATACACATTTAATGTTAAATTTGGTATATGTTAGTATATTAAAGATGCATTGAAAATCTTTTGCTTCATAACACAGGTGAGTAGTTTGCTAATATATTGTTGAAAAAAAAGGTGAAATATATTGAATAGATTTCGTTAAAGAAGTTTTGGCACAAAGGCAATTCCTTGCCAAATTTTGATTAAATATTGCTTAAATTTGAAAAATCTAAATAAACTTAAAATCTTATATGATATGATGTATTTCTATAAAAAAAAATTTAAGCTTATTTCGTCTTTTAACTAAAATTATAGTATGCATTTGACAAAAAAAAATAATAAAAAAAAATAAAATAAATAAAAAAATAAAAAAAATAAAAAAATAAATAAATAAATCATATGTTTAAAAAAAGTGTCCTGAAGATTGGAAAATACCATAAACTGCATATCCTAACTAGCACCTGCATAAAAATTCAGCGTTACACAGATATCAATATTAATAAATATATTAATAATAATAATAATGAAGTTTAATATCGAAAATCTTTCTAAAACTCTCTGCAAGGTTTTCTGAATGCTGCACTGAAGAATTAGAGATGAGAGAATTATTCATATAATAGACTCCCTCAAATCTGCAATCCTAAAATCTGCGCATAATGTAAACAATGAAGCATTCTGTTCAGAATTAGGGACAAAATTTGACTCTTTTATTTTTATATCCTTTCTACATACATTTTAATGTGTCATTTCCGTGAATATTACTGAATTTATGTTTTTCATCAAGGAAGAATAAACGTTTTTTCTGAAAAAATTCAAAATATTGCTTACATCACTAGGGATGCACCGGATACTGATTTTGCCGGATATCGGATACCGGATATCCGATTTGCCTGTCGGATTCGGATATCCGGTACTAAATATGTTTTTAGTTATGGTGAATGTTTGTTTATTTCTTTATCCAATGCCATCTCAAATAATAAATTGCAAACATGTTTCACACACAAGTATAACATTTTAAATGTATTGAAATATATTTTTCAGAAACTATATATCTCTGACTATCAGGGCTTGAAATTCAGGTTTTCCCAGGCAGAGAGAGTTTCCTTCATAAAATTTGTAAATGCAGGGGAGTTAAACTATATAAAAGGGGAAAAAATATTTTTTAACCCTATTATTTTTCACTTGCCACTTAAATATTTACAATTTATACCGACATGACAAATTTCCATTGAAATAATTTAAATCAACAATTCAAGATAATTATCCAAATTGTTTATTTTAATTAAAACAAAGGAAAAGAATCAAGCTTTATAAATATCATATCTGTTTTTCAATTTTTACTCAGTGTTATGGACAATTAATAACTGAGTTGCTAAATGAATTTTTTAATTTAGATTTTATTCGATTTTGTGTGGTTTAGAATCTTTTATAGGTTACACTTTTGACAAACAGAACAGAGCAACTTTTCTAATACATTAAATTATTGCAAATACTTGTTTTTGATTTTTTCTTCTTATTTTTTTTCTTAATTTTGTAAAATCTGGTGTGCATTCATTTTTAATTTGCTTGCGAGAATAATGCATGTAGGTGATTGTATCGTCAATATACTTCTGTGATTGTACATCACTTAGTGGAAGTATCGTCAATACCATAATCCCTGGCATTTTAGCTAATTGAATTATGTTCAACTATGCATTGGAATTTTAAACCCATAAGGAATTCCGAAAATGACATAGTCAGTAGATTTCTTCTATTACATGAGAAATGGTTTATTTAAAAAATTCATGTCCTAATTTCTGTGAACTACGCACATCAACTATTTAAATGGTTTCCTTGAAGTTCATAATTTTTTTAATCATTTGGAAAACGGTTGTTGTTATCGCTCGAGAATGGACCTTGTGGTGTCCACATTTTATTTTGTTTATGATTCGTCCAGGGATATTAATGTTTAATCCATGACATACGTAATATATGACTCTTATTACATAAATCATGTTTTGATCATAAAATGGATGCTTTTAATGATTTTCAATAACTCATTGGGAAACATTTAAACATCTTGCTTTGGGAAATAGATGTCCATATTTTATTTATTTATTTTACGTACTTCTTTAAATTTAGAAGAATTTTTATTTGAATAGAAAATCAAAATTTCATTGTTAAGAAAGAAGAGATTAGAAAAGTTACAAAATGTGCAGGTGCAAATTATAAGATATGGAAAAAAACAAATACAAACAGAAACATCGTACAAAAGATCGTCTTTTAAACATAAAAAGAGGTATGATTACTGAGCCCACTAATGAGAAAATGTGTGATGATTTTGAAAAATGAAACATCTAATGTTGAACCGTTGATTGTAAAAAAAACATGTTTTCTTTTTTTTCCAATGAGCAACACAAGATCTCATTTTGTTTAGTGCTAATTCCAGAAGCTCAGACTCTAGTGACCATTACTGTCCTTTTAGTTATTTCTTGTTTCGGCACAGAAAAAAAACCGCAAAACATGTAAATCGGTCGTAGAAAAAATATCGCTCATTTTGTTCACCATGGCAAAAGTAAATTTTTAAAAATTGTTGACATGTCTGAAAAAATTTTAACTTACAGGGAACTTGAACAGTGGAAAATATAGCGGAATTCGTCAATCAATCAGAGTAAAATATCATGAAATTTGTTAATGTGTCACAAGGAAATATCATGAAATTCGTCAGCCAATAGCAAAGACAAAACACAATATTTTCAGCTGAACACAGGAAAATAATTGTTAATTTCATCAGAATGTCACAATAACAAAAAGGAAAATTTGCCAATCAGTCGCAGAGTAAATAGCTAAATTTGTCAATCTGTTGAGAGAAGTAAATTTTGAAATTTGCCAGTTGGTCTCCAGGAAAAAAAGAAATACAAAATTTTGTGTGACGAGCAAACAAGAAAAATTTGTGAGAAAAATTACAGTCAGACGCAGAAAAACATTTTTGTATGATTGTCGTAAGAGCAAACTGTGAGATTTGTCAATCGATAGTGGAAAATATCACGAAAATAATAAGTCAGTCCTGACACTTGATCGCCACTTCACAAAGAAAAAAAATTCGAAAAGTAATTTTTTTTTAGAAACAGGAATGTCTTGCCCACAACATTTTTTAGGGCATGAATCCTGCCATTCCGTCCTGAAATTCAAACATTTAAATACTCTGCTTATTTGTCAACGAACTGCTGATAATTGCTAATAATTTGTACAATAAAATGCTGATAATTTTTAGAACAAATTTTACGTGTTTATTAATATGTCTATAATTGTAAAGTATTTTCATAAAGAAATACATAGTACTTTTTTTATAATGCAAACATAAAATGTCTTACTAATATACCAATGGTTGAAGAGGTATCTCCAAACATAGGTTTAGTTTTTTTCATGTTTTAATTATTAGGATGAGCGAAGCGAATCCTCTACTAGTCCACTCAAATGACACTTTGTCGTACACTTTACAAAAAAACTATACAGTATTTTCATTTCAAATTAAACACAAATATAAATTATGATCTGTAGATTTGCAGAATATTATTTTTTTTTACAGAAATACTTTTCAAAAAATTAATATTTTAATTAATTTATTTTACATGCATTTCCAATGCGGACGCATTTTAGCAAATAAATAAAAAATGAAACGCGTATATTTTTAGAAAAAAAAATATAAATCATGGAGTAAATAATTATAGATAGAATCATGATTAATTTAATAATTGAAATATGTTTTCATCACTCCGCAAAATCGTTTGCACAGATGACACTTAAACATTTTAAAAGAATTGTATTATGGACTTTTTTTTTTTAGTAAAGTGGCAACAAAAGAATTGTAAGCAAATAAAATTAATTTTTAAATTTGCCATATAAATGAAAAATTAAAAGAACTGCTTAAAGTTGTTGCCTCGATTCAAGCTCTTTATAAATGTACTAAAGCAAAGTTGGCCGATTCAGAAACGACAAATGGAATTTAAATGGACTTTTCTTACTTTATCATTTGGATTTAAAGTAATGTTACGTTCTTATTTGTGGACCGAAAAAGGTTTAGTGAACGGTACTTTAGACTTTGTTGCGCGTATTAAAGAAAATCACAAGCCATCAGACCAGATACCGCGAATAATCATGGATAAATTTGAATACTGCAGTAATTTAACTTATAAGAATTGGTGCGTACCAATTCCCCCAATAATTAAATTCTGGAAAAATGGAAGCATAAATTGCTCAATAAAACAATTTCCTTTGCAATCAGTTTTTGCAGTTATAATTCATAAATCTCAAGGTTTGACATCAGATAAAGCAGTAGTAGATATTGGGGATAAAGAGACACCAGTTTGCTTAACGCACATAGCGTTGTCGAGAGTGAAATTCCTTCAAGGTTTATCATTTAATAGAAAATTTCCTTACGAGAGATTCTACAATATAAAAAATTTTCATATGCTGGTATGCAGAAAAAAAGAAGAAATTAGAATAAAAAAAATTACATTTAATAGTTCTTAGTATCAACGAGAGTAGGTTTTAATGTTTTTCCAAATATTTTGTTTGAATGTATTATTCTAAGATTGCTATCAAAGATTATTTGATGTGAATTACAAAGATTGAAAACATACCTATTTCAAATCATTTCAGATAACTCCAGAGGCTATTGGGAAATGTAAAAACATCTTTAAAACTTTTGATTAAAAATTAAAAAAATATTTTGTAAAATTTTGCTTCGAAAATATTTTTATTTATACCAGTCTTATATCACAGATAAAAAATTCCGAGGAAATTCTTAATTATTTGGCTGAATTTACATTTCTAAAATTTAAATATGCCAAGACATAAAATAAAGTTTTTGTTTAATAAAGATGCAAAAATAATAAAAAATAATAATGTTATTTTCAAATATTTAACTTATGAAATAATGCTTCGCGAATCCAAACAAAGCACGGCTTTTGCTAGTTTAATACTGTTTACCTTAAGCTACATTTAATTTTATTTTAAGTTAAATCAGTTTAAAATTTATAAGCAAAAAAACTTTTAAATATTTATAATGAAGTAACGAAAATAACTAGTTGGTTGCACCAATCCCAAAACTCTTCTACTTCGTAGATCTCAATGTTTCAAAAAATATTACAAAATATTAATACTACTTCAATATTATACCAACTTTTATTTTAATCTAGAATTTTTGCTGCAGTCAATTAATTAGATTAAGGATGAGTTAATCTCGATCATGATATTTATTAAAATGTATTTTCGCTATTCTGTTATACATCAGTTGTTTGCGAATAGCCAGTTTTAGCAAGATACGAAGTTCCTATTGCTGCATAAACCGTTAATTCACTGTATAAAATGATTATGAAAAAAAATTACAATAAAAAGAATATTGCCCTCTTAAACTGATGGCATTGAGCTCACAGGCTACGCATACTAATTGTATATTACAGCCTCATATTTTCAAGGGTTAATGCAGTTCGAAAAACAAATTAAGGGGGGGAATAGCTGTCCTCCCATTTCCCCTTTTTATACTTAATCATTGGATTCCCTAAACTAATCAGAGATATGCTTTATCACATAAAAAAGTATATCCAAATTCATAGCAAATTGAATAATTCTTCATAAAACCTATTTATATAATTTAAGAGGAGTTATCCCCCTTTATACTTCCAAAACTATTCTAAGATTCGTCTCATCAGAAAGAATGTACATCCAAAATTTAAAGCAAATCTGATAATTCTGCATAAAAACTCATTTACCAAATTTAAGAGGGGTTGGGGTAATCGTCTGTATCTCTTTTATGCTTCACAAGAACTTCACAGCTAATTAGGGAAGCATATTATCCCTATGAACCAGTATTCAAAAATTAAAGCAAATCTGTTAATTTTGCAAGAAAAATCATTTACCTAAATTAAGAGGGGTAGTCCCACCAATCCCCCATTTATACATATCCAATGAACTCTGAAAAAAAATCAAGGAAGTGCCTTATCACAATCAATCTATATCAAAATTTTGAAACAAATCTGTAAATTCTGCATGAAAAACCCATTAAACTAGATCGGGGGTGCACAACCTTTGGCCCGCGGGCCACAATAATACCACAATTCTTATGCAGAATAATTTTGCTTATAGTAATGACAGAAACTTTGCTATTAAAGAAAGGAAACAACACTTTTCAAATATTCCGGTGGCAAACGATTTTCTGGTAAAAAGGTTCTGCATCACTGAACTAGATTAAGGCGGGGGGAGTCACCTCCCATCCCCCCCCCCTCTTAGACTTATCCAATGAACTCGCAAAACAGATCATGGAGGTGTCCTCATCAGAATGATCCTATGTCTAAAATTTGAATGAAATATGAGAATTTTGCATGAAAAACCCATTTATCTAAATTAAAGGCGGGGGGGGTTAGCTTCCCTCCCCCCTCTTTATACTTAACCAATGAACTCCCAAAACTAATCGTGGCGGTGCCCTCATCAGAATGATCCTATGTCTAAAATTTGAATGAAATCTTATATATCTGTATGAAAAATCCATTTATCGAAATTAAGATTGGAGAATTAGCTCCCAGTTCCGTCTCTTTATGCTTATCCAATGAAATCCCAAAACTAGTCATGGTGGTGCCCTCATCAGAAAAATCCTATGTCTAAAATTTGAATGAAATCTGATATATCTGCATAAAAGACCCATTTATCGAAATAAGGGGTGGGGATTTAGCCCCCTGTTTCATCTCTTTATACTTATCAAATGAGTACCTAATACTAATCACAGAGGCGCCTCATCAGAATGATCCTATGCTTAAATTTTGAAAGAAAATTGATAATTCTGGATGTAAAACCCATTGATATAAATTAAGGGGAAGAGTATTAGCCCCCGTTCCTCCACTTATACTTGTCGAAGGAATTCCCAAAATTAATCAGGGAAACACCTTATCAGAATATACATATATTTAAAATTTCAAGTGAATCAGATATTTTTATCATGAGTTACTGCATTACGCATTTACATACATACATACAGAACGGGCGAGCACATAAGCTTCCACGATCTTTTGAGGAAATCTGCCGTTTTGTGAAATTTTGTGAGGAAATTAACCATTTTTTGCGCATCTTGCCGGAAATTAGTCCTTATTTCGTGATTTTTAACGAAACTTGCCAGGTTTTTTTAAGCAATTTTTTGACGAAATTACCCGTCCCACGAGACGCGTATGAGACTATTTTTTGCGTAATTTACGCGCTATAGCGCGTTCGGATCATCATTGGAGGATTGCGTTTTTTCAAATGTGGGCAAGATGGGCGCTATTTTTTTTAATGTATGACAAGAGGGGCGCTAGTTTGTGAATGTGGGGCAAGAGGGGCACTATTTTTTAAACTAAAGGGCAGGAGGGGCGGAGCGCCCCCTTGAAACCCTCTGGGGGAAACTCTGGCATAAATAATACATGTAAAGGTAGCAAACAGCCATTTTGAATCTATCATTCGCTCCCGTAATTTGGCCTGCGGTTCTCTGTCGCTTTGCTCAACTTAGCTTTTTCTAGCATGCTGAGTTTTGTCCTGATGAAGAATCTCGATAGTAGATTCAAAACGACTGTTTGAAACCTTTTCATACATCATTCGTGCATTTCTAAATGTTGGTTTTCTATCTTTATACATTTTTGCAAAAAGGCTTTATTTGCTATTTCGACTTCAAATTTTGTTTTACAGTCTGAAAGTAATGATACAATTTTCTAAAAGATATAAACTTAATTTCTTGAATTTATTACATCGTTTAGATATAAATCGTAGGAAAGCTGGCAATTCTTTAAACTTTTGAGAATTACCTTTTACTCATTGATAGGGAACTTATTATAACATTTCATCTTTTGCATTGCAAACTAAAGTTTTTAGGCATTGTTTGGGATCAAACAATTACTGTTATTCATTTATATTTACTTTGCTGCATTCTACCGGATATCCGATAGAGAAGTCGGATATCCGGTGATTGTGATTCGGATATCCGGTGATTGTGATTCGGATATCCGATGATATTTCGGATACTAAAAAATCAGCCGGATATGCCGGATATCCGCTGCCTTCCTATACATCACTGATAATCAATCTTTTGGCCAGATGTATTCATGCATTAATCCAGCTTTTTTTATTATCAAGTCTGGCTAAACCTGAAATAAAACATCCTTATTTTATGAATTTGATGTAAATTAATAGTGCATCTTTATGAAACAAATTTCCCTGGATAATTTAGAAAAAATCCATCTCATCATTATAATGAACATTAATTACACATCATTGATTATTTACTTTACCTTTGCTTTTAATATTTTAATCAGTTTTTTTAAATGTCTAATTTTTTTTTTATTTTAATTTATTACTTATTTTAATATTTTACTATATTGTAAGTATTCATTATAGTTTCTATAGCATTATTAATTGCATTCAAATAACTACTTAAATAATGTGAACAAAGCAATAACCAGATATTCATAAAATTCTAAAATTAGCAGAACCCTTGGTCCCAAGCTGGGCGGATTTGAAGAAGTCTACTGTATTCACACTTTAAACCATGTTCTTCCTTTCAATTCAAGGCTACAAAAATTTGTCTCCTTGGGAATAACGTTCTTAACTGCACCAATGAAAAGCATTGTGATTAAAAAAATTACACTTATATTTTATTTTTATATGAAGTTTTAGACTTTTTGAGGGATAGATATGGGTTATAGATGAATTCTTTTCTGTATTTAAAAGCAACTGCACGCGCATTATTCATTTTACTTATAAAATTTAAATTTTAAAATTTATTAATAAGTATATACAGTGCTGTACAGGAAAAAATATTTATGGGAACTCGCCTTTTCATTATGTAGATGTTGATGCCACCAGAATTTTGCTAATCCAAAATCCAAGTTACAACATTTAAGAATTCCAACATTTTCAATTAACAGATATAATTATTTTATTCTATTTTATAGCATTGTATTTGTACAATATCCATTCAAAGCAATATTTAACCAATCTCATAGTAATACTTTCCATTATGAATCAAAATAAATTGAAATAACATAATTAAATCCATATTGTTACTTTTTAGCATATCAATCCTAGAAATTTACATGAAGAATTATAATGAGAGGTGTTTTATGTTCTTTTTAATTTACGACAACCTTTTTCATCTGCAAATTTTCTTTTAGACCACTGACCTGAACACGCTTCAGGATAAAAAATTTCAAAGAGAAACACTACAGGGTTTATGAATACAAATGAAACAGATCTTGAAACTAGTTTCATAAAATTTATCATCTCACTCAGGAAGAGGAAATGCTTGTACATCTTTTTTTTTTTTTTTTGTATAGTGACAAATTAAATATTTATGGTAGCAACACTCCCACACATTCCCATCCAATTACAGCACTGAGTACATATGGATTTTAATTAATATCTATATAAATATTTATCAAAAATAATTGATACAGAATATATTTACAGTATTTTATGCATGAATTTATCTGTATTTATGCAGTATCAAATTATGAAGTAATGAAGCAAATGCGCCAGTAACCACTTTTTCACCCAAATGATTTCCACTAAGTGACATAACGAAAATACTGGAAGAAAGTAGCTTTTTCCTGACTGTCTTTCAAAAAATATGTCAGCTTTTTGCCTGCACAGTAACAAAAAGTAAAAAAAAGAAAACAGGCAAAAAAAGGAAAACAAAATGACGAAGAGTGAAAAAATAAAATTAGAATGCATAGGCGTAACCAGACTTTTGAACGGGTGGGTGCCCAGAACCTGAGCATGCTGGGTACAAACAATATCTTATTAGTAAAACCTTCTAAAATGGAGCTCTATAAAACAGTTTTAATATCCGTTTTAGACAGGTTTTTATCTTAGAGTGTATAATTGTGTGATATTTCTTTTTAAAAGGGTCTAAACACAATTAAAAAAAATAATTGTGAATGGGTCTGTACAAGCAGGGGCGGGGGGGGTGTCCAGACAAACCCCCCTGGTTATGCCCATGGAAGGTACTATATGTTTAAATTTTCACCCTGTACACTCTCACCTTAATGAGCTTTTTGTCTTGGCAGTTTTTAATTTGAAAAGCATTCATAATTTTAATCAAAAATAATAAGTGATATAACCATAAAAACAAAACTACAAATTTACATTTTATTTTATTTAAGTAAAATATCTAAAGAGAGACAAATTTTTAAATTAAACAGAGCGAAAATGACAGCATTAATCTTTTCTTTTTTTTTTTTCAACACTGCAAAGCAAAATAAAAGATTTGTGGAATTTTCCAGAGAAAATTTGATCCTGATGTCAAATTGAATGCAAAGAAAAAAAAACTTGAAATGTTCTTTTAACAGCACCAGTACTTGGACAACAAATGTGCAAATGAGTAACTAGCTCATAAAATTTTTTTTGATACATCACAAACAGATGAAATACTTTTGCACTATTTGAAAGCTGTAAACTGATTCAAAAACATTTAGTGAATGGAAAATGATTTTTTGTTACATTTTATAAAAAGAGGTAGTTTGGATATTTTTTCCCTTTTTTCATTCCCTTTCAATTTTTCTCTTTTTGTTCATAATTCGATAATTCCCCCTCTGTATTTTTAAAGTGTAATAAATATAAACTAAATAATCTGGTAAAGTTGCTTGTTTGGAATGTGTTTTGAGTATGGTAATACAACTAAGTGAAATAGGATTCTATACACTACAAATAAGAAGCATATGCTGATGTTGAACTGTCACTCTAAATACGATTTATAGAGGTATGGAATCTTCAGACAATCTTGCAAGCCAAAGATTTACAATCCGCAATTTTCTATAATTCGCATTACTTTACGAATGTAAACAATGAAATAAACAGTTAAGAAAATTTACAAATTTGTGATTCAAATGTGATTTTTAAAACAAATTATAAAAAAATTGAAAAACAAATCATAATAAAACATTTATTTTTTATTAATATTACTCTTTTATTTTATTAACAGTAAAAAAATGGATTACTGCATTATGAAACAAATGTAGTAATTATTTTTATTTAAATGCACTTATATATAAATTTTTTAAATAAAATAACTTTAAAAAGGCATTTTTTCAGATAGCATATTAATTAATTATTAGATTTCATACTTATCTTTTCATATTGTACTGATTAAAGGATTAAAATGCTGTCTAGGAATAATAAAATGATGTGTAATATACATAATACTCTATAATCCACACAACCTTTGGCCGCAGCGTGTGCGGATTATACAACTTCGACTGTATTTTATTAGTCAGTATGATGAAATGCAAAGTTATGAAAAAAAAGAATTAATATCCCCCTATTAATTTTGCAAAAAATTATTGTAAAGAGTTACTGGTACTAAACGATTGGAAATAAAGTCCAGGATTGGAGATAAATAAAAAATTATGCATATAAAATTTGCTTAGAGGGTGATATACATATTAAAACAAACACTTATTCGGTTACTTGATTTTTAGCCGAGGGAGCCTCCTTCTTGATCAAGGCAACTCTTAGGCGCCACTCAAGCAGTCATTGCAGAATGCTAAAATACAGGATAACAAATGAAGTTTTAAAATATTTATCCACTTCCATAATAGATAACCCCTTAAACTACCATTTTGCCTTTTTTTTTTTTTCTTTTCTTTTTTTTTTTTTTTTTTTTAGCATAATTTGAAAACTACTCAGATAAAAATTTTGAAATTTTGGATTTTCATAAAGCAGGACTTCATAAATGTAAATCCATCAAAATAATTGTAGATTGCAATTCATAATTTTTTCAAATATTAATTTCACAATTCATATCATAAAATTATAAAAATTGTAAATTCAATGTATTTAATGTTTGGGTATTTTAATCTTATTGCAACATAAAAAATTAGCACATTAGGAGTACAATTTCAGGAGATATTAAAAGAAATTTGAAAATGTAATTTAACATTAGAATTTAACACTAAATTTTAAATGTTTGTATTTCAAAGATTTATCACTCAAATAAATTGAAATTTGGTATCTAGGCCTGGTTTGAACCAAAGATTTCAAATATCTTGTTAAAAGTGGGTATTGTAATTGAAAAAAAAGTTCACGTTTGTTTTAATATGTAAATAGCCAAAAAGCAAATTTTATATACATCATTCAAAAGTAGACTTTATTTCCAATCATTTGGTGAGGTAATTTGTTGAGAAGTTAGTCAGGGGCTGTTTACTTACAGTGACTGGGGTGTGTGACTCTACAATTAAAAATTATGAGAAAATAAACTTACAAAAATAGTTAGTCACTGTTACTAAGAAATTATTTCTAAGTTGAAAAATATAGACAATTATTAAAAAAAATTATGTTTTTGCCATACCTTATACAGTCAAAGACCGAATCCGCAATTTTCTATAATCCATGTCACTTTAGAAATGTAAACAGTGTAACAAACACTTTAAAAAATTTACAAAATTTGTGATCCAAAAATGATTTTTTAAAACAAATAGTAAAAAATTGAAAAAAAAATCATAATAAAACATCTACATTTTTTTAATTTAACTCTTTTATTTTATTAACAGTAAAAAAAAACTGTATTGCGGAATACACATAATTATTTTTATTTAAATGTATATATATATATATCAATTTTTTAATAAAATAACTTTAAAAAGACATTTTTTGAGATATAGAATCTAATAATCAATTTATTATTCTGTTTATCTTTTCATATTATACTGATTGAAGGACTAAAATGCTGTCTAGGAATAATAAAATGACGTATAATCCATAATACTCTATAATCCACACTATTCCATAATCTGCACAACCTTTGGCCCCAACTTGTGTGGATTAAAGAACTTTGACTGTATAACTGCAATGTTTCAAAGATTTCCTAAAAACTAACTCCACCTGTTAGGAAATATACTCGCCATTGGCAAGAAAAGTAATGTATTTTCCCCTCTCCCTCTCTAACTGTTTAAAGCATTTGCAATAAAAGATCTTTAACATTACTGTGAACATTAAGGTCTCTGACAGTATAACAGTCTGACCTACTGAAATAAATTACACTAATATGATCATTAATGATTTTAATATAAATGACTCTGGTTCTTGGTAAAAATTTCTAAGAGATTTGATTGTTCTACCAAGTGCTGCAATCTAAGACTGGTGCAGTATGATCATCGCATTCATTTAGCCAAGCATTAAGAGCACAGTGATTGTGAAAATATTTTTATATTTCAATTACAATTTTTGCATTTGTTTGTGTAGTTATATATTCACCTTGATGATTTAACCAATGCTAACACTTTGTCATTATCTCTTCGTTTTTGCCAGAGGCAAAGATTGTGGCAAAAAGTATTTTTGCCAGGACAGTTTTTTCCACTTTGGCAAAAATTGGCCAACCATGTTAATAAGTAATATCATAAAGCAAAACAATTCAGTTTCATTGTCAAACACGTTTTCAGATTTGCAAACAGGAAAAATAAATGATGCTTTTGGCAAGACTTGTGCCAAGATATCATAAAAACACTCACTTTTTTTATTTTTATCATTACAGTCACCTCACTTACTGACAACCCATTTTACATTATGAAGATATTGGAATAATTTTTAACTTTAAGTGGTCACATTTATTAAAAAATTTTAATACTTTAATAAAGTTTCTTTAATACGATTTTTTTTTCTAAATATATTTACCATCAAATGAGATGAATGCAACCAAATTCTGCCAATAATGAGCAATGTTGAGAGACTATGTTTTGAAATTAAACGTTTCGCGAAAAAAAATGAAATCATTTTCCTTTTTTTTAACTGAAAATCTGAAAAATAATTACCAAACTGCTTACAAAAAATATATAAACGAAAATATCAGCTGCAAGATAGTTAATATTTTAAAAGACAGCAAAATACTTCACAAACGAAAAATGGTGGCATGCGAAATTTCGTGCAACCATTTTATTACAAAAGTTACAAATAAACATATCTTACCATTGACTTATTTTAATAAAAAAGTCGTAGAGTAAATAAATTAATATTTTAAAGTTAAAATTACAATGAAACGACTGATCGTGGAAGAGACAAACAATACTTTGACTGCGTTGCTTTGAATGATTCGATTCTTCTAATGAATGAATAATGAATTAAATTGATTCATTAGAAAATCCTTGACTCAATCAATATTTTGGCGTCTTGTTTATTCCTCAGAAAATTATATTCGATAGTCTTTTAAACAGAAATCTATTAAACCTACCTTCTATATATAAATAAATTATTGTTAAAGTTTGGTTATTCTTCATTAAAGATTCACAATTTAATCTATTACGTGCGATATTCTATTTTTTTCCATTTTCGTATTTGCCGATATTGTTTCTCGTTGCAGGTAATTTTATTTATTTATTTATTTGCAAATAGTTTAATGTTTATTGTTCATATTTTAGGCTAGAAGTAGGAAATTGCTTTGAATTTTAATAAATTATTTAATTTTTAAACTTTACATTGCTATGGTCAGAAAGGAAACACTATAAGGAAACACTGCCTTATTTTGTTTTTAAATCTGGTGTATTTTTTCAACATATAAGACTTCTTACAGATGTTAATGAATTTTATTTTTTACAATTTTCTTTCTTTTTAAAAATTTCCGTGAAAATGTAGTTTTTATGCCTTAATTTTCAATATTTTCCTGCACTTACTAATGTGCAATATTCATTCATTTTAATTTGAAAGTTTTCTTCAATTTATGATATTGACATGTCAATAAATGTTTCACTTTTAAGAAATTTTATTCTTTACGTTGGTTTAATAGTTGGTAACTATTTAAAATAATTTTGTTTTCTAAAGTATGTAAAAATATCTCACAAAATGCTGAAAATTTAAATTTAAAATAAAAAAAAACTTATAAAATTAGTTAAATTTTAAAAATAAATGTAGTCTGTACACCGTGTACTTCTAATGTATATAGTGATATAAAAATGATCAAATTCCTATGTATAGTTTTTGCTCCTACTGTTTTAATAAACAATTTTATTTTACTTAACAGGTGTAACGAAAAATTAAAAACAAATATTGTCATGTTTCGATTCCATCTTATAAGAATCATAATCATCATAAAATAAAAATACAAATCATTTCATGGTCAATACAATAATATTTTTATTTTACTATGCTTATGGTTCTGATTAGATGGAATCAATACGTGTCAGTATTTGTTTTTAATTTTTCATTACACTTATCAAGTAAAATAAAATTGTTTATTAAAATGTTTATATGTAAAAAGTGTATTTTTTAATATCTTGTGATTTAAAAATCTAAAAGTTTTAATAACTTTTTATCCTTTTTGATAAATCGATTTTAACCAACTTTAACATTAAATATCTCTTTAAATTACTTTACAATTTAAAAACTGTCTGCACAAGTGTGTTTACCTATCGTTTCTCAATAATACCATGAATTTTTGTATGCAACAGCTCTTTTCACATTAAGCAAGAGAGACCTCCTGTCCCAAAAAATTCATTGTGAGTGATAGCGTTAAGGGTCATTTAGAATATCCCCTCGAATCCACATTCAATTCACATCGATTCCATCATTGTATTTCTGACCTGTTTAGAATGTGCAGATCCGGTTTCAACCTAGGGCATTTTTCACCCCTGCTATCTCCTAGGGCACTAATCCGGAATGTACCCATGATTCCTTTCGGGTGTACAAAGCAAGTGTCGGTAAACCTCAAATTTCTTCGCCCATTTTTTCGGGCGCTAATCTGTTTAGGAGAACTGGCAAATTTTTTCCAATGGGCTTTGTTGAAAGATAAACCTTGTATAGTATGTTGGTTAAAACCAAATTTTTTAGTTGTTAGGTTTTAAATTGTGCATTTTTTTGCTATTTTCTCTCTTGTGGAGTTTCTTAATGATCTTTTTTGAATTAGTTAATAAAGAACAGTTATAAACATGTAAAGATCTGTTGCTTTGTATTTTTATACAATTGATAATTAGATAATTAAACTAAATTATACTTACAATTAAATAAACAAAATTAAATTAAAATTAACATGAATAAAATGTAATAATTTTTATTGCATAAAATTTTATTTCAAATAAATTTTCAATAATTAAGATACCTTTAAAAGTTACTCAAGCTTTTAAAAAATAATTACATGAACATTTATTAAAATACAATGTATCCTAAACTTAAACTAAATACAATTTTATATCACTGTTGAAAAATATTAGTAAATTTTACTAATTTCATACTTAAATTATCATTTTTTAAAAATCTTATCTTCATGTATAAAAATTGCAATTAATTTACTATTCTTTTTACTAATTACCCATTCATTTATAATTATAAAGTAGTGGAAGGTTAGCATAATTATTTTTCCCTTTCCCTATATTATTATTAGTATTTAAATATATAATTGATAAGGATTTTAAATATACATAATTAATTAATATTAATATTTAAATATAGGGTCACCCGGGGTAAAATGTGTAGCCGGGGTAAAATGGGTATATTTTATTTATTTATTTTATATTTTTACCAGACAAATTTTTAAAAAAAATAAAAATTATGAACAAAGTGCTTACATATCTGGCAATACTTAAACCTTATAAAAACAAACTGGCGACGCATATAATGGGCTTGGCAACCATTTTGTTTTTCAGAAGATAGAACAAAGTTTTTTTAGTGGTTGAAAAACTTCTTTCCAGAAAAATATAGAGGAAGAATTTTAAGAATAAACTGTTTGATATTTACAGAAGAAGGATTCTTCTAACTGAAAACTATAAAATTAAGTAAATTTATTTACTCACAAAAATTTTATAGCGTTTTTTGTCATATGGGGTAAAATGGGTATAGGTCAAGATATGAATGTATGAAGATTGATAAAAAATGAAAGACCTTTGAGGGCAAATTGTTATTGATCCTATGTTTTAAACTAAAATTATGCTTTATTTTATGAAATTAGGCTATAACTTATATCATCAATTTATCATTTATATTATAAATTAGGCTATTTCGGGTGACATTGAAATACATGCAAATTGATTAAATGTACAGAACACAAGGTAAGAAAAAAATCACAAAATTAAATTAAAACACATTTTCTAGTACTGGCGAGGCTATTAAAAAACTCAGAAAACGCAATAGAGTACAAGCAAAGGTAGGAGAAGTTTTAACTACAGAGCAAGTGACTGCAAGTCTTTGCACTAGGAACACAAAAAAAGTGCAAACAGTTAAAAGAATCGAAGCAACCTATAAAATAGAAGTTAAACCAAAGGTTTTCACTGCAATGAATCCAGTGATTGGCGATTGAGCCCCTGTAAAATTTAATGTCAAGAAGTCTGTTCAAGAATTCATAGGTCTTATGAAGTTTTCAACTAAGTCATCTGCTGGATTATTTTATGTCTTTCCTGAGAAAGACGATGTTGCTGATGTGAACGCATCCAAATTGTCAGAAAGCTATCTCAACCAAGCTGCAATAGTCCTTGCCAGTATACACTTTGCAAGTAACTTTTTATTATGTTATACCTAACTGCATAAATTACTTTTGTTTAAACATTGATTTTCCAGTGTAATTTAATTTCTCATTTTTTCCCTACAGATATTCATGTTGATATCTACCTGATTTTGAATTGCATTAAATAAAAAATAAAAAAAATACTTTTAAAGAGAAACATGATTTACAGAATGTGCGTAAACTGATGTGGTGGAGGATAGGATCTATCAGTACTCTCATCTTATTTACATTAGTTTCATAACAGTGTTTTTATATGTCAAGAAAAAAATGTAAGCAAATTGAAGTGGGGAGTTTTTGAAGCCCCTTTCCCTCACCTTCCAAGTTTACACATGATTCAGAGGATGAAAGTACAAAACTTTTAAAGGGTTTACACATTAATTACAGGGTTGGGTTTTTGACGTCAAAAAGGGGTTTTTGACATGACAAAGGTTTAAACCGGATTAAACCGTCAAAAACCTGTCAGAAACTGTCAAAAACCCATAGAGTCACAATCTGCTGCGGTGTACTAAAGTTTGTTGTTAAATTTTAAAACTAAGAACAGGTGCCATACATTATGTTGAAATTTAATTATATTATGGGTAATTAGTAGGTCTTTAAATATTTTTAATTGATAAAAATTAAGGTAAAAATCACAGATTTCAAATCTCAGAAATTTATCTCAAAATGGACATGCAGAATTATTTATGTTTAAATATCTTGTTTATTTATTTATTTATTTATTTATTTATTGACATAGCTAATATTTATAAGTATTAATGAATTAAGTGTCGTAAATGCAGGATTTTCAAAAGTGTAGAATTCGATATACTTGTTTAATATTTTTTTTAATGCTATATACATAATATCCAATAGGTTAATTTGAATTTAAAAATAATGCATATTATTTATTATATGTATGATTATTACACATCATTTTTTATTCCCCACCTCCGCCTCCTTACCCCACAGCACACACGCTAATAGTATTAAAAATACAGATAATGTTTACTTTGATAGCAAGGTAAGACAAGTAATTATTCAACAACTGAATACTTAAGATATTTAACAAAATTTTAAAGTATTCAGTGAAAAAAAAAAAAATCATAAGTATTTGTATAAGCTAATTTTTCAGCATAGTAAATAAATAGGTTGAATATTGTAAATAGATACTCAGATATTTATAGAAAGGAGCTAATTTTTTATTATTTTTATGTTAGTTATAAATTCAAAAAATGACTGACAATTTAAAATTCAGAATTACTGATTTTTCAGAAAAATCAAATAACAATTGTAAAAGTCAAAATAGAAAAAATATTACACTGATCTATGAAATATTTCTAAAATACAAAATATCATGTAGTTTTTTTATTATTATCTAAATAAATTCATAATTTAAAAAATAAAACATACATGAAATACTTCCAATTAATTTGATTACATAATCAAAATCAATTCAAATGAAAATTATCAAAGTAGAAATTTAGTTCGATAATCCAATTCATTTGCCCTACGTATCACATGGTAGCACATAACCAGTTTTGAACATCTTTCTGTTCCTATTCAATTACAGAACCTGTCTAATCTTTAATATTATTTTAAACAATGGATAAATTTGGTTATAAATAAATTTCTTCATAATATATATCCCTGTATATTTTGAATGCACATTAAAATTTAATAAATAATATTACAAAAGATAAGTTTTCCAAAATCTAAGGTTTTATTTAATATTCAAAATATGTTACTTCAAAAATTTGAATTTATTTTTTCTACAGCATATTTAGAAACATTTTCTTTATTAAAAGCAAATAAATTTTACTTATTAAATATAAATATAGGTAGATATATATATGTAAATAAATATTTTTATTTACATATAAATATAGGTTTTTGACAGTTTTTGACATTTTTGACAAGGAGGTTTTTGACATGACGGTTTAAACCATGGTTAAAACCGTCAAAAACTGTCGCGTGTCAAAAACTTGCCAACCCTGATTAATTATAGTTTATTTAAGTACATTTAATTTATCATTCAACTTTAACTAGCATATACCCATTTTACCCCGAACCATGGGGTAAAATGGGTATACATCGGGGTAAAATAGGTATAGTGTTTTACACAAAAATTTAAAAAAAAAAGGAAACACAAATTATGTTTAATTTAGACCTAAGATACACAATGTCAAAAATATTGAACAAAAACATGAATTTATTTTGTAATATTTCTGCCATGAAACATTAAAAAAGCTGATTTTTATACCCATTTTACCCCAGGTGACCCTACATAGATAATATTCATATTTAAATGTGAATGATCCATATTAAATAATATTATTATTTAAATATCTGTAATTAATATTAATTAATATTTTTTTAATGTACATTTTTTAAATTAATTAATATATTAAATAAATATGTATAATTTATATTAAACTAATTTATATTATACAGTACGACCATCATACTACAATCAAAATTTTTTGTCGCTCTGTAAATGAATGATAACCATTATGCATATCATATTCTACAGTAAGCATCTTGTAATAAATCTCAATAATATATATCTATGTCATTATGTTTGAAATAGTGTAACATTATAAAATATGCTTCAAATCATTTTTTTTTCACATAGCCATTAATTGAATTTTTATAGTAGTGATTGTGTAAATTAATGATACATGTTTTGACATCAGTATTCAGCGCTTTTTTTTTTTTTTTAAATCGAAGTCTGATGATTTGAAAGACCAAAAAATTTTGTGTCATCAGAACCTGATGATAAAAGTACATTGCATAAAAGTGTTAGTAACATTTTAAAAAGTTTTTCGTTAAAATATTTCTTTTCAAATAGAATAAAAATCATGTTTTTAACACTTTTTGAAACCTTCGGAGTTTTAAAGTTTTTATTATATTTAGCTGAATACTGGTGTTTTATGAATATATTATTGCTAAAATATTTCTTCTTACATAGAAATAAGTATTAATTCTAAATATTCTTTCAAGACAATGTTTCGCGATTTTCATGTCCCTGAAAATTCCTTTAAAAAAATTTATAAATTTGTAATATTATACCTATTCGAGGACTTGAATAAAAACTGAGCTCAGACAGAGACCATCTCATTTTTATTATACACCGTACTATGCAGAAACCATGGTTAGTGTATTTTTTAAATGGATATAAATTTCATTTTTGAAATAGTGTAACATCATTTAAATTTACCACAAAAGGTTTTTCTCCCATTGTCGCTATAATTCTGCACACTTCATTTTCGCTAAGAAACATGTTTTAGTTAATTTCAATAACATAAATGGAAATTTGAGTTTACATTAATTGCAGCACAGACTGACCAATTGATTTTATAAACACTCTTTTCAAATGTATTAGAAAGCATTAAATTACTTTCATTTTTTAGTAGGGTCCTGTAGGTAGACTGGCTTCTGGTGTCAATAAAAATTCTTTACTTCGCTTCAATGTTACATTAAAATTTTTGCAGTTGCTTTGAAAAGTTTTCAGCAATATCGAAAGATTTTTAGATATCTTATTAGAGTTTCATCTTTGTTTTAATCGAAAGGAGAATTGGTTTAGAGATGAATTTATAAATTCACATCACCACAAACCCATTCATATAGAATAATAAGTCATACTCAAATTAACCTTGCCTGAACTTCTGTAGCTACTTTATGCATAAAAATATATTTTGACCTTTTGTCCATAAAAAAAAACAGCTACAAGAAAATGAGAGATAAATTAATAATTTAAAAAAAATACCAGCAAAAAATTGCATCAATTTTGAATTAATATATTTTTTATCATTAATGCATGAACTGCAACAATATTTATGAAAGTCCAATCTTGAGGCTGCAATACAAATCATGAGATTCTATAAAAAATATATTTATTTAAAAATATATCCTTCTCTTTATTTATTTATTTATTTATTATTATTTTAAGATGAATAACATAATAAATGTGTATATTATTCTCTCCTTATAAATTAGCAAAAAATCACATCTAATGTCAAAAGAACATATAACTATTAGCTATATC
Source organism: Maratus speculifer (assembly GCA_964019185.1). Lineage (NCBI taxonomy): Eukaryota > Metazoa > Arthropoda > Arachnida > Araneae > Salticidae > Maratus > Maratus speculifer. The sequence goes on from OZ025303.1 coordinate 29,223,939, forward strand.
AAAGCTTGTAAAACTACTAATAAAAGATTACGATAATTTATGCTAATTTTATAAGAGAATGAAATAAAGCATAGTTCAGTGAAAATAAAATACCACTATAATTTAAATAGAATAGCGATATGTTATTAGTAGTAAGCAAAGCTCAGAAAATACAAGTTTGTATTTTAATCAATGAAAAGAAAAAAAAAGTCTTCGGAAAGAAAAAAAAAAAAAACTATTACACAAAACTAAGACAAATTAATTATTACGGAAAACTAATACAAAATTAAATATTGCAAATAAAGTACAAGTTAACATTTTCAGACATAAAGTGAGTATGGTTGTAATACAAGTTAAAAAAGTATACATATCCACTCTTTTAATTATTTTAGCTATCCTCATATTTTAAAGTCAATTGCAAAAAATTTTCGAAGGTAGCATAAAAATATATAAACCTCATAGTATCGATAATCAATTTAAATGGGTTACATTTTTAAAACAGTGTTATATTTTTCATGACATAATTAGCGCTTATCATTGCAAAATTAATTATAAAACTGAAGATTGTATAACTTTAAATTCGAAGAACTGTTTCATATATACAGATTTTAAAACAAATGGCCGCGTACCAAAACAGTTTCATAATAATGTATCGTACAGGTATTAAAACAAGTGGCCGCGTACCAATTCCTGCACATTATGTGTTGGTCATAGCGAAACTGCACCCTACGAGGCCAAAAGTAAACAAGCAGACGATGTTCTTTAACAGAGACCTGCGCACGAAAACTTGCGCGGAGGAATTTTAATGCTGCTTTATGCTTGGGTTTGTAAATGGGTACAAAATTAAAGCAGGAATGATAGCGGAGCAGCTCCACTTCGTGTGAATCCGGTTTCATCCCTCTGGACATTCTAAATGAGGATTTAGTTACTGCTTTTAGAATACAGAGATACATTATGTTTCCATTTCTCTTTGAAACAATCCTCAAAAGTAATTTCTTTTAAAAATAAAAATCAGCAAAACCTATTTAGAATGTTACATAATCAAAGTAGTTGCAACCAAAGGTTGAGCGGGTTATGAAATAGTGTGGATTATAGAGTATTATATCTTTATATGTCCTTTTATTATTCTAAACAGCATTTTGATTTTATAATGAGTATAATATGAAAAGATAAATATGAAATCTAACAATTAATAATATATCTCAAAAAATATTTTTTAAAGTTATTTTATTGAAAAATTATATATATAGTTGCACTTGAATAAAAATAACGCGTGGAAACCCACCGAATTCAATGAATGAAATTCTTAAAAGACCCAATCGATTTGGTTTAAATAAAAGCAAAAGTAATTACATTATTGAATCAATATAAATTAAATATATTTCCAAACTTAATGTCAAGTTTGCCAGTTACAATTTTGCATGCAGATATTCGCACATCTTCAGTTAAAATGAATTATAATTGTAATCTGAGTGCCGGCGAAATCCAGAAATTTCATTTTATATGCACCAACAGAAAAATAGTTTTATTTAAAAAAAACTAATTTCATTTTTACTATGACATTATTTTCACTAACTGAAGTCATCTGAAAGTAAACTCTCAATCTCAGTGTGAATGAATACAAATATTGAAAGAAATGAAAAGAAATATTGAAACATAATATTGTTATGGGTAAAAATGCGATGATTTAAATAGTGACGTCATTTTTTCTTCAAATGTTTTTTAAAAGTTACTGTTATTAGTAATATCAAAAAGGCATCCGTAATAATATTGTAATTCCCATTTATCTGGTTGCTGAATGACATCATTTTCCTCATTTGAAATTTTTCTTATTTTGCTTTAGACATTAATTTTTATCATAAATTATTTTCTGTTATTTTATTTACATTATTAATATTATTTCTCAGTAAATATATTTTTTTACCTCAATTAGTGCATAATTATACGCAATCATTTTATTGTGCTTAAATTTTACGAAAACAATTAAGTTTTTTTTTTAAATGCGAGGACATGTTCACTGATGAAATAAAGCTTCTGACTGGTGGAAAGTGATAATGGAAAATAAATTTTTATTATCGAGAGAAAAGCTAAACTGAGTTGCGACCATTTTGAAAAAATACCGTAAAAAGCATTTAAAATTAAAAATAAAATATAAAAATGGAAATAAATTAAAAAATAGCGAAAATGGGCACAACTACAAATAAATAGCTTTCATTTAAAAAAAAATTATCAAAATCGTTTGAGTAGAAAATTCAAGGCTGATGACTAAAAAAACAGCCAGGACTTTTAAAGATATAGATTACATATGTTCCGTAATATACCGTAATTTTCGGAAGAAACGCCGCGGCATTTACGTGTTTTAAACTGAAATTTCAAGCGATTTGACGTTTCTACCGATGCGGCGTTTACGAGCATTTTTTTTTTTCAAACGAGCGTGATATTTTTCTGAATTTTTCCGAAAATTAAAAAAAAAAATGGATCATAATTCCAAAATTTCGGACATAAAATGTATCGCGAATTCCGACAAATGGTTGCAAAAACATTTAATTTCGATTTCGTCAAAATATCGCAAAAAAATGGCAATTTTCATTAAAAGACCGCAAAAAGTTACGCAAATTTCACATTAGATTACGAATAAACGAAAATTGCATTTTCGAATGAATTTCCTGAATTTCCCCCTTCCCTTCTTTTATTACTTTCAGAAAATTTGTTCTGAATCCGATTTTTCCCCCCGTTTCAAAGATTCAGTGATGAATCATGAATCTTTGATTAAATGTGCTTTTTTTAGATCTTTTTAATTGATTTCATGCTTTTTTTAGAAATTTCTCCTTTTTTCTGCGTTTTTCAACAGAAATTACGTTTTTTTAAACCAATTTTTTTCAAGTATTGCTTCAATTATCAAAATTCATGATTCATTCAAAGACTCACAATTCATTCCTGCAAATTTTGTGAAACGTTCGTGGAAAAATCCCGTGTAAGCGCCCCCCTCCTATTATTTTACGATTTTTCGTCATGTTTTTTTTTGGGGGGGGGGGGCTTATTAAAGGTATTTTACGATACTGTTAGGAAAAAAAAATCACCGTATCCGCTGCGCCGCACTAAGCATACTTTTACTTTTAAACTCGTATGCGTCGCGGCGCTTATTCCCGAAAATACGGTATTTAAATAATATTATTAATTTTGTATTTATTTATTAATTTCTGATTAATAATTTCATTTTTATGATTCCTTAATACAGGTTATTAATGTGTTTCTGTTTAACACGTTTACCGCGATTACCGCGGAAATTTAACCTGCGGCGTTTACGACGATGCGGCGTTTCTTCCAGAAATTACGGTAGTTTTTTTACTGGGAATAAAATAAAAGAGTTATATTAAAAAAAGTAGATGTTTTATTATGATTTTTTCAGTTTTTTTATTATTTGTTTTAAAAAATTATTTTTGGAGCACAAATTAGTGAATTTTCTTAACTGTTTATTTCACTGTTTGCATTCATAAAGTAACGCGAATTATAAAAAATTGCAGATTATGGGTTCGCAGATTATCGATCCTTGACTGTATTTAGTAATGTAAGAGGCCCTGCTCTCTAGGAGTTACACTCGTCAACCCCTGTTGTGATGATACAAATTATAAAATCACGCTAATATGGTTGACTTTTAAAAAATAGTGAAAAATTGATCTACATATATGTAAATTTTAAGTAATGATCACCCTGTAAATAAGCTTCCATTATTTCTCTTTTATTAGGGGAATTTTAAGGTTTAATTAGCTGCTGTTAAACATTTACTGGTTATTTACATGTTTGAGTAAATAAGATAAAAAAAGCAGTAAAATATACTGAGTCGTTGCTTCCTGGTGTTTTTTAGACCACGTTAGAAGAAAAAGTTTTAAGTATTGTTTAAATCTTATATAATTTTCACTAGAATTTTCTTTCTCTTTTTAATATTCACATGAAAATACTTTAGTTGTTTTAATTGAAATATTATTTGTGCCGTCATAATGTGCTGTTACATGAGGGGTTTAAGTCGCTCGAAATTCCAGGCATCTTCATATTACCCTATCGCTTCAGGGGAGTCTCTTCAAAAGCAAGTAACTATCTTCTGTTGTCGCATCTTTGACATCTGAAACAAAACAAGTCGCCAGTAACAGCCAATTAAATACTTAAAAATCTGACTATGAAAAAGTCTTTTCTTGAATAACCAATGAGCTATGGGAAACTGATGAGTCACAAACAACTTTTGTTGTTTGACTTTTTTACATGTAATTGCACTTTTAGAATTCACAACAATAGTTAGAAAGTTTGCACTGAAATAGGAAGTAAATGTCATCTAATTTTTAGGATTTTGTTCATCTGACGAAACCCTATTCATCTCTATCCACTGTCTGTCTCTCTTGTTATCCTTATAATCAAGGATTATTGAAGAGAGATATTACATAAGCAGAGCTAATATACATGAAATTCATGTATGGAGTAAAAGTTTGCCCAAAGATTTGAGGAAAATAATCAAATAGATTTATAAATAAATAACAAATTTTATTAATATAATTTAAATTAAAACATAAAAATGAAATTAAAATCATAAATTGAAAACGAGATTATATAGTCATTCAATAGTATCCTTTTATATCATTTCAATAACAAAATCACTTATTTAATACATCTGACCATATTAATGTTTACTGAAAGAAATGAACCGGAGTATCAAAATGTAAGCTATTATAAAATATGAAAAAATAGAATTGTACTTAAAACTTTATATTAATAAATCCATTTAATTAACTTTCAATTAACATTCAATCTTGATTAGCTTTTAATAATATTGAAGTTTAAATATAAATACTATTTTTTTTAACACAATCAAACTGATTGGTAAAGTTATCATACGAAAACGTTATCATCGTTTAAATACAAATTCCATTTAATATTTCTAATCCAACTCATATTAAACTTTCACTTAAAATTAGGAAAAGGTCTATTATATTTTGTTTCATTCCTTACAAAAGATTTGCATATTCAGTCAAGCCAAACTTAATTATCAAAAGATATTTCTCTAAAGCGCTTCTATTCTGCCACGAGGAATGCTTTCCAAAACACCCCCACTGCCAAGGATGTAGTAGATGGTATACACTGTATACCTTCTGCATTTTTCAAAGGAATACCGTATACCCTCTGTTTATCAAGAAAGCTATATGTATACGTACTCTAGGGTATACTCTCTGCCCTGAGCGTATACCTTCTGTTTAGAGCATATATCCTCTGTTATTTTTACGACTACACCCCTGCCCACTGCCACTAGAGATGTACTCAAAATTATCCCCTGCTGCCACCTGAGACACTATTTGGAGGACGAGAAAAAGAATCTCCCATACTGTAGTTAATCTTAACAGAAACCCGTAGTGAAAATCCGTCTATAAGGTCTCAAAGAGATTGCCAGAATCACGATGCTACTGATCCATAACAACTCCTAGTAGTATGGTTATATCCAGAAAGCTCAGGTCTAGGACCACTATTTCCAAAGCCGAACTGTTACATCAAAACAGAAAAAACATCCCCTGGGCATTTTGGATCCAGCCAGGAATTCTATAGTCGTCGCTAATCCTACAGTTGCTTGTTTTAGTTACTTTTTTTGTCCCATTTTCTCATTATTTATCTTTGATTTAAAAATGTTTGTTTGAATTCGTATAAGAGACCATGGAATTTTAAATTACATTACTTAAATCATTACATTACTCATAATTGGCCTTCTTAAATATAACTCAAGTCAGATTTTTTTTTATATTAAGTTTACTTATAAAAATCTCTTGTTTATCAAAATGTAAGTTTCTATTAAATATAATGTAAAATTGTTTTACAGTTGAACCTCGAAAATCCGGAACCTTCGGGACCGCGGCGATTCCGCATTTTCGAATTTTCCGGATTTTGGAGGTTTATTAAAAAATCTTTTTTTATGGCTACCGTAAAATGCAATTAATCCGCCCCCCCCCCCAAAAGTGACGAAAAATCGTATAATAATTTGAGGGAGGCGCTTAAACGCGATTTTTCCGCGACCGTTTCCCAAAATTTGCAGAGATGAATCATGATAAAATGAATGAATCATGAATTTTGATACTTGAAGCAATACTTGAAAAAAATTGCTTTTTTTTTAAAAAAAAAAAAGGTAAATTCTGTCGAAAAAAGCATAAAAAAGGAGAAATTTGTAAAAAAAAGCATGAGATCACTTGAAAAATCTCGAAAAAAAAACGCACATTTCATCAAAGATTCATGATTCATTCATTTCATCATGATTAAACCGTTCTCAAGCGATCCGTTTTCAGTGATTTTTTAGAGAGGGAGGGCGTTTTCTCGGGATTTTTTGAAAATTTCAAATCTTTTATAAAGTGGGGAGGGGGTGTTTGATTGGGAAGGGTGGATTGACGGGATTTTACGGTAGTTATCAGAATTTAACTGCAATTGATGAAAATTACAAATATGTCTTATTTTAAAAATTAATAAAACTGAAATCGGAAAAATGTCCGGATTTTAGAGATTTCCGGAATTTGGAGGTCCGGATTTTCGAGATTCAATTGTATAATGTAACATTTTAATACCTTTAAGCTTTGAAATAAAAAATTTTTTTGAGCAACTGAATATTTGGTATTCGGCTGGATAGTTACTGGCCAAATATTCGGTTTTCAGCCCAAAAGTTATGATATTCAGTTGACCTGTTTGCCAAATATTTGGTATTCAACATATAAATCACTATTTGGTGCATCTTTATATTAAATTTGATATGCGAAAAGAAAGCTTTAAAAAATATTTTTATGAGAATGTATAGAAAGAACTTCAACATGGAGCACTATGGACACAATCTGTTACTGTAATGCAGAATTTTCAAAATATTTAATAATTGCTTATTCAATACAAATAATCACTGTTTTAAGCTTATTATTTGACTGTAAAATAAAGTAAACAAAGGAAAATTTTCTATGTTTCACAGTAAGAAATATTTTGGGTTATATTTACTGCTTATAAAAGAGTACAAGTATTCTATTGACTGTAACCGGTTATAGCTAAAACAATTTCTTGCAGGTTCTGAAATTTTATTAATTATTTTAGATGTGACATAAAACAATTTCGGAATCAAAACTTTATGGTTACAAATCTGTTGCTTGTATCACTGTTATTGTAAAATCACCCATAGATCCAAAATAATTTCAGGGACTTTTTAGAGTCATAAGTATTTTGGAGTTACATTTTCAAATTTTCGTGTTGATGACTTTATTTTATTGAATAACTTCAACTTATTTTCAATTGTTCCTGTATCAATCTGTTGTTATTTAGGAAATATATAATGCTCTTTTTGATAATTTTTCTATTTGTTTGAAAATTTTACTTAAGAAATTTGTATTATTATGGCGAAATAGGTGGGGGGGATAAAGAGACCATCTGTCCCAGTGGATGGACCAGTGTACACCGCTCCTAATACACACTGGCCCACTTAATGAATATATACAAATATATATATATATATATTTTAAAGGTATTTGAAACTACTATGTTCTGAAAAAAAAAATTAGACATGTAAAAAATGGCCTTAGGAATCTTAAAAAATATTTTTTAGGCAGAATGGACCTTCCATTAAAGAGGGGAAAAATGTGAATTGTATAAGTGGTCCACTGTGTAACAGTCTTCCGTATAGTAAAACGTGTAAAAACGGTAATTATCTTTAACATAAACCTTACTCAATGAGAAGCATTACATGATCCTGAACCTGATATGGATTGCCATACAGTTAAATTTGTTGAAAATCTGTCTGAAAGCGATTTTTCATCACTTATGAGTGATTCCATAGTAAGAGGTTTTAATAGGTACTTATAAATACAGTAAAACCTGTAAAAGCAAAATCTTTTTACAGCATAATCCTGTCTCAAGAAAAGAGTTTCATAATACCGACAGGGTTGCCGGCTTTTAGCCAGGCCAAAAAAAGCCGGCCGGCTTTTTTTGGTTTTATCCACTTAAAAAAGCCGGCTTTTATTTTTAAAGTGTTAATTTGTATCGGATTCATATTAAATTTGGATTGATTTATTTTTAATACATTTTTAATTATTTACTACTAAAAAAGTTATAAATTTCTATTTAATTTTTCAAATAAATAAGTCTTTATAACTGCTAGAAATCAACTGTGAAGGCATTATGTCTGAAAAATATAAATCTTGGAAAAAAAGAAATATACTCAAAAAATGCATTTTAAATTTCTATATTTCATAGTTCTACTTATATTACACATTCTTAAGAATTTTATATTTAATTGAATTATGACAAAATGTAACATATCAAAGCATTCATGGAAACATTCTTACAGGCCAATATGTAAAGATTAAGTCATAAAATGAACAATGTTGAAAGAGAAATTTGGAAGGATTCAGTATTTGAGGAGAGTTTAACACATAATTACATAAAATTAAACAACAATAAAAAAATGTTCTAATAAAATTTGTTGAATTAAAATTTTGAACAGGTCTTTGTTATTTAAAAAGTGCATATATGTCCACTTGCATGAATGAATATATTCATGCATATGCTGATTGAGAATACTGAAATAAATTGGGAAATATAATATGTTATGAAATATACATAATTCGAAATACTATTTTCAATAGTGAGAAATGGTTTTTTTTTAATATATGTATGATTTTAAATGTTTATATAGCAGGGTTGCAAAAAACCCATCTGCCCAAAAAAACCCGGGTGGGTTTTAATGGGTAAAACCCACTCTAAAAAACCCACGTTAAAGCAGGTTTTATTGGTTTTTGAATATCTGTGGTCAAATAGGGAATAAAACATGACATTCTAATAACTAAGTAATAACATAACATATAACTAAGTAACTATAGTCCTCTTTAATTTTTTAAAGCAGTAAAAATGGAAAAACAAGGGTAAGATTTTTAAAGGTCAATGTAAATCAGAAAAATCACTTGGTATGGCCATTTTATAATTTAACTCACATATTTGCAATTCTGACTATAAACCACTAGCAACTCCATCATTGTGTTATTCTAGTATTAATGTCTTCATTATTGAAAAATTGGGTTATATCCCAATTTCTCATAATGAATCATAATTAAAATCCCAATCTTTCATTTTGATAAATTATTTAACTCAAAGTAAATTAAACATCATTAAAATTAGTTAAAAGACACTTAAAAATGTGTATCTTGTCATTAAAATGCTTCACTGTATAAAAGCCAATTATGGCCAAAAAAAGCCAATTTTGGCCGAAAAAAGCCAATTTTGGCCGAAAAAAGCCGGCTAAAATCAATAAAAGCCAACCGGCCTGGCTTTTTTTAATTTTAGCCGGCTTTTTTGCAACCCTGAATACCGACGAAACGAACAAAATATCTTATTTAGACAGAATATCTTAAAAATTTATGTATATATTACAATTACACTAACGTATGTAGCACAAAATACACGATTATTTGTTAATTGTTTAATGGCAGCGTCCAAATGAAGCATATCTTAATGGGTATTGTACACAAGTCCTTTGATAAGAATTAGACTGTGGTAAATTGGAATTATTTACGTTTCGTTCCTTTGCCACAATTATAGAGCTTCAAAATATCATAATTTTTATTTTTTTCTGTTCTTTTTACATAAAAAAAAGTCATGAATATTAAACTTTTCAGTTTCAAATTAAAGTTATGTATTATAAATGAAATGAATGAAAGGATTATATTGTTATATTTTAAATAATTAATGAAATACAAAAAAAGCCACGGGTGCAATATTTGTCGATTTATTATTTGTGCCAAACTAGCATAAAAATATTGAGTTCTTGATTTATCAGCACAGATGTCATATATGCACAACAGTGGAGTGTTATTTTTCTAACGCCAATTTGGTGAAAACTTTGTTTTTTAAATATCAATTACTTACGTATTTTTAGTACTACTTGACTTGGTTATTCCGTCGACCAATTTTGCCAAATTTTATAAATCGTCAAATTATAGAAATTAACATAATTTTCTGTTTAAATAACGAAAGAAGAATTAAATTAGTATAGTATTAATAAAAATACAGATAAAATGTCGAAATAAAAATCCCCTGGTGACGTAACAAACACGTAGAACGTATTTAATGTTAAGTGAATGTGACATTTACGGTTAGCCATTATTGGCATTTAATCTTACAATTTGGCGATATATTTTTGGTCGGTGTGATAACCAAGTAGTAAAATATTTTTTAACTAATTTCTATTATTCTAAAAAGGAAATAATAATGAATTAAAAAATAGATAATAATTATTTAATAATAAAATAAATTATATCATTTTAAAAAAGAATATAAAAGTAAACAAACAGTTTATTAATAAATAAATAACAATAGCCAGGTTACACCATGTGAGGCACATATGTAATTGCCATTTTTTTTTTTTTTTTTTTTTTTTTTTTTTTTTTTTTTTTTTTTTGCAATCTCGCCAGTGTGGAGCGTATATGACGCCTGCGTTTATTTCTCTAGCAGAATCTTCTAATTTGGCAGAAAATTGAGCAATTAAAATAAATTATGAATAAAAGAAATGTGATTTACTTCTTAGTATACATTCAAGGGAGACCAAACTGGTCGCGAAGGGCGGCTAGTATAATTGATTACACTTCTTTAAACAGAAGTCTAAAATGGTTTTTTTTTTCAGCTCCTTACTATCTCATTTTGACTGTGTTTGTAGATAATAGAAATATTTAGAGTAACTTTAAGAATTTAGGTATATCTTTATGTAATTTCTTAATTAAAAAAAATAGCATACATAAAATAAAGTTAGATTTATTTCCATAATTGTAGCAAGTAATACAATGAAGTTACAAAATAATATACCAAAAATTTTGAAAAAAAAAAAAAAAAAAAAAAAGATCTAAAATACTGAACCCAAATTGAAAAGTTAAATATATTTTAGTCAAATTTCTTACAACATATGTATTTGTTTAAGTTAAAATTAGGATTAAATGGTTAAACTTAACCCTAGAACTACCTAAAATGTTACTCAAGTTTAGTTAAAAATTTTACATCAGAATTTTTTATTTAAAACTGTTTAACTTATTATTGGTTGATTTATAAATTAAGTTTATTTTAAAGAAATTTCTGATTTCTATTTAGTTATCTGATTTAAGAAAAAGAATTCAATATTAGCTAAAGAAACTAAGGACGTAACAAGCATGCACAATTCATACAGTTTATGTTGAAATAAATAGTTTGTGTACAATTGTCTAAAGCAGCTATAATTCATCTGGGTTTCGCTGTTTCATGTTTCGCCGTTTTTGATACCATATTTGGCTTCAAGAGTCTCTTCCGCTATCTGGTCATGAACTTCAAGGATGCTAATTTTTTAAAACAAATTTATTTGTGAAGGATTAACACTCTTTTAAAAATATTGGGTTGTATAAAAAATAATATTAGTTTCCGTTATTTTACTTCAAAAGCAATTTATTTTAAGTGGTTCAAAGAAGTTTTAGAATTCAGCAGTAAGTTTTTGGAGTTTGGTATGTGAATTAGGTCCAATTTAAGCTTTAAATTTCTCATTGTTAAAAACAGAACCTCATCACCACCCTCTTCATACACAACTCTCATTCCATCAATGAAGTTTCAATAAACAATATTAAACTGGGCATTCAGATGATTGAAACTTTTTTTGGTGCGGGTGAGATTTTTTTCAAATATGAAAAGAGTACTTTGAAATTCCGGAGAGGGGTAATACTTCTACACGATTAATAAACATAAAATCCTAAATGTTGTGGGAAGATATTTCATTGTTACGGGGGGGAGAGGGGACAACCTAAATTTGCGGCTGTTGTGTAATCAGTGTAAAACCTTTTTCCGATTTACTCGTAGCATTTGAAATTCTTACAAGAATTACGAAATTTCCTGTAGTTCTGTAAGTGTCTTAAATGTCCCATGCAATGAGAAAAACAAAATTACAACTCTAAATAAGTACATAAATCATCTGCCTTTTAAAATTCATTAATTTATTTTAAAATGGCTCTGGTTGAAAAATTCTGTGACAAAAATTGCCCTCTCTGATCTTTCCCTGAATATAAAAAATTCGAAATAAAGGAAATCGAACAAGAAAGAAATACTTATCTCTGGAAATGCTCTTCAGATTTATCGTGAGATGTATTACTTCTCTCTACCTCGAATCGCCAACTTGACAAGGAATCTGTATGATAAAAAAAATACATCAAAATTTTCTGTAGCAAGGAACTCTGCACTTTTGTATATGCCAACAAACTTTTAAGCAAAAGTTTCATATTTCTTGCTTATTGATTGACGAAAACTCTTTTGGAGATGAAAAGACATTATCAGCATGTTTTAGTACAGAAGAAAAATCATATTCAGATTTCTTAAGGAATTTAAAAAATGGCAATAAAAGTTCAAAAGTAACCACTTCAAGAACAGAGTTACTTTTATTAATTATTGGTAGCACATTACGTTATAATATTCTTTGACATAGAATTATAAAATAAACAAGTATGAAGGTCTCGAAACTCAGTGTGTCATTATTGCATTTATACAAACTGGTCTTTTTCTTTAACTGTCAGAAACAGATGATCCCATCAAAACTCATTTCCATCTTAGCAAGTATAATTTTTCTGCAAGACTCTCAAATATTTCCTATGGCGGGATGATTCTGTGTTCGCCAAAAACCTGCCAAGAAAGAAGCACAATTGCAAAATGTTCCATTTTAGATAGATTTCAAGTTTTAGGAAGGATAAATAATGTTGTTTTCGTGTAATCCTGATTTCCTTTACCTTTACCATAAGTCACTTTCACAAAATTCATTGTAATATAATTATACTCTTCGCAGGTGCACAGTGAATATACTACAATAGTTTTAGAGAATACAGTTAAAACGGAACATGTTTATGTTGAAAATTTGCCTAAATCATAAAAGTTCGTAGTCTTGGCAAAAGACATAACTTTGAATTATGCCATTTAAGATTATACCATTTACACCTGTCTAAAATGAAATATCCCACGTGCTCTTTTTGATTCTGTCTTAGTAGTTTTGAGTGTTGTTGAATGCTAAGAAACCCAGATATTCATTCGGGGTGGGGGAGTCCACGACGTCCACTTGGCTAAGCAACTGGTTAGATTATTTAATTACAGTGTAAACTATTAAATGATACGGAATGTTTAAACAATAAGCATTAACATTAGATAAAAGAATTCTGAAATCCGAAGAATTCTTTACTAAACACATTTCCATACTAAAATTCCATCACCACAAAAATGATTTATTTTCTTTCTATACTTTGTAAACTATATCAGCATTTCCTTAGATGATATTAAATTATAGAATTTTCTCCTTAAATTTACTTTATGATTTATTTGTAGTAAATTATTTCTTTTTAAATTGTTGCTTTTTATTTTATTTAAAATTTAATCTTTATACTTCTTGGAACAGCATTTGACACACTTTTGATTCCGCTAACTTCAGATAATTGGGCCTCTATTGTAGTTTTTAATACTATGATTGAAATTTTATTACAATTTCTTTTCCACATTGATTTAAATTTTTCGCGATAAGTTCTTTTTTTTTTGTTTGATGTTTGGTTTTGTTTGTTTTACTAAAATGTAAAAACTCATATTCATTAATTTTATTTTATTGCAGATGCATAAAGCCATTAATGTAATACATCACATCACTCACAATATCTTCAATGTGAAAAACAAATGCAGAAAAATATTTTTTATGAGAACTTTTTGAAAAAGCAGCTTCTAACTCACATCAAGGAAAAACTTTTATTTGTGAGTTATGCAAAAATTTCTGCCAAAACAGTATTTTTTGTGCGAGGTATGCAACAAAGAATTCTCTCAAAAGGGCAATTTAAGCAGCCATCTGTTAATTCATACTGGTGAGAAACCGTTTGTGTGTGAGATATGCAACAAGAAATTCACTCAAAAAATCACTTAAAGAAGCATCTGTTAGTTCATACTGGTGAGAAAGCTTTTGTATGTGAGATATGCAAAAAAAACGTTCTCTAGAATAGGCAATTTAAGCAGACATCTGTTAATGCATACTGGTAAGAAACCGTTTGTGTGTGACATATGCAACAAGAAATTCTCTCAAAAGAGCCATTTAAGCAGCCATTTGTTAATCCATACTGGTGAAAAACCTTTCGTGTGTGAAAAATGCAACAAAAAATTCTCTGAAAAGTGTAATTTAAAGCAGCATCTGTTAATCCATATTGGTGAGAAACCCTTTGTATGTGAGGTATGCAACAAGAAATTCTCTCAAAAAAGTTCTTTAAGAAATCATCTGTTAATTCATACTGGTGAGAAACCTTTTGTGTGCGAGATATGTAACAAGAATTTCTGTCAAAAGGGTCCTTTAAGCCACCATCTATTAATTCATACTGGTGAGAAACCTTTTGCATGTGAGATATGCAATAAAAAATTTACCAAAAAATGTCATCTAAGCAGGCATCTATTGATTCATACTGGTGAGAAACCATTTATATGTGAAGTGTGCAACAAGAAATTTTCTGAAAAAGGTAACTTAAGCAAGCATTTGTTAATTCATACTGGTGAGAAACCCTTTCTATGTGATATATGCAACAAGAAATTCTCTCAAAAGAATGATTTAACAAGGCATGTATTAATTCATACTGGTGAGAAACCAATTATGTGTGAAATGTGCAACAAGAAATTTTCTGATAAAAGTAATTTAAGGAAGCATTTGTTAATTCATACTGGTGAAAAACGTTTTGCAGATGAAAAATTGGACAAAAATTCTCTGAAAAGAATAAGTTAACTAGACACCTCATTTCATACTTGTGACAAATATTTTGTGTGAGATAAAGCAACTTTTTAAAAAAAATCGTAATTTATTCTTTTCTGACTAGTTTTTTTAGTAGAAATCGTATCATATTCTTATATATCTCCAAATTAAGTGTCAACATCAGCTATTGCAAATCAATTTTTATTTATTTTGCTTTATATTCTTTGAAAAGTCTTATTATTTTCTTTTTATTTTTTGCATAAAATGAATTTAAAAAGTTTATAATGTTTTCTCCTTATTTAGGATATTTCAGTCAAAATAGCCATATTAAACAGCATTTCATACCATGAATTCTTTAACTGTAAAACTGACTTTTTTACAAACTGAAAAACATTTTTCTTCAATCAGTTGCTTCACCTGAAACATACGTAATATCGATAATAAATTGTTAGTAATTGAGAAAAAACTGCATATGTCTTTGATAAACAGACTGTTATTTCATAAAAAATAAAAATTCAATAAAGTTTTAAAATATAAAAAAATTGTGGTAAAATGATTTTTACTAATTTATCCTATTCGGTCTGTTCTTAAAACTTTCTGACTAACTTGAAACATATTTTAAACTTTTATTGAATTTTCTCCCTTATGTCTGTGCCTAACTCTTCAGAATTACTTGAACTGTCATATAAATACTATTCGCTATTTAAGATTGCAGATTCATTACTGAAAATCAATTGTGTAATTTTTATAGTTTGTTCAGAAGGTTTAATACCCAACAGGCGTTCATGTTGTCATAAAAAAACAGAGGGTATACTCTCACGGCACAGTGTACCCCACAGTAGACTCCCTCAAATCCGAAACTCTCAAATCTGCAATTTTCTAAAATTTCCACATAATTTAAGGATTTAAACAATGAAGAACTCAATTCAGATATAGGGACAAAATTAGACTTTTTTAGTTATATATGAGATCCATACATATTTTAAATTTGTAATTTTTGTTAATATTTCTGAAACCACGTTTTTTTTATAAAGGAAGAATAAATTTATTTTTGAAAAAACTGTAGATATTGCTGATATCGTTGGTAATCACAATCTTCTTACCAAATATACTTATTTATTAATCGAGGCTCAACCTGAAATAAAACTTCATTATTTTATGATTTTGATCTGAATTAGTAATGTACCTTTATGAGGCAAGTTTCATTGAATAATTTAGGAAAAATACATTTCAACTTTATACTGAATGTTTAATCATACATTATTGATTATTAACTTGACCTTTGCTTTTACAATTTTAATCATTTTAAAAATTATCTAAATTTTTATCATTTTAGCTTATCGCAACAAAATTTTAGAATCCATTAAAATCATTAAGCTCGGGCCGCGAGCTTGTAACGATCATTTATCATACTCCGTTCATAAAATCTGGCACAATATGCTATAATTAATTAAGCAGTCTACGCACTCTCATCTCAACTCAACTATGCTCGTGGACGTAAGTGTTTACATTTTGAAACTTTAAATTAAATTTAACATCTTTATATTGTACCCTATTGTGTTTCTACGACGTTCGTAGAAACGAAAGAAACATTGATAATTTTTAAGTATGTTTTAAATATATTATTTTTATAAGTTTACCATTTAGTAATGTTTATTTATTTTAGTACATATTTTAACATTCATATCACTGTTTGAAAAATTTAAACAAAGCAATGACCAAAAATCTACAAAATTCTATATTCCGCATATGAAAATTAATTTCTTGACCGAAGCTTTGCAGATTTGAGGTAGTCTACTGTATCATAACTTTCTTGAGAAATAGAGGGCATACGGTGGTACTTAAAAGTCCAGAAGATATGCAGTGTATACACCTGCATAACCATCAGTAATCGCTGGTTCTCAAAATAATTACATTCTATTACTTCATTTACTGTATGACAATGTTGTTTGTGGTATATTTAAACTACTTAAAGAATTTATGAGATTAAATTAGTGTGAATTTCTGAAGTGCACTAAAATATGCTTTCTGTAATACAAACTATTTACTATTCATTTATTTAATAAATTTCTGGCCCAAGGCATAATGATTAATCCATATTTATGAAAATTGAAGGCATGCAGAAAAGATATTGTGAAGACAGTCACCATTGTCTTAGATATTTTTATGCTGAAATAAGAATTACCCTATTATTTAGACCTGACTTAAAGTTGTGTTTAAATAATGTAATTGTCGTTCGCGCAGTCAGATATCCTTTTTACATGAAATAATATTTAATTGCAGTTTTAAATATAATGCAACTTATGTGCATTTTTAATGTTCCTCATACGATGCTTGTTGTACAGTACGACATGTATAACATTTATCATTTACAAAGGGATGCAGTTATTCTCAGTCATTAATTAAACAAAATTGATTCGTAAAACACATATAAAAAAACATCCCCATTTTAATTATGCTGTTAATCATCCTATAGATTTTAGACTTAAACCAATCAATTACTAATGAAGTCTACTAATTAAGGCTCTTCTATTTAACATTTATATAAAGAAACTATACAAAATTTTCAACACAAATAAAAATTTTGACACATTTCTTTGTATTCTTTGGGGAATATTAGCTCAGGATACCAAATGGAAAGTAATTTCGTCTATTAACCAAAGAATTATGCTGGGCAAAATTTGGAAACACTTATAACATTAAGTTAATTTTTATTAATCATGTGTACTAGCATAGGAACTTTTCTTTTGTATTGTAATATAGAGTGTCTAATAACCTAACATTTCAATACTTATATTTTTATTTTCGTAAGAGTTTTATTAATCAAAGAATTAATTACTAACATACCCACAGTATCTACCAGATCAAAAAGTACCATTTTGAGAAAAAGCATACAATAATGAAAAAGTAAGGGAACTTTTAATTTTGGAAGAGGTATTGACAGTTTGTCAAGCAGCAAAATAAAAGACTAAAGAATATTTATTGTTATTAATTTTTTTTTATCTTAATTAAGTATTTAGCAAAGGCAGCGTTGTAAACAGAAAGTAGTTTTTTCAGGTCTTACGCCGACATCTCATATCTTTAATTTGTTCAGCCTGAAAAACTTGGGAGTTAATCTCATAAAGACAGAGTCATTTTGCCAGCAAAAATGATATAGTTTTCAAAAGAAAATTTAAATTTTGATTCATAAAATTTGAACACATTTAATTTTCGTAGTCCAAAATGACATTTTTTTCAACTGCTGTTTTTTTTAATTTGCTTAATACTGAGATTATGGCAAGTGATACCGATTTGTATAGAAATGATTTATGTGTTTTTTCTTGGCCTATAACAATGTCCCTATTTTTTTATCAGCAAAAGAAAATATTTTGCTGTTTTTTGTTCTTCTCTCTTCCTATTTATTTGCATTATAAATAAAAGCAGTTTTTTTTTTAAGTAATGTAAAATGATTTTACATACAGGATATTTATAAACTTACTTTTACTAAACAATTTAGATGATATTACTCATAAAGTGGAACAATTTATGTACTCGAAACCAGGGTTGTAATTCACTTATTCAGCCACAAAAAGAGGTTGCTTTAGTCTCAGCCAAATCCAGATATTTGTTGATAACTTCAACAGTAATCAAGATATTATAAAAATCTTTTCAAGTTAAAAACAAAAAAAATTACTTTCAGTGAAAAATGTAAATACTAGGCTATATTCAGTGGTTTTTGAGTAAATGGAATACAAATCTTTCGTTTTTTATTGATTTCACAACTTACCCGCAACATTATTTTAGTGAATTTTCTATGTTAGAATGAAACTTTATCAAGAAAATTCCTGAGGCCATTATACATTACCTTTTTTTGCAATCTTCTTCCAGAATGTAATATGTGAAATCGGTGATTGTCATGGAATAAAGCATGGTTTTGGGGGAAAAAGAATTTTCTATTAACTAAATGAAGAGCAGGGTGTAAAAAAATGTACTCTCTTCCATCCATTATTTGGGTATTCATTTTTTCCACAACGTTAACATATTCAAAGATATGTAAGTTTCCAAAATATTTCAGTCTAACTAGGGGAATTGAGAATAATAATTTTTTTAATTTTAATTAATACAATTATCGAACTAAAAGTGATAAAAAGTGATAAAAATCCTTTTAAAATGAATACCATTATTTATTCAGATCGACATGTTCCATTGGTCTGGCGGCAACATGCCCCATCAGTGTCTGAGAGGTTCGCAGGCATGAGGTGCTGAGTTCGAACCCAATCGTGCCCATCGACCTAACCGTTTGGAGCTTTCGTAGTTTTCTTCGAACCTTGCGTAAATATAGATTAGATTCCCGTTTATGGTACTCCCCCTAGAGCCTATGTACTTCGAGCAGATATTGGGCCATCATGAATAACACCAACAATATGAAGATCTTTGTTGATACAAATGTTTTTGTAAAAAAAAGGGTACTACTCTGTTATCCCGTCGACCAATTTCGCCAAATTATAGAAATCGCCAAACTAATAGCCAAATTATACACATTGACGTAATTTTTATTTTAAATTACGAAAAAACAAATAATTAGTAGAATATTCATAAAAAGTCGAAATAAAAATCACTAAATGCCATTTTAAACACGTGAATCCTATTTAATGTCATTGAATGTGACATTCACGATAATCCATAATTGGCATTTAATCTTATAGTTTGGCGATAATTTTTTGGTCGACGGGGTAACCTAATAGTACCAAAAAAAAGTTTCTTTAAAATGAAAACTAGTAAATAAAAAGCATGAAGTTGAGCATAATGAAATTAATTGCAATATTAAAAATGGATATTAGTAAACTGAAATTATTATAGACTATTATTTTATTACTCTGTAGAGCAGCATCTCTTTACAAAGTCCCCATTAGAGCAATGAAACATATTCATCTGAGTAATTAAAGCTATTTATTTGTCTTTTAAATGGATTCTTATCATTTTTTAGCAAATTTTAAGTTAGTTTGATGATTCAAGTGATTTTCATTCAGTATAGTTTTATAATACAGTTAAAATTAATAATAGCATAAATAATAATAACAAGCAGTTTCAGTGGTTAGTAGCAGAAATAACAGGTAAAATAATATCATGATAGTTTTTTTTTTTGAACTAGCAAAAGTTATTTTAATTTCATCTCTTAATTTAAGTAAAAGTACTATAGACAGAGTATACTTTAGTTTAGATGAATAAGGCACAAGTTAAGTAACGCCACCAATTATGAGATTCGATTGCAAAACAACCTTCAGCATATATTACCAAAACCGACTCACATTATTAGCATAACCTTTTGCTTATATTATTAACTATTTGAAAAATAGTTGTTCTACTTAAAGAACCGGGAAATCTGAAATATATCTGAATCTTTTTTATTGGTATAATTCCACAACTTTTTTTATTTTATTCAATTTCCTATTGGTCCATGTTTAATGTCCAAAAATGGTATAATTTTTTTTATTATTTTATTCGTTTTCTGATTGGTTTATGTTTAATGTCCAGAAATTAAATACTTTTGTTGCTACGATGACAAAAAAAAAAAAAAAAAAAGCATTAAAAAAACTACAAAAAAAATGAATAACTTAAAAACAAATTAAAATACAGCTTGTAAACAAATTGTATTCAAAAGTGCGTTTTTCTCTCTATACGATCGTGTAAAAATTGAAAACATGTGATGTTTAGAAGTTTAAAAAATTGCAGTACCAAAAATTGTAAAACTAAAATTTCATTTAAAATTTGTATATGATTGGTACAGAAATAGTAATTTTTAATCCATAGCGTATGTAATATAAGACTTTGCTATTACGTAAATCACGTTTTGATCATTTTAAAAATTATGTTTATAATTATTAATTTTGTAAATAGGCGGTGGTATGCAGAGTACACTGCCCCATCATTATTTATGTCCAAACCGTCTCTGTCTTTAAGGATTAATATCTCGTCTAATTGCTGACAATATTTTAAATCATTATTAACAATGCTTTTGTACTTCTGCTACAATAAATACCACCAACACTCATCAACAGTTTTGCTTAATGCCCACAAATTGAATTTTGTGTGTTACAGAAAAAGTGCTTTTCTTAAAAACCATGCGATCTACAGTAATTGTTATTATTTTCTTGCATAATTTAAAGTAATGTCTATCACTTAGCTTTTTAATAATTTTAGTTTCAGTAGATTCGGATTTAGATGGTGGGACACATTTTTTCGCAATATTTTCGACGTTATTTTTGAAAATATAACACCTAAAATTAAAAAAATATATTTTTTTGAGTTCAGTTTAACGCGTAGCTTTCACAAGATACCCCACATGATACACTGAGAAATGACATTTTTTCTTCAAGAAACAGAATTATCTGCCTACCCGCTCCTAAATATATTTGTAAATGTTTAAATAATCTGTAAATATGTGGGTCAATAGTCTTTATTACTTCCCCCAATTCCAGGTTTTCACGTTTCATAGTTTATGAGTTAAATGCCAGTGACAGACACGGGAGTGATCTTATAATGGTTCCGTTTTCACTTTATAAGTACGAAACCATAAAAATTAATAATAAATCAATTTTGGCCTGTACTCTGTAACCCAGAGAGCCCGGGTTCGATCCCCTTATGTTATTAAAATCGAATTATTAAACAAGACAAAAAAGGAGACCGTCAAATGATCGCTAATAGCGCCAAGAATGCAACCTTGTTATCTCCCTACCCTCTTCTCCCAGTTGGTATCTTCTGAAGAAGCAACCCTTCTCATGGTATTCCCCAACAAAGAAGAAATTGATGGCCAGCAGCAAGATATGTGCTGGCAATGATGGAGAAGTGGCTAATGGTCTACCGCTGCATGACCACTGCTGGACAGCTTCAGTCAACTTTTCTGTTGGAAATCATTACATAAAATTCTGACGAGCCTCCGTTATTTCATGCGCTGGCCCACCCCACGATGAAAGTGCACGAACTTTTGCAATATTATTGCTGGGAACATTTACACTAGGTGGCGTTGTGAATATCGAAGACATTGAGTATTTCGGAAATCATTATTCTGGGTATTTGTAATTTCATTCTGAAATTTTTAATGTTTTATTAGTGACCTTTACGTATGTTGTGATTGTGATCAAGAACAATAACAACCATTAATAATAAAATAAATCAGTAAAACAATATAAATATATTTTTTATTTCAACGACATTTTTTTAAAATTCTTCAGTCTAATTTTCTAAGTTACAAATGACTTCGGTTTTCATAATTCACACATTTGAGAATCAGCCTAAAAAATGTAAATGATTTCTATATGGCTTTAAAGATTGGGAAGGCAAATCGCAATAGAAACAAACTTAAAATATCTAATAAGAAAAGATGAGGTGTGAAAAGCCATAACATACGCTGAAGGCATCAATGCTCGTCCTATCACAAATCCAAACAGCATCGAACGCGTTTAGTACTTGAGAGGGTCCACTGCATGTTGGTGAAATTTGAATGTATTCTAATGTTTCTGTATAGATATTTCTATGTACTGCTTTCGGTTAAACTAACTTATAGAAAAACGGTCTAGAATTCTATAATACTTTTTTATAAGAAATTTGTGCAAGGATGCTAGATAGACGTCTGCTCATAGTAAAAAAAGAAAAGAAAAAAAAAACTTACAGATTGTTTGACACTAGGATAAGTGATGGTGCTCGATTAAAAGTGTTGGCCCAATAAAGGAATTGCTGTAGGATAGGTGCTAGAACTGCAGGAAAACTGATGGATTGAAGTAATGTGATGGCATACCGATGCTGGCCATCAGCTGCATTTCGCTCGGACACTTTTGTACAAATTTAAGTAATGACACCATTGCACTTTACCCTGATGGCACAGATTGCTGCCATCTTTTTTCCAGCTGATGGCCCATTGTTTCTTTCTTTGCTGGGTTTATATGAAGGTAGGTCAGCTCATGTTAAATACAATACAGAATAAGTAAAAAGATAATATCTGATGATAGTTATACTGAATAGCTACCTGCTCATTAGCATCAGAAACCTGACACTATGCATAGCATATTCTACAATAAGCGCCTTGTGGTACACTTCTCAGATATATATCAACTGCAATAAGTTTAAAATTATTTCCAATATCATTAACCCCTTGGGGAAGAGCGACACGTATGCGCACCGCAAACAGACTTTAGAATCCTTGTTTATCCCCACCAATAAAATTATACTATAAAATTTGCCTTATTAAGTCGGAGCATTTTCTCGATTTAATAAGGCACACATTTCTATTTTTAAAAACAGGTGACAAAACATAAGAAATTTCGTAAAAGGCTCCCGTTGCAAAAAGATTAAAAAGGTCTCAAACGATTTATTTTCATTAGACCGTAATGTAAAGGAATTGTTTTCAATGTCACTGTAAATTAACCGTAAATGCTATACTTCATTTTTAATACCGAGCATGCCATAGTACGCTGAATACTCTATAAAGTATATACATAATATGATTCAATATTTCAAGGAAAGGTTATTAAAAAACATTTCCCTGAATAGTTCACAGCACCGAAACATGTCCACCTTTAAAGTAGTCACTTTGGGCGACGATATATTTTTGCCAGTGTTCGTAAAACTTCTGGAAGCATCGTTGGAAGCCATTTTTTGCAACCTCCCATAAGGCTTCCTGCAATGTTGTTTTCGTCGCATCTGATGAATAGAAACGGATATGAATAAAAGAATAAAAATGTCCCGGTAAATGTTCTTTAAGTGATGGGATCAGGAAAAGTCACATTGCGCTATGTTCAGTTGATAGGGGAGATGTAGGAGGGCATTAGTACGAGTTTTGACGAGGAATTGTTTTAACAGTTGGTATCGATGTGCTGGTGTTTTTGAAGCAGAAATTAAGCTTAGCGAAGATTGCCCAACGCGTTTATCGTCTTCGATGGATTCTCAGTCCTCTTTGAAACGTCGATGCCAATCATAAAACTTGGCTATCACCATAGTAGATCCATCATAAGCCTTTCTTAGCATTTTAAAGTCTCAATTATTATTTAATCTAATCGTTGGCAGAATTTATAACTGCAATGTTGTTCAAGAAAAGCCATCTTTTTTACGTCGCGGAGCAAGGATAACTATCTTCGGAAGATAACAGCTGCGCGTGCGGTTCGGTTACATGATATGGACTAAACCAACACGCGCAAGTAGAGAAGAGTTGGGAGAATACGTTTTAGGCGGTTTCACTTTATACACTTGCTGTCGTTGTCAAGAATGGCCAAATTCCCGGAATTTTTTAATCGCACTACGTAAGATATGAGCAATCTCGTAAGCAATCTGAGTACATTCTGGCGAGTTAGAAATTGAACAGGCGGCAGATAGACAGACTGAATTAATAAACACTTTTGAACTTTGTTGGAAAGTATTAAAAAGTTGTAATGTGACAATGAATGTATTTTTTTAACATATTATGCATTTTCAATTTCACTTTAAAAATGGTAAAGCCAAAGGCAGGACGATTACATAACAATGCATGCGCGTTAGTGCCTAACTAAAAGCATAATTACATTTTTAATGAAAAAAAAATTAAAAATATATTAATTTGTTTACTGAGAACATATATACTATCCAACAATGGACAGCTAAGAAAATTTCAAGATAATAAATAGAAAAACATTACATTATTGTAAAAGTAATTGTTTAAGGCAGTATATTTTTAAATGGATAAATACAACAAATGTGCAAGAATGAAAATCGTTTTAGTATTAACAATACATATTCTTTAATGAAAGTTAAATGCAAATAAGAGAAACAACCAAAATAAAATAGCGCATCACCACCCAACATAATGGCGATGTTTGAAGATTTCCGAGGCTTCGAGTACTTGTACGATGCTTGCATAAGAACAGAAGACGGCAGTGAGTTTCCAGTTCATCGCGTGCTTTTAGCAATGAGAAGTGAGTATTTCCACAATATATTCTGCAACTCGTCTGTGGAGCAAACTGACGTGCTCGTTCCAGAGATTCAAGGCTCAACTTTAGAAACCATCTTGAATTACATCTATGAAGGAAAGCTGAATTTTACCAAAAACAGCATCAGAGACATTCTTGTAGCAGCTAATTTCTTGGGCATGGAAAAACTGCAAAACACCTGTAAATTTTTAGCCATCAAGAATCTGACAACATCGAATAGCGTTCCTTTGTTTCTTGAAGGAACGAAAGATAGAGATGGTGGCATTTTCAAGGCATCTTCTCGTTTCATTCAGGTGAATTTTCAACAAATCTTAAAAGACCGAAATTCAAGATTCGAGGATTTGACGGTGGAATCTTTAATTTGGCTGCTGTCTTCCGATTCCTTGAATGTTTCGAATGAACGGCAATTATGGAAGGCTGTAGAACGCTGGGTTTGTGGATTTCAAGACGAAAGAAAGAAATGGCTCGAAAATTTAATTTTATGTATTCGTTTTAATGATGCCGACAATGATTTGCGTTCTGAAATTCATGACCATCCACTTGTTAAGGAAAATCCTTCCTGCATCAAATTAATAAAAACTGTAACTGAACAATCAGCAGTTCCTAAACATCGCATCCCCAAAAAGTTACATTTCTTTACCAAGTCTTTCGTTAACAGATCAGATTATACCGAAGGAATTAAAATTTTCATTACGTACGATGAAGATATTGATTTCTGGCGATATATCAGCTCGAAAATGGTTGGTCCTGATGTTGTTTTGCATGGATTAGGACCGCTTGTCATAATGTTTGATATGGCGGAGAATGTGATCTATACTTTTGATATTTTGTCGAAGACATGGTCAACTTTAAATCCTCCAAATATACCTCGTCGGAATTACGATGTAATAAAATCCGGAAATCATATTTATGTTATGGGAGGAACTTCGCCAGAAATAGAAATGGATGAGATTGTAACAACGTTAGAACGGTACAATTTCGATTCCGAAACATGGGAAATCGCCGCAACTCATCAGGCTTTTGTTGAAAGTGCAGCTGCTACAGTTAACAATAAGATTTACATGGTCGGAATCCAAGATCTTTTCACTGAACATCTATCTGCACAAGTTTATGACCCGATCACTGATATCTGGCGTACAATAAGTGCTCCAAAAACTTACCGTCGCCTTTTTGCGTTGGCAGTCTATCAAGAGCAGCTGTTTATTATGGGTGGACAGAACCATGACGAGTACCTGAAATCTGTGGAAGTATATGATGCTGACAGGGATACTTGGAAGGACTTTGAAAATTTGCCGTTTGCTTATTTTTCGCCGAAAGCTGTCACAATTAAAGATATATTTTACGTGTTTGATAATAATTCAATTTATTTATATGATACCCGCTGTCCTCCTGTTCTTTGGGATGAAAAAAATCTTAAGTGGCAAGTTGTTAAAGCCTCCTCGCCTTTCTGTGATTTGAGCATTTGTCAGTTTTGCACCATCGAAGACTCAAGAATTATAATGGAGATGAGAAAAGAAAACAGAGATCCATGTACTACGTGGGTAGAAAGTCCCTTTTTTACTCATATAAATTCTTAGAAGACGATCAACTGTGTCATCAAAATTATGCATTTTCCAATAGTTTATATCGAAAACAGATTAGAATTTATGTTCAATAAATCACTATGAATATAGATTTCTGTGGTTTTTTTTTAATACCTGAAGAAGTATTTGAAATTTCTTTATATAACCTTAGTACTAAACAAACATTGATTCTATTAGAGCTTATGATTGCGCCAATATTGTAAAGATTCCAATGAGATATCCTTATTGTCTAAATCTCTAAATAATGTTTTGCATTCCAAATATGTAAATTAATACCCCAAGCAGAGACTTGGTTTTATATAAAGTACTTACAATACAAAATCAATATTGCAAATAAATTAACTTAACAGTGGAAAATTCGACTGAGAAATGACAAATTATTTCTTGCCATTATCCATGGTAACATATTAGACACTTAAAATCATGCATTTAATTGTTTGTTCTCGATTTTATTAAGACTGGAACAGCATCGGATGCAATTTTAATTTTATGCATGTGTATATAAATTTTAAAAATTAAATTAAGTAATTTTAACTGAAAATATAATTAATTTTTTTAAAATTTAGAATATTTTCAAAATGGAAATAAGGCATTTGATCAAATTGGGGCAAAAAATTTAAGGTCTGTTTCTTCTTCTATTTATTTATATTTTTGTATGATTGTATAAAGTAGGCAAAGGAAAAAAGAAAATAAACCAAAAATCCTCTAGAAACTCAATGGTAAATAATTCAATAGAAGTGGTCAACTACCAATCAATTAGTAATTGAATTACTAATCTATTTTATACTTAAATTTTTTTTTACAATAGTCATCTACCATGGTTGGTAAGAAGGATTTTTTACGAAATGAAAACGGCCGGATTATTTAAAAAATTAAATGTATTTTTAAAAAGATCTAATTGATGTTTAAAAAAATATATCTACAAACAAAAGTTATAAATGATATTATTCAATTTACGAAAAAGTTTATTATGAATGAATTGATTCATAATGAATTCTGATTTATAAATTTTGATTTAATAAATTATGATTTTGTTGCATTACATATTACTAACAGTGTAATGAATTCAAAAAATGATACTTTAACTTTTCCCTCCATAGCCAAAAATTTTATGCAAACTGCAAAAGATAAAACGCTGTCCATTAATAACAATAAGAAAATTTTTACATCTGAAACAGTAAAAATTTTACTAAGCATTCTATGTATTTCTATAGCAGAACAAGTTTTTCTTTATTTATAGACACAATATTATCAAATCAGATTGCAAGCACAAAAGTTTTACAAAACACAAAACAAAATATAAATGATGAGGGATTTATTTTTTCGATGAGAAAAAAACTGCTAAAGATAAACAAATTTATCAATTTTTCTTAGCTCTGAAATGCTTAGATCAATTTCTAAAAGAAAATTTGAATACCAACGCCAATGAAAAAATTTAAACTGCTGATTCAAAATTTAATTTTCATTTTCATAAAGTTTTTTAACTATAAATACATATGTTTAGATGGTTTTTCATTTCTGAGATGAAAAATACTTTTCTAAGAGCTGTTAAAGATGAGTATCTGTAAAAATTTGCGATATTTCTTTCTCGGCCTCTTTACGAAGAATCATTCCTTATATTAAGATGTGTTTACAACAAAAAGATTGGGAATCATTATTTTTAATGGCATATTAGAAAAAAAAATCTTGGAAGGCATCCGATTTGGGCATTTAAAACAACAATAAAAGATTATGTTATATTTTACAGCTAGCATCTCAAAGCAAATTTCAGAAAGGAAAAAAAAAATCATTATGCTTAAAATAGTGTAAAATCATTAAAATAGTTCGCAGTTTTTTCACTCATAAATCAGTATGTAATTGAATTCTTTTGTATGATCTTATAAATCTGTCATACCCTTTCCCCACAACATATATATTTATGTAATAATGCAAAAAAAAAAAAAAAAAAAAAAAAAATAGTACAATTAAAAAAGTAGCACAACAAACTTCACAGAGTTAGTATTAGCTATTTAATAAATACAAAAGATACAATTACCAAGTTCTAATTTTAAAAAATCAGTACATTTTCTTTAAGAAATTTGAATTTTATCTATTGAAAATTTTTTTATTTTTTTTTAAGCCACAAATACAAAACATAAATTAAACTATTTAAAATAATGTTTGAAGAGTGTAGTATATTTTAAAATATACACATTACTGCACTATAAACAGAATTCCATGTAAACAGAACTTTTAACTAAGCAAGTGATAATTAGGATGTTTAAATATAACTTTAAATTATTATAAATAAGATAATATATTTTTTATATTCATAAATATTTATAGGGCAACAGCAAAGGTCTTTAATATCTTCAAAGTTTCATTAAATTTGGATCAATGAATATTTCTTGGGCCGCAAGTTGAGTATAAATGCATAAAAATAGATAAAAAAATAATTTGCATCTGGTATGCCACAGAAAGCATCTTTCAGTGCATCTCAGAAATTCATAATAGATTTAGGGGCGTGCAAAGCAAAAACTGCGCCTGGGACAAAGTCTCAATTCCCCCCCCCCCGCCCCCCCACCTCTAACTTTTTCTTGTGACAGGCAAAAAATACACTGGAAGTATAAATTTGACGCCCACTAAATTTCCGCGCTCGGGGCAATCGCCCCCCCCCTCGTCCTCCCTCTTTTGCACGGCGCTAAATAGATAGATTTAATAAATCTTGAAAAAGTGTTACAGGCAATCAGGGTAACTTTGCTCTACCTTTAGAAAGTTTAATCCATTCTGGCATGGTGGAATCTTGACGAATTATTTCCGATGACCTGCTAAACTCACACTTGTGCTGCTTTGTATATACAGAGACCAAAACTTTGCCGTTAAGAGGCTACTTCACTCAAATGAAAAGACCTGTTCTTAATACTAATCCTATAGAAGATATTTATAATATCTCCTTTACATTTCAATCTATCTATTTATATATATATATATATATATATGTAATAAAATAAAAAAAATTTGCGCCATTTTGTTCTCTCTTAACTTCAATTCTAAAATTTGTGGAACATATTTCAATCTTAGTTTCGTAATGTATTAACTTGCAACAGCTAAAATTCTTTTTCTTCTTTTATTTATTAATAAATTATTGCTTGCTTCTCAAAAAGGCGGGAGGTATTTCGTTACCTTTTTACTTTCTGGAATATTCCAGGGATTTTAATTTTATTTTTTTATTTAACATCGCGTGACAGGTGTTAATGCGCGTTGTTAAAGGGCTCGTTATTTGCGAGGAAAAATATAGATCCTGCCGAGGACACGCCTGCTAAGACTAATCAGAGCTGATCATTTTTTTACGTAGAGACTCGAGTTAATCCTAATTGGATTTTTAAAATGATTGACGTGGAGTAGTAGAGAGCTAGTTTTGTCGTGAAAATGTTTTTTTTTTTCATTTGGTTTTTGAGGAGCGTTAGGATGCAATTTCCCTTTAAATTATCAAGACGCCTGTTGCATTTCCCCGCTGAATTAGAATATCTGATGATGTGGACTGGATAACGAAAGTTGTAATATCGATGTGTGCTAAGGTGATTGCGGGGAAGAGCTTACCTATTTTATGAGTTCATAAATAAAGAACTTGAAGACTGATGGTGTTTGTTTTTATAATGGGGAAATACCCCAATGAAATTCTTCCACTGCTCGCCAACTGTCGGAGCGACTACTCTGCTGGTGCTGCTGCGGATTTCTAGAGTTTATGCAACATAGTTATTTCGTCGAATTATTGATTTTATTACATATATATTGCATTTTATTGCTGAGGTCGACCTGTACGCTGTCCGTTTTTTACTTTTTTGATTTTGTTTACAAATTTTTTTTGTGAGGACGCTTTCATTTTCGGAACCGGTTTGGAAAACCAGATCACCTTCATAAAAAATATCTGCAATCAAAATAGAAAAAGTAAAAAACGCCCTGGATACTGGTCGATCTTAGCTATCCAATGCAAAAAAAGCATTTAAAAATATTGAAATGCAACTGAGATATGTTTATAAATTTCTTCCATAGTATTAACATTAGCGAGCAGTCTTTTCAATTGACTGAAGTAGCCCCTTAACTCAAGTATGTAGTAGATTTAATCTTTTTTCTCTCTTGACCCAAAGTTGCACTGATAGGTTAAAATTATCCTGATTGACAGTTCCTTGTTATAATAAACCACAAATGACATTCTCCTACAGAACAGTGGTAACCTGTGGCGTCCGTCCTACTGGGGCGGGGGGGAGGGTTGCAATTTGACTTCCTAGGGAGCAATTCCAAATTTGTGTCTCATCTACTCCCGATTAGTTTTTTTTTGTTAGCACTTTCCAACAAAGTTGAAAAGTGCTTATGCATTCGGTTTGTCTGTCCGTCTGTCCGCGCTCTAACTCTCGTAAATATACTCGGATTGTCATGAAATTTTTGGACGTTAATGACGTTTACCCGAGCACGAACCCTATTGAAAATGAAGTGTCTGCAATGATTAGTTTATTTACAGTGACAGTCAAAATTTTCGATTACATTACGACCTATAGAGAAAAATCGTTTCAACTGATATTTAAAGATGTTACATCCTGTCAAACATCTTCAAATTTATATGCATCTACAAAGTGCATTAAAATATGCATTTTGTAAAGTATGCAGCGAAAAGAATAGTTATTATTCCTTTACAAGGCCATACAAAAGAATTCCAATACATAATAATAAAAGGGGGAACAGTTTGCGACATATTTTAAGTGTGGTAAACGATTTTATACTAGCTGACCCACCCGGCATTGCACTGTTCCATGATAATAATATTAAAGGAACATGAAAATTGTGATTTCATCTCTAACTTGAAATACGTGAAATTACGTTGTCTGAAGTACACGGCCACTGACTGTGTGAAAAATTGGTTTAAAAAAAATGAACAAATAATATTTACCGGTAAAAAAGTTTAAAAAAAGTTCCAATGGGAAACTGGACAGGAACTTACATACAATTCAAAAATAGATAAGAGCATGATGACACAAAAATCTATAATTTTGACAAAAATGACAAAAAGTCGGTGCTAAATGCACACAAAATCAAAAAATAGCTAAAAATTGCATCGAAAATAGCATTGAAAATCGCCTTAAAAACAACTGAAATTGAAAAAACATCGCAGACAAAATTTAATTCATTAAGTTGAAAGTCTGAATCAATTTTCTTTTTATCATTGTCAAAAAATAGCCGCAAATGGTGAAAAAAACACTAAAAATCGCATTAAAAAATTCGCTAAAAATCAAAAATTGCTGCACGAATTCCGAATAAACTTTATATGGAATGAGAAAAAAAATTACTATATTGAGTGAAAAGAATGAAACCATATTCCTTTCACTAATATGGAAAAATCGCCTCAAAACATAAAAAGAGCGCTAAAAATCACCTAAAAATTAAATTGAAGAATTCTAATAAAAAAAATAAAAAATCGGGCTTCGAGGTGCAAAACTACATGTATAGAGATAACTTCCCTCCAAATTTTATAACTCTACATGCAGCGGTGTTTTCAAAACAGCGCTGACACACACACATACTTGTCTCTTTATTATTATAGAAGATCAGGAGCCAAGAAGCCAAAAGGTCTAAGTGACAAAATTGAAAAAAGTCCTTCCGGCAATGCCGGGAGGAAGAGGTAGCTTTCATATACTTATTTATTTATTTATTTATTTTAAGGTAAGTTACATTGTTCAAAAATACTAAGCTCAAATTAGTGGAAATAATCTTATAAAATTAGTGATTTTAGAAGATTGAAACTAGTTTTTGTCAAGACTGAATATTAAGAGGAATTTTTAGAAATTAGTCATCTTTTATTCAACCTGGTTTTATTTTAAGCGATTTAGAGAGTCACCAAATTCCACGATATCATAAAGTGTATGCCATTTTAAAGCAACATTGTGGATCGTTCAGATCAGACCGTTTCAAAATGTCAGCCATAAGCAAAATTCAAAGTGCTATAACTCAGTCATTTTTTAAGATATAAACAAAATAAAAAGTGTTCTGGAATCGTTGTTTTAAGTTCTAACACGTAAAAGAAAAATATTTTTCAACTTTTAATTTTTTCGCATTTAATTTTAAATTTTAAATTTTTTAAAAAATTTAAAATGGCCACCATTTTGAAACAAAATGGTGGATGATGCTGGCCAACGAACTCGGTCGAGACATTTGTATGTACTATGTACATCCCAAGTTTCATTGAAATCGGTTCATAAATACGCGTGTTATCACGTGACAAAAATCAGATCGTTTCAAAATGTCAGCCATAAGAAAAATTCAAAGTGCTATAACTCAATCATTTTTTAAGATATAGACAAAATAAAAAGTGTTCTGCAATCTTTGTTTTAAGTTCTAACACGTAAAAGGACAATATTTTTCAACTTTTAATTTTTTCGTATTTAATTTTAAATTTTAAATTTTTTAAAAAATTTAAAATGGCCGCCATTTTGAAACAAAATGGCGGATGATGCTGAACAACGAACTCGGTCGAGACATTTGCATGTACTATGTACATACCAAGTTTTATTCAAATCGGTTCATAAATACGTTAGTTATCGCATGACAAAAATCAGATATATATATATATATATATGGTTATATATATATATATATATATATATATATATATATGTCAACATTTGAACGGAGGGTGGTTTTGGGGTCTGGGGGTCATGATCGGTGAAAATATACCAAAATTTTCCGGAAGTGCTTTCCTCCGGACGGCTGCAATAGGTAGCTTTTTACTTTTTGTAATGAAAGCTACCTAAAAATGAGTTAAGTGCACAGACTATCTAGAAATAAGTTTATTTATTTGTAGGTAAGAAGTTATGAGTGATTTTTTAATTATTTATTGCGTTTTAGGGGTCAGTTACTTAACCTCTTTCCCAAAACTGTGAAACGCGTGGAGGCCAGAGGGCATAAATACAGCTGTATCCGTTAACATCGACAGCAGAAGCGCAACCAACGACATACAAGGCTATTTGCTTTTTTATACATTAAATAATTGCATTTTAACTGTTAACATGTAAGAAAATCATGCGTTAAGCGTAGATTATGAAACACTTTCCAGCACTCTCTGAAATCTTTAAAAATCTTTGCTATTTAGAGTAATAGAGTGTTACTGTCCATAGCCAAATATGTATTCTAATAATTTTGAACATACCTATGTTTTATATGTCCGTTGATATATACTGCATAATGGGGAAATGTAGTTTAGCAAAAAAAAAAAAAACGCATAACAGTTTGAAATTTCTCTTTCAGCAGTTTATACTATTAGATGGAAACACACTTGTATATTTTTGTTTATCGTGTAGTTTCCCTTAAACCTTTATTATATGCCAGTATTTAGCTAAAATTTAGTTCAAATTAAAACACTCTTAAGACTATAGAAATCACATTTCCAGAAAAATCATCCATAGATGACCATGTATAAAATTTTGTGCGTGACCCTGTATATCATTTTATTAATATTTTAGAGGCATTTCTTAATAACTGAATGCATTTCAGCATAGAAATATATGACTTATTTAAAAGTAATCTTTAAGTAAATTACGCTCATATTCAGTAACCTTTACGAAATCTTTTGTATAGCCCTGTATATGAACTATAGCATGTATATGGACTATAGCATATATATTAATATGTATAAATTTAATGAAACTTAAAAGCGCAAATCAAAATTAAAAAGGCATTTCATACATCCACCAACCATCATCGATATTATACAGTACTTCGGATAGACTATACTATTTGAAATCTTTTTTATGTCCCTGTAAATACTGTGTACTTCGTATTATGTGCGAAATAACTTATGTTAAGCCTCAACGATCTATATCAATTTTATTATACATGAAAGTTGTAATGTAATTAAAATATGTTGCAAACAATTCCTTCTTTATCATTCGGTATTGTAAATCTTTTGTGTAGCCCTGTAAATAAAAAATATCTGTTCTTTTCACCTCATATTTTACAGAATGTTTATTTTAATCACTTTGTAAATACATGTATACTTTAATTTGTGACAAGGTGTAACATCTTTAAAATTCATTTGAAACGATATTTCCCATAACCCGTAATGTAACCGAAAACTTTTGATTGTCCCTGTAAATAAACTAATCGTGTTAGAAACTTCATTTGCAATAGAATCGTGTTGAGGTAAACGTGAATAATTTCCAAAAATTTCAGGGCAATCCGAATATATTTATGACAGTTAGGGTGCGGACAGACGGTTAGACAAACTAAAATCATATTCATTTTTCAACTTTGTTGGAAAATGTTAAAAAATATAAAATTTCAATGTTTTAAAATTTATAATAAAATTTTAAAACTTATATTAGAACAAAAATTTTTACTTTCATTCATTTATAACAACATCATTCATTTTTTATCGTGAATTCATTTTTTATTTCATAACTTTTTCTTTAGAATTTATATTAATTTTTTTTCTTTCATTTATTTGTATGAACATTAATCTTAATTTTCTCACAAATACAATTTTTTATTTCATAATCTTTCATTTCTTGTGCTCATTCGACACTTGTACCCTTTAGCTTCCAAGATTTTTTCATTACTGCTTGGAAGCCAAGAGGTACAAGTGCCGAATGATGATAAACATTGCTTAGTTATAAATAAAAAGAAAAATTGTATTCCCCTTTTTTTAAAGCAGTTATTGAAATAAGAGTTCAAAGATCATTAAGATATAAGCAAAAGTTTCATATCTCAATTCATTCAATTACGATTGATGTTTGACTTTGAACTCAATTTACTCAAAATCTAAATTTTGTCACTTGTACCCCTTGGCTTCTGGGGTCCTCATATATGAAGTTAGAATTTTTTTTTTAATTATTTTTCCTGCATTTGTGACTACCTAAAGATAATTTTTTCATGCAGAAAAGAAAAATCGTGCAGTGAAGGGTTAAATAACACTTTAAAAATTTTTATTATTTTTTCTTGAATCTTCATTCTTAGTGGTTGGCTTGCTGCACCTTTAACAATCAATTATGATCAATTTAATTCCTTGTAAACTTTTTTTTTTAATTTTTTAATTTTTTTAAGAATAGGAACTCTGTTCTGTCATATACTTAATGTGGTTGCAATTAGTTTGATTTACTGTTTCAAGAAAAGTATATACTACTTTTAAAATTACAATTAAAAAATAAAAGTAAATACAAGATGAATGTAAATTCTACCATTGCAGAATTCAGTTTCGCCTCCGATTAGAAAAAAAAATCGATAGAAGTTTTTTAGAAGGGCGACCCCGTTTAGATTGCAATGAACTAACTTCATTTTTCTTGTGTTTATCAATATAATAGCAAACAGAACGGCGTGAAATACCCAATTGAATAGCAATTTCTCTCCGAGATATTGGAATTGCGGAATAATAAAGAGATACAATTTGACGTGCTACTTCTTCATTGAATAGATTCATCAAAAACGGATTTTTTCTTTAGTTTAAACGCTTTTTTATGGACTCTGAGTAAAAGGAAATGCAATTTAACAATAAAACGAATGGAATCCCATCGAATTCGACGAATGAAATGCTTAAAAGACGCGATCGATTTGGTTTTTAAAAAAAGCAAAAGTAATTACATTATTGAATCAATATATAATAAATATATTTACAAAGTAAATGTCAAATTTGCCAGTTACAATTTTGCATGCAAATATTCGCACAAGTACAGTTAAAATTGTAATATGAGTGCCGGCGAAATCCAGAAATTTTATTTTATATGCACTCACAGAAAATTAGCTTTATTTTTAAAAAAAAGTAATATCGGGTACTACTAGGTTATCCCATCGACCAAAAAATTATCGCCAAACTATAAGATTAAATGCCAATAATGGATGATCGTGAATGTCACATTCAATGACATTAAATCCGATTCACGTGTTTAAAATGTCATTAAGTGATTTTTATTTCGACTTTTTATTAATACTTTTATTAATATTCTACTGATTATTTATTTTTTCGTTATTTAAAATAAAAATTATGTCAATATGTATAATTTGGCTATTAATTTGGCGAAATTGGTCGACGGGATAACAGAGTAGTACCTAATATCGTTATGAGTAAAAATACGATGTTTTAAATAGTGACGTCATTTTCTCTTCAAATGTTCTTTAAAAGTTACTGTTTATGAAAAAGGCATCCATAATAATATTGTAATTCCCATTTATATGGTTGCTGAATGACATAATTTTCCTCATTTGAAATTTCTCTTATTTTGATTTAGACATTAATTTTTATCATATATTATTTTCTGTCATTTTATTTACATTATTAATATTATTTCTCAGTAAATATATTTTTTTAAACTCAATTAGTGCATAATTATACGCAATCATTTTAGAAAATAAATTTTTATTATCGAGAGAAAAGCTAAACTGCGTTGCCACCATTTTGAAGAAATATCATGAAAAAGCTTTTAAAATTAAAAATAAAATATAAAAATGGAAATAAATTAAAAAATAATTAAAATGGGCACAACTACAAATAAATAGCTTTCATATAAAAAAATAATTATCAAAATCGGTTGACTAGAAAATTCAGGGCTGATGACACGACATTTTTAGCTTGTCTGAAAGAAATAGCCTCGGAGGCTAATATTCATGTCAGTGGTTTTATTATTGTTCTTTATTTTAATAATACAGACTTATCACTGCAGCAAGTAATTTTCTGCCTAGTTCTTTCTAACAGTTTCTTGTTAATTTGCTTAAAGCTAAATTGTGTATAATATATAAGTTTTAATAGCAATTATAATATTTTTTCCGCTTGAAATTCATAAGTATTATTGCTCAAATGTTGTTGACGCAGTTTTCATATTTTTCACTTTTTTTGTCAATCTTATCCTTGTGATTTAGAGTTAATTTTGGTTAGAATAAAATAATGATTAAAAAAATCTTAGCTTTTAGTGCATTAGAAACATCCTTTGAATACCCTCATCAAAAATTTTAGGCATGTACCTGCGGTAGATCTTACTAACCATTTCGGACACACAGAGGAAAAAAACGTACACACGCTGAGAGAGGGAATGAATGTTTCTCTTATTAGTAAAGATAAATTGATTTCAATACTTTTCTTATTTGTTGATTGATTACTAGGTTAAATCGAGCAATTTGTAGCAATGCACCACAGATTTGAAATTTACATCAATTTATCGGGGATGAGGGAAGAGGTTATTGTACACATAAGCTTACTCAGACTATTAAAAAATATTTCTATGAGCTACTTTTTCAGCCCAAGGATGAAAGTTTTCTGCGACAATTTGAGCCACGATTGTGCCACAAAAAAGCCATGTTTAAATGCTGATGTATTTTCAGTAATACCAATCTGTCTTAAGGTCCCACACTAGGCACAGAAAAAGACCCGGATGATAATGTAAAGTCCACGGGAGCGCTCTTTTCAAATATCTCGCTCAAATTTTATTATTTTCACATGATTTTTTTTGCACAAGATAGCTGAGAACGATCCATACCCGGCCTAGTTTTTACTTTTTCAGTTTTGGTTTCAGATTTTTTCAAAAAAATTACTTTAACTTTAGAAACCGGTTTAAACCGGTTCTGAAATTGAAACTATCATAATATAAAAAATATATAAGCAAAATCGAAAAAGTAAAAACTAGGCCGGTTGAAGATCGTCCTCAGCTATCTTGCGCAAAAAGATCATGTAAAAATATCAAAATTTGAGGGAGATATTTGAAAAGAACGCCCCCATACACTTTACATTATCATCCGGGTCTTTTTCTGTGCCTAGTGTTGAGCTTTAATACATTTTACAGTAGTCTCATTCAAATTCCCATATCATCAGAGATGTAAACAATCCTGTTTTCAGTTCAACTGTAAAGACAAAACTACTGGAACTTTTTAATTTTATAAATTTTTCTATGTACTTTAATATGTAATTAGATGGAACCCGTCAGAATTTGACGGCAAACAAAACAAGTCGGAAATTTTGCATGTCAAGCATAGCAAATGAGGTGCGTTCGTAATATATCTAAATTAAAAAAATATTCAGGTCTTCGTGTAATAGTACACACTACTACGGATTCAGTATAGTGGCCAAAATCTTTTGTGTCTTTCTTTAAATACCATTTGCTATCTATTATACAGGAAGTAACTTGTAGTAAATCTCAGCAACGTATATCAATTTAATAAAATATGAAATAACTTAATATAATTAAAACGCACCCCAAAGAATGTTTCACCCTACACCATTATGTACTGGTATATTTTTGCGCGTCTCTGTAAATTAATAACGAATGTTATTTGCACCACAGATTGTAAAGAATGTATATTTTAGTATATACTTCATAGAGGCATATTATATTTATTATGTTCGAAAGAGTGTGACTTCAGTATAATGTACTTGACACTATTTTTCCTATTGGGCATAATGTAACGGAATAATTTTGTTTCTACAGTTAAACTGCGATCCGAATTTCATAAAATAGGGATTAATCTAAGAAAAAGAGTACTGTAGCTTTTTAGCTAAATACATTTAAAAACTTTTATCCAAATAGAAATAATTTTAGCCAAGAAAAAGAAATGTT
Source organism: Maratus speculifer (assembly GCA_964019185.1). Classification (NCBI taxonomy): domain Eukaryota; kingdom Metazoa; phylum Arthropoda; class Arachnida; order Araneae; family Salticidae; genus Maratus; species Maratus speculifer. Next base: position 29,262,748 of record OZ025303.1, read on the forward strand.
TAATTTATCCATACTAAACTTTTTATCACTTTCACTTGTTATGTTACTAAGAAGCAAATACTTAAATCTGTAAAACATCTACGACATGCATCTGATACATTGATAATTCAGAGCTCGTGTGTATTGTATTATGTGCATATAATTTACAATCTCCATTTTTCAACATGCTATACTCTGGAGTTTCATCTGATGCACATAACTTCATGCCATTTGAATACCACTGAATTCTGAATACTAGTCCTGAGCACTGACACAAAAAAGCAGGCTGTCATAGGTGGATATTTTTTTCAGTATTTGCATTGTACATTGAATTTCAATACCAATAACATTTAATAGTTTTTTGTTAGTTGTGCTTAAAATAAGTCAAAAAAAAATACTGGTGTCTAAACATATGGAGATCGTACAAACTGTCTAAAAAATATCCCTAAAACAACCGGCATTTTTGTGTCAGCACTCAGGCCCAGTAGTAAGGGGACAATATTTAAGGCTCATGTCCCCATCAGCCGAAGACACTTTCGAGCTAATACTAAATATTTTGCAATTTTTTTTTTATAATGACACTTTCATTTTCAGAACTAGCTTTGAAAATGAAAGTAACTTAAAAAAAAAGAGGCAATGTAGACATGGACTTCAAATATACAACGTGAACAAAAATTATTTTAAAATGTTGAAATAAAAATGCGATATTAGCAAATAGCCTCCCCATAGGTTTAGCATTAGCTCATGAGTGTCTTCATCTCACAGGTACAGGAGTATTAAGGGTGTATTCGAATAAATATTTTTACACCTTTAACAGCTCAAAATTTTCTGATACATTTTCAGACTGATTTTTAAAAGTAAAAACATGAAACTTGCTGAGGTGATTGCGGAAGAGATCTATAAGAGCAAGGCTGTAGCTTAAGGGGTGCTAGCGGCGGCTTAGCCCCCTAAAACATTTTGAGCCTGCAAAAGATCCCAAGGTCACTAAATGAATTTATGTTCCGAAAATCTAAATGAAATTCTATTCAAAAATCTAATTTAGTTTTGAAGTATTTTCAAAACATAAATTGTAACTAAAAAAGTACATGTATTTCAACACACACATCTTATTTGCACGTAGGGAACTAACGTAATATTTAATATTGCATTAGTTATATGCCCGAATTTTTCATAATCATGTTCTTTTGCTAGCATAAAATGACGTTATAGTTTAATAAGAAGCATAGTATCTAGAGTGTGGATATGCACTAATTTATCTTTTCGTGTCAGAGAGAGAGAAAGAGAGAGAAAATGTGAGCCCCTGCCCCACCCCCTACATTTTCTCGAGTCCTTCCTATTCTAGCTACGGCCCTGTATGAGAGGCCTTGTCATTTCATTGTTCGTTCAACTCATTAGAATTTGATTTATAAGCAAATATTTTCTTAGTATGACCATTTTTTTCGTTCCCAGATCTCCTGCGTCGGAAAATTCGATTCAAAGTGCCTACTTTGATAGCATATTTTGTAATATTTTCTGTCTTTAATTGAAAAAATCAACAAGCACTACACATTATGTAGTTTCTAAATAAGAGAATTTGCCTGTTTGATGCATTTAAGAGTATAAGTAAATCCTTATATCCTTATATATATTATAAATGTGAAAGTGTGTCCGAAAAATTGGAATGAACTTGGCTTCAAAACGAATGGATTAATGTCTTTGAATCTTTGCATATGGATAGATTATAGGAGTGGAATGAACATAGGCTAACTTTTATTTATTTTTTTCAAATATTTTCCTTAATAATTCAAAATTTAATTATTTTTCATACAAAATTAATAGGCATTTTTCAGATAAAATTTAATTATTTTCCTTTCCTGTTGCCAAGAAAATAAAAAAATTGGAATGATAATTCTTCAGCGGCAGTGAATTTATAATAAAAAACTTCCACGCGAAAAACTATAATAAAATAATATAAAAGAAAATAAATATGACGTCATGTTTAAAATAAAAATAAAAGGTGTAATTTTTATAATATATTTAACAAGGATATTTGTTTAATTAATGGGAATTTTTGTGTAAAATATGGCGACATAAATTAAAAGTAAAAAGAATGAAAAAGAATTATATTTTTAATAAAATGGTTCACTTTTGAAAATGTGACGTCATAGTTGAAATAAAACAGGTACTTTATAGCAGTCGTAAAAATACAAGGGGTATGAATATCAGTAGCTAATGGAGCGAGATAAATAATGACGTCATATTTAAAATGAATCAGAAATATTTTTTACTTATATTAATTAATAAGTTATAATTTACATACAAATGAATGTTTTTTTTCAAAACTCATAATTACCAATGGAAGAGATTTTTTTGTAGGGAAAAGGCGGAAAATAAAACTACTGATTAATATATTTTTGGCTCGATTTTTTAACACTTTCGAACAAAGTTGAAAGTTATTATGTTTTCGGTGTCTGTCTGTCTGGTCGCTTTCTAACTTTCGTAAATATACTCCGATTTCCATGAAATTTTTGGACGTTCTTAACGTTTACCTAGCACGAATACCCACTGAAAAAAAAATTTCTATCATGATTATTTTATTTACTGGGATTGTCAAAAAATTTCCTTACATTACGGCATTATGGGGAAAATCGTTTTAATTAAATTTAACGATGTTACACCCTGCGAAACATATTCAAATTTATATGCATTTACAAACTGCACTAAAATATGCATTTTGTAAAGTATGTAGTAAAAAGGACACTTATTATTCATTTACAGGGTTACACACAAGAATTCCATTGGATAAGAATAAAGGGAGGAACAGTTTCCGACATATTTTAATTATGGTAAACGATTTCATGTATAATCAAATTGATATACGTTGCTGAGGCTTAATGTCAGTTATTTCATGCATAATACGAATTGCATAGCATTTACAGGGACACACAAAAGATTTCAAACATTACATATTCTATTCGAAGTACTGTATATGATGGATGATGACTGTTGCATGGATGAAATGCATTTTGAATTATGATATGTGCTTTTAAGTTTCGCTAAATGTATGCATATTAAATGGAGAGTATAAATGGTAATAGTATAAATAGTTAAATTTAGATATACAGGGTTACACAAAAGATCTCGGAAAGGTTACTGAATATGAGCCTAATTTACTTAAAGGTGGTTTTTAAATAAAATATGCATTTTTATTTTGAACTGCATTTAGTAAACTAAGAAATGTTTGTAGTATATATATATATAATGATATACAGGGTCTCGAAAAGAACTGGATACAAGGTTGTCTTCGGATGATAATTTCTGAAAATGTAATTTAGGTAGTAATAAGAAATATTTTTGTTTGAACTAAATTTTAGAAAGATACTTTCGTGTATTAAAGGCACTTGGAAAACTACAGGGCTGAACAAAAGAATTCAAGAATGTTTCTATCTATTAGTATTAATCGCTGAAAGGAAAATTTTAACCAACAAACAAATTAGCAAATAGGGATTATCAGAAGTTTTTTACCATAAATTCCCGATAAAAAGTTAATTACATATGCTTTTCATCATCGAAATTTTTTGCTTGATTGATCAGTTATTTCTTCTTTAAATGTTATGTGAACGAAGTCACAGGTAACTGCTAGTTTAAAAATAAATCAGAAACTAATCAGTTTGGATTGGAATACACCCTTGAAGAGTGTTTCCAGTACAGGCAAGGCATGGTGTTAGAATTTTTTTTTCATTTTCCGCACAACAGCAGCAAATTTAAGAAATGTGGGGCACTAAAATGGGAATGATATAGTATATCTTTTTTTGGCTTTCGCTATTTGGCTAATCCACTAAGTGTTTTGGGGGGCAAAAGGAGCTTTCAGTTAGCTTTTTGGCTAGCCCTAGATTAATCCCTATAAAATTTGAAACGACTCAACAAAATGATGCAGCAATTATATATTTTATAATTTCAAACAATTCAATTGGGTAGTTTTTGCTCTGTTATATGCGGACAGACGGACTGAACGAGACGGTTATAGGTGCTATGCATTTACATAATTACGAATGCGCCTAAAAATGATACTTTAAGAAAAAAATCCATGACTGTTTTAAAATTGTAGACATTTTTAATTGATTGTTCGTAGGAAAAATTCAAATAAGTAAGAATTGTTTTAAAAAGAACAAAAAAAATATGAATTTTTATGCTTACCAAAATCAGCGATATGGGAGGTTGGAAAGTAATAGTTATGTAAATTTTCAGCGTCATGTTGGTAAATAAAACAATGATCTAGCATTCTTTGAAACTAAGAACACTAGAAATGTCTCAGGAAAGTCACAGTATATGCACATGAAAGTATACATTAAAATGACCTTTTTTGTACTATATTGAAATAATTAAAATCCCATCTTTTAATCCAATTTTTTTACATTTAGTTTATGTTACGTGATGATACATAAATGATATTCATGATAATAAATTATAAATATTAGTATAAATATATGTATAGTTTTTTTTTAATGTGGAAGTTTGTCTCGACAAATCTTGATGGCAAACATCTTAATAGCACCAAAAAGAAAAGTTTATTTATCGCATTAAAAAATTGGAAAAATTAAAAAAATAATTAGCAACAATAAATGCAACCTACCTAAACTTGATGGCACCAAAGTTTATCTCTTTAAAGTGTTAGAAATGTTAAATGTATAATTATTAGCAATGAAAAAACTCTGTATTTGAAATTCAGAACAATAACAGGCAACTGGCAGAGTTACACTCAGACATGCAGTCAATAATTATGCACCATTCATAACTGAAGAACTATAAGCTAGACATTCCTTTATTTAGAATACAGTTGATAATATTTATACTGTCGCTTACTAAAATTCAGTCATTATCATTAATGATATAAACACATTAAATAAAGATCAAATTAATATGAAATAAATCTTGTTACAATGTTTTGTACTAATTGATTATCCCATAGACTAATTAACTATCGTCAAACTATAAGTTTAAGTGCCAGTAATGGCTTATCGTAAATATCACATTCACTTGATAATAAACACATTACACATGTTTGTTACATCAAGTTATTTTTAGTTGGACTTTGTATTTTTATTAATCTTTTAATAATTTATTTGTTCCCTCGTTATTTAAAATAATAATTCAAGGATCAGTTAAGGAAGAAATTGGGTCCTTAAAAGGACCCTTCACAAAAATTTTCACATTAAAAAAGAATTCTTCACAAAATTCTTTCGCATAAAATTAGGTCTTTTCAAAAAAATTTTCAGCTTTATACTAAATCTTTCACAAATTTAATCATTTAAAAACAAAATTGCAAAGTCACTTTATCATATATAAAGAAAATATATGTGTTTTACATGTATATGTCTGCTTAAAAAGCATATAGAAAAGAATCTGAATGTAACGATCTTTCAAATTCACAAAATTAAGATTAGATTTTTCACAAAACTAAAAAAGCCGTTCACAATTTCACAAAAACAGGACCCTGGTTTAAAAAAAAAAAAAAAAAAAAAAAAAAAAAAAAAATGTCCAATTTGTGAGTAGCATAGCAATTTATATAATTTAACGAAACTGGTAGACGAGATAATCAAGTATTTCTATTAGTTACGAATAAAGATTCAGTTTGACTTGTTTTGCATTCAATATATTTGATTGAATATATTATACTTTTGATGGAACAAAAAGCTTGAGATATTGTTTCTTGTTTTAAAAAAATGTTTGTTTTGACCATATTATCTCCATTAAAAATTTATTGTAGAACTTAAGAAACAACCTAAATGTTTACAGACACTGATCTAGTATGCAACTAGTATTTAACTTCTTTGTTAAATAAAAAGTTATTTTTGCTAAGCTGAAATTAATTGTGTAAATTGTATGATTTATTTATTTTTACTTCCTGACAAAAATATATGAACCTGTAAAGTTTTTTTTCCGCTTTTTTCACTATTTCTTTTTGATTTAAAATGTTTGTTTTAATTCATGAAAAAAGGGAAATAAAAGGTTTTATTAATTAAAAAAAGTTACATTTTTTCATCTTAAATAACTCAAACTAATTTTTTTTCAATAGAAAGTGTACTTATGAAAAAGGTCTTGTTTATCAAAATGCAAGTTTCTTTTATTAAATATTATGTAAAATTATTTAAAAAAAAACTTTTTAAGAATAATCAAACATTTGGTGTGCGACCAAAAAAATTATCATTCGGCTGGCCGAATATTCGGTATTCGGTTCACTTGTCGGTGAAATATTCGGCATTCGGACAAAATCACCATTAGATGCATCCCTAACAAGTGGGAAGTTTTATGGAAGAAATAGAATGATATATATTGTTAGATTACGAGGGATAAAAAACATTTTGATGATTTGCCAAATCCAAGTTGCCATGTCAAAAAGCAACAGATTCAAATGGCTTCATCTTACAGATGTGGTTGACACAGATTTGGTGCTAATTGAAACTTGTCCCAATCCTGCTGACATTAGGGTACAAAATGACAGAATCACAAGTTATGAATTCGTCTACTGATTTTCTGCTGATATTGAATATGATTTAATTAAAGAAAAATAAACTTGTATAAAGCACAAAACATGTGTTTTATTCAGGGGCCTCGCTAAGGGGGGAGCCTCCCCCCCAAGCATTTGCACATGCTGTTAGAGTTGGCAAATTTACAAACATAACTGGCAAATTAGTTCAAAACTTTAATAAAAAAACTATAATACACTTTCTATTTATAATAGATTTGATGAAAGGTACCAATATAATTAGAAAAATTATTAAGCATTTCACAAATAAAAACTATATTACATTTTGTAATTGTGATAACTTGGTAAAATTATAAAACTAGTTGGCAAACACTGAAATTTGACTTAGCAATTTTAGGTTCTCTACCCCCACCAATAAAAAGTCTTCGCGAAAGCCCTAGTTTTATTTATTTCCCATATCTACGAGTCTACTCACTTTTATGAAGGCAGTAATGACACCTAAGTGTTTGGTATAGTTTCCTTAGACGTGGGTACATTTGACGCACGTGCAGACTTGAAGAATTTACTTTTTTGCACCATTTCTAATTATTTATATGTTATTGATTTTAACTGCATTAATGCACAAAATAAAATACTATTTTTTAATATTTCTATTCCGCCTAATCTGTTATACAGACACACACAGACAAAAAAAATTGGTGAAGTTTCACAAGTTATCCCTAGATTTATACAAACTTTTATAGGCATTAAGGATAATAAGAATAGTGTTCGAAAAATGACTCCAGACTCATTTTAAATAAAAAAAAATATAGAGATTTCATACTGGTTTTTGATAAAGAAATTTATTTATGTTTGGCATTAACCAACTTCATACTATAATAGCCACTTTTGGTATTATAGGGTACTGACAAAAGAGAATTACAATCAGCAAACGACAAAATTAACGCAAGAATTGTTCCAAATAGCCTTTATTTGATATAATGGGAATCATCAAACAGTTGTGTTGTTACTCTTTGTGTTGTTACACAGTTCTTCAAATTCAACTTTGTGCATTTTTCAATTTGATAGATTTTATGAGAAGTTCATTCGCCACTGTAGAATTGTCCTTAAGAAAAGACTGCCATTCCACCGTTTGCATTATATCCAGCATATTATCAGCGAAATATTTTGTGGCGCATTCTAGCAGATCAGAATCGCCGTGATTCAACGCTAGCTGGATGACGCTGCATATGTTATTCACAGACAGCGATTTCCTTATGAAGTCAGAGCACTCTGTCTTCAGTTCCATCATTTCATACTTATCGGCGACGTAATACAATCCGAGCATGTTGCTGTGGTCCAGTGCCTCAATTTTCCCGCAGTAGACGTACGAGAGAAACAGCTCCATGGCATCTGGATCGCAGTCCGGCACATCGATGACGCCCGTGTTTTTCTCTTTCATGTCGTGATCCAACATAGATTCGAAAACCCTAGACTGAACCCTCAAAACATCTCGGTGGGCTCGGAGTTCTTTGTCGCCGACTTTCAGGATTAAATCGTGATGGCGTCCATCCAACAGCATTCTCTTATAAACTTCACTTAAGGATCGAGTACCTGAAGTTAAAAAAAAAAAAAAAATTAGTCTCCCTAAAACTAATGTTGCATTACATAAAAATATCTCTTTAATTAGAAATTGGTAGCAAAGTCAAGATTTTTATCTAAGAGAAAAATTTGATTTATTAAAACTCAAAAAATGAAAAAGTATTTGGAATTTAGAATTTTATAAAGTAACTTTAAGAACAATTGTGATGAATTAAAACTGGCATAGTAAAAATTGATGAGCAGTCAAAGCAAATTAGCATCCAAATGATGCAACACTTCGTAAAATAGCCCTTTATCAATCTTCAATAAGAAATTACAAAAAGAAAACAAAATGAGAAAATATAATCTGTAACTTATGTATTTTGCCTCTATTAATTTGTATTCTCTTTCGTTTAATGTGTACTAAATACGGGATTCCTATTATCAAAGTTGTAAACAGTCTAATATTAAAATAGATTTTGTTTAATTTCACCCATCATGCTTCTTTGCTGAACACAGTTGATTTTGTGACCATCTTTTAGAACATGTATTCCGGATTCGCCGAATGTCAATCATTCTGTCATCCTATGAATTAAGTGCTTCCGTTAGAAAAATGCCTAAACAGTTTGTTACTTTAAACCCGAAAACGATTAAGAGGGGAAAATACAAGGGGTCATACTGGAGTTGCATATTGCCAATTCACCCCCACGTTTGTCGCCCAGGGAAAGATTCGACAAAACCTCACGAAAGAACCCTGTTTATGTATTGTATCATCTGCCCAATAAAAGGGTAACAACATTCGTTGTAATTTTAAAACTTTTGTTCATTCTTTATCTTAGAAATGGAAGAGTGCTTTAGGAATTCTTTAAGGAAAAAACGTTTGTGCTGTTTATGATAAAATTTATTTCTCAAAGATAAAAAAATAAAAAATAAGACTTATTTACGCTGTGTCCGATATAAATTCTTCAAGGCAAGAATTATATTAAAATATAATGACATTCTTAAAATCGGAAAATTTTCTCACAACAATGAAACAACCTCAAAAGAAAGCCAACAAATAGACTTTAAAAATCAGCTGGTAAACAAAATAAAATCCAACCCAACCGCACCAATTACAAGGATTTATTAGTAAATGAAAAATAGGTATTTTTAAGTAATTTTTAAGGACATTTAGCTAAAGGAAATCTCTTAAATTATAGCACTTGAATCCAATACATGTAATCCTTGTAAAATTAAATATTAATTATTAAGTTACCTCTGTTTATATCTAAAGAAAAAATGCATTTTACTTCCTCATCATATGAGGAATTTAAAACTTAATTGTTCCTGAGTTTGTGAAAAGTTTACTGCAGTTATTTCTTAATTCACTTTCAGTGCCCTTTTCCTAGAAAGAAATACATTAACCTTATAATCAATGATTAGTTCAACTATAAAAAATGTTGCATTGAATGAAATCTATGTCAAATTACTTATTTGTACAAATTATTTTCGGAATTCTTAGTTTCCAGGCATAATTAATTTACTTATTTAAAATTAAATACTAATAATAATAATAATTAAATACGAAGAAGAGATTACACCTTCAACAGTAACAAAGTACATGTGCTACTTTTTCTGTTTCTTATATTTTTATATTATTTTCATCAAGTTTAACAATTATTTTAAATTTTCTGTACTGTTTACTTATTTGGGTGAAACTAATTTTCTTTGTCCTTTTTCAAAAAAAAAAAAAAAAAAAAAAAAAAAAAAAAAAAGATGTCTTTTTTTAGGATCTAGATTTTACTAAATAACAATAATATTGTTTAAATATGTGTTTAAGCTGTACAAAATTAGCATCCACACAGAAAAATAAAAAGAATATTGCCCAGTTAAAATGATGGCATTTATTAAAATTATATTATAAAGAAATTAAAAAGAAGCCTATATGCTATTTCCTGTTATGAGTTATATGTTATAACATAAATGATATACATATATTTTCCATTTACTTTTAAGAAAAAGTAATATTCTAGATTACAGATTTTGATTAGATTTTCTAATGTCCATATTTTCAATTCCAGGAAAATATTAATACGCATAAATACTAATTTAACCCTGCTATCCCCTTTTTATAAGACAATTGATACATTAACAAATTTGGTATATTTAAAAAAATATATTTTTGTTTTTATTTTGATTGTATATTTTTAGAAGCCAGTTTCTTCAAAAACTTTCTTCTATCTCATACATGTTAATACTTCAAAATTCGCTGTCACAGTAACAAAATTAAATGGCGATTTATACCCATTATGGAGATTTTAATTATATGAAGTTCTCTTGGGAAATGACAATAGCTAAAATCATGTAAATCATGTACAATGCAGCACAGCAACGCGAATTGTTGGATGTTTTACACCGAAACCCAAACTGCAACAACTTATATCAACATCTAAATGAATCTTGAAGTTTGATGAAATTCCGTGCATTAGTTCTTAAATAGAATTATTGAAGAAATTATGAAAACTGCAGCATAGAAGTGCCAGCTGTAGGGTGATGTATACCAGAGACTAACCAGGTTCATTTTCATCAGGTACAAACTGAAACTGAAGTATGATGAAAATCCATACATTAGTTCTTGCGATACATCTATTTCAAAATCGTAAATAATTCAGCATAGCAGCGCCACCTGTAGGGGGATGTACACCAAAAACTAAACACCAAACTAACTGAAACTAACTGAACTACCTTAAACTAACTGAATCTGAAGTTTCATGAAAATCCGTGCATGAGTTCTTGAGATATAACTGTTGCGATAATCATGAGTAATGCAGAACGGCAGTGCCAATTGTTGAGCGATTTGCACCAAAAAGTAATCAACAGCAAATTGTATCAAGGACTAACTGAATCTAAAGTGTTATGGAAATCTGTACATTATTTCTTGAGATAGAGCTATTGTGGTAATTGTGAATAAGGCAGTACAGCAGCGATATACTACAAAAACTAATCAGTTTCAGCTTATCATGAAGGTCTAACTGAATCTAAAGTTTTGTGAAATTCCGTGCATTAGTTCTTGAGATACATCGGTCACAAAATTTTTGTCACATACAGACTCACAAAGTGACAGACAGACTCAAGGATAGATATTTTCTAAAAACCATCAAAACGTGTTCAGGATTTCCTAAAGCGTATGAATTCATTGAAAATCGGAAGTTGAATTTTTACACGAATCCAATATTTTCTTCTTGAAAATATAGAAGAAAGTAATAAAATCTTGTAGCCCGAACACTCTGAAATTTTAACCTATTGCAAATAGAATTGTATCCAAATCCTCTTTAAACTTTCATGAAAAAAATATACATACTTACATGAAAACATGAGATGAAGCCGCGTCGAAATATCTCGCTTTTAAGGTATCTGCCTACGTGCGGAGCACTTTTTTTTTAAAAAAGGACAGTTTTCAAAAAATATAATAATTTTTAGTTCTATTGTATTACAGAATGATAAGAAAACTTAAAATTCTAACACTATCTTTTTAATATTTTGAAAAATTGCGGTTTTTTACTGTTTTTTTAGCAAAATTTCACGTTTACGCCAGACAGCGTACACTCAATTCAAATAAATATATTTCAATTTCCTTTATGCTGCACACTTCTATTACACTTATCTGTGCAGTGAACTAGGAGTTTTACAATATCTTCAAAAATAGCCGAAAATTTTCAAAATATGTAAAAAAATACATTTTTTTGAGTAAAAATTGCCATTTTTTCATATTTGAGTGCCTATAAAATAATTAAATATTCACATATAGCTTAGATCTTAGTTCAGAGCATAGTGAGTGATATGGAAAGCATTCTTACAAAGTTTCACTGAAATATCTTTAAAACTTCTTATGTAATGAAGTTTATCGCACATGGAAATAACGAAAAAATTGATTCTCCAGAAATCGCATTTAAAGATTTCTTTTTAGGTAAGAAACTACAATATTTAATTTTTACGCTTAAAATGCACCACATTTATATTCTAACCCTTCCTAAACTTCATTTTTATCATTTTTAAATTCTTAGTAGCTCTTTTTGTTTTCCTGGTAAGCTTTGCTGTGTATAGCGAGGGACGATTTGAATTTTTCATTCCTAGCAAAATATCATGCTTACGCCAGACAGCATACACTCAGTTCAAATAAGAATATTTCAATTTCCTTTATGCTGCATACTTCTATTACACTTATCTGTGCACTGAACTGGGAGTTTTACAATATCTTCAAAAATAGCCGAAAATTTTCAAAATATGTAAAAAAGTACATATTTTAGTAAAAATTATCATTTTTTCATATTCTGGTGCCTATAAAATAATTAAATTATCACATATAGCTTAGATCCTACTTCAGAGCATAGTTAGTGAAATTGAAAACATACTTACAATATTTTACGGAAATATCCTAAGAACTTTTTATTGAAGCCTAATGAAGCTTATTGAATATAGAAATAACGAAAAAAATAATTTTCCAGAAATCACATACATGTATTTTCTTGTAAAAATCTGATATATTTAATTTATACTCTTAAAATGTGCTCCACATTTATATTCAAACCCATTTTTAACTTCATATTTAACTATTTTTAACTTAGCAGCTCTTTTTGTTTTCCTGGTAAGTTTTGCAGAGGATAGCGAGAGACTTTTGAATTTTTTATTCACTCATCATCGGTTTTAAAATAGTTTGTGATCATATTTTGTTCAACTGATACTCATAATTGTTCGAATGCAGGTAAAAGTCCTAAATATCCTGAATCATAAATTAAAACTGATAAATTTAGAGTGATTTAGAATCGGAATAAAGTGTTCTTTCATAAAAAAACAATTAAAAAAATAGAAAATTTTCACAAAAATGGCCATTTCGATGTTTATTAAAATTGCCATAACTCCTTTTCTAATAATAGTAGGAATAAAATTAAAACAGATTTGGAATCGTAAAAGATTGCTCTTTCATATAAAACAATAAAAAAAATTTCGGAAATTTTCACCAAAACAGCCAATTTGATGTAGGCAGATTTAATGTATTTTTTTTTTGTAAATGTTGTTTCTTTTGATCATTAACCTAAAAAGTGCAATAATATCAAAATAGATTAAAAGTTTCTTTCGCAGCATTTAATCTTCTCTACATTTAATCACTCTACAATTTTAAAAATGGCTCTTAAAAATAATAATATCAAATCTTGAGTAATGCTATGCTATTATTTAATTTATATATTATTTATTTAATCATTTTATTTTTTCTTTATTTATAACTGCATGTGTAAAAATTTTGCTCAAGATAAAAATATGTATAAAGTTCTTTCATTAACATCTATCATAAATTGAAAATATAAGTTTTAAAAGATGTATTAAAACTCGAATAATGTCTTGATGAGACTTTGACTTTTAAGTTTCAACATAAATTATTTTTGATTTGTCTTCTAAAGTAAATTTAGACAACCAAAGTATACGTTTAATTTTTCAGTATATTGATAAGTATATCTCTTGAACTAAACCTATATTAATTCACTGAAATATTGAACAATGTGGTTTATTTTTTGCGCCATGCTACCTAAAACCTTAACAAAAAATTATGTAAATGATTTTTTAACAACATATTATCAAATTGCATACATTTCATTTAGTTTGGATACTATGGCGTAAAATAATTATTTACATATTAATTACTGTTTTATATTAATTTCGTTGAAAGAAAATCTTTATTTAAAAAGTATTAATCGAAATTGTTTTTTAAACTAGGCTAAAATAGATGTTCAGCGAAAGAGTATTTTCGAGATTGCCCCCTCCTCCTCCGCCGACACAATATGCATCATTTAAACGCATGAAAAAATGAATTAAAAGGAATATAATCAAAACCAATATACATTTAATATTAGTCATAAATCATTATATTATATCTTTATATTTTATGGCATTGTATCATTATATGAAATTATTAGATAATAATATTGCAAACTTATAATGGAATTTCCTATAAAGAGGTATCAGAAACCACATAGTATAAATCTCAATGATAATACACAAGGAGATATGCAACACAGCAATTATCCTAGCTAATTATATATATACTCTGTTTTTTTTTTTTTATTAATAAATTATTATATAATCATCTTTTATAAATCAAATCCAAAACAAGTATTAATGTTTTCAAATTATCTAAATCTGAGAAAGCAAATAATACATGTGTGCAATAAATAAAATAGCCATTGAAACATAACGACGGTCGTAAATGCATAACCTTCGTGACCCTAATGGGACAGAGAGAAACTGGGAAGAACACTCAGACAGGGAAACGTTGAGAGAGGGTGGGAGATAGAAAACTCCTTATCTCTGTTTCGTATTTTAATTTTTAGCAGTCCCCTTTTTTTCGGCGAAAAACTTTTCGGCTTTTAAAGGAAGTCACACGCCATTCATTAGTAGGAATCATCAAGAAACAGCAGGAGATCATTCGGCGAAAGAGGCATGAATCCTTTTAGAAGAGTCCAAAGAATTGTTTTAACCCCAAAGACTAAACTCTTCGATACACCAGTGATGTATACAATAAAAATTGGTGTGAAGGTCATATAAAAATAATTTTTATATTAATAACAATAAACATTTTTAATTTAAATTTATCAGTTGCAACTTTGATCATTTCCAACATACAAGTAGTAGGGATTTTTTTTAAACTGTGTAAAATGTATGAATATTTAATCACATATTAAGCATAAAATAACATAATCAGCTTATCCTATTGTCTCAAAGCTTGAATGGATGAATACACAGATGCGTTTTCAAAATTTTCTTTGTCTTTTCCTAGTTGCATTAAAAATATATGAGTTAATCATTCAAAATAAAATGAAATCAGAAAAACATAGTCACATTTTGTTAAAAAAATGTACAAATAAAACAAAAATTATAAGAATGATTCATAGAGACAAAAATGTATTCCTTTCTTTTACAATATATAGGGGGGAAATCTTTTGCTGTGTGTTTTAATAGTGTTACACAATTTTAAAATTAACAAAAATTATATACATTGTCAAAGTACAGTAGAAGATGCCTCCTATAAAACATGATATATAGATTATGGAATATTTTATTATTCAAATAATTGCAAATGATAAAATAATTTTTTTAATAATAAGTAAAAATATCGTTTTTCTCGATGGTTTAGCATAAAATTTTAACAGAACTCACTTGCTATCAGATCAAAACAAGAAACATTCAATCACCATGGACGAAGGAAAAAATTAACTAGCCGCGCGTAACTTTGAAAAATTAAATATAGTTTTATAGAGTAACTGATGAGGATAAAAATGAAATAATGCATTTTAAAAAATAAGATGAGTCAATAGACTCCGATCTTTGATCTAAATAAAAAGTACATAATTAGGACAGTAAGGGCATATGGAAAACCTCAACTACGATTTTTGAGTGAGAAACCAGTAATCTTAAATAATAGTGAAATTTTGCTACACATAAACAAAATGTGTGTAATACCTCCCGGTCTTTCTTGCCGGCATTCGTGTTCATTTAAGAACTTGTGCAGCATGACGACTTCCAGGCAGTCCGGGCACTTGACGGGTTTTTGACTGCACCTCCTCCGGTGGGACGACAGGATCCCGGTGACGAAATTTCCTTTGCAATGACGACATTCACCGGAGTCTGAAGAACATCCGGCAGAATCGGAGACAGGAGCAGATGCAGGGTTACCTTTAACATAGAAAGTAGCAAAATTATTCATTCAGAACACACTGAAGTAGAATGATCAAAAACGAACTTTGGAAGTTTTGAATAACACGTATGAAATTACAAGTATGGGATAACGGCTAACGAAAGTTATACTTGCAAGAGAGTGACAGCATTGATTCATTCAGAACACACAAAAATAGAGAATTTTCTAAAACAATCATTGAGTTTTTAAATATCAAGCTTGGAAGTATGGGAGGTATGAGGATATCAGGAATTATCTAGGTCTTCCATTGCTTCGCACTGTTGGTCTTCCGGTCATTTTTTCAATTTTTCCATGGCCAGAATTATTTCTAATCCTGCCTCTCCTTCTCATTTAGATACTCACGAAGCTTATTTTATTTATAAAAATTGTAATACTCTTGTCAACGATCTCTCTTCATCCCCCTCCCTTTCTCCTGCATGGAAATTACTTTTGTAGTTTATTATTATTACTATAATTATTTTTAGTTTTTATTTAATTATTATTATTTTTTTATTATTATTTTTATCATTTTTTAATTAATTTTATTTTATTTTATTTTGATTTTTATTTATTTATTTTTGATTTATTTATTTTTATTTTATTTTTATTTATTTATTTATTATTTTTTTTTATCTTTTATTAGTTTTTCTCTGCCATCTGGGTTCTTTTAGCCAGCGCCACCTGGGGCACTCTTTGTAATCTCCTCCCTCCTTCTTTGAGTTTATCTTTACTTTTCTCTTCCTCCTTGGCTTTGGCAAGAAGCGCCACCTGTCGCACTCTGTGTAATCTCCTCCCTCTTTATTTCACTGTTATTTCCACTCTGTCCGTTGTGACACGTGTTTGGACCAGCTGAAGACGAGCGGTAATTTTGCAGCTCGTAACGCGTCCTGTATAATTTTTCTTTTTTATGGTGATTTAACAAAGTTTTTATATTTATTGAGGATATATATTTTCGCTTCGTTTTCAATGTTACCGAAAATTTTCATTGGGCTGTTAATCGTAAAGAATACTTAAAATATCATATAACGATTTAAAAAAAACATCACACTTTTTTATGATACTTTGGCCTATTTAGGTGCTAAAATGCCAAAGATAAAAAAGTATAAGTCAGAGAAAATATATTTTGGGTATTCTTATAAGTTCAAAGACAATGCAGTGTTATTTGATGGGGCCATTTGCTATTAAAAAACACAGAAAATTAAATTCACATCATTCATTCAGTACATGAAAGAATAACGTACTAGCTGCCATTGTTTCTCCTCGTTTCATTTTTTAAAACTGATAGTCTCTTATAGTAGACCATGTACAGAAATGTAAAAAAAGTATAGAACAATAAAAAGAATACAGACACCTACAAGCTAATGTTAAACCAATGACAATATTACTTTAATCTAGATTACATTTAATAAATTTTTAATGGATAAGATTTTTTGAATAAAATATTTGTAGGCACATTCTTTTTCGGAACCTGTTTCGAAAGTCTGGATCTTCCAGATTTTTTTTCTGCGGGAATTGAAGATGCAAAAATCTGTTTATCTCTATTGAAGTGCAATAAAAATATCTCAAGACTACTGAAGTCCGTTATATTGATTTTCTTAAACAGAGATTGGCTTTTAAATTCTTAGAACCTTAAAAATTCTTAAAGTTATTAAAATCGCGATAAGGTACAGGGATTCTGCGACCTTTATTTTTGTTAGCATATAAATATTTCCGCACCAGCATTTCCGAATAATAAACATGAGACTGTGTTCGACCACAGAAACTTCCACTGTTTCATAAAACAAAAATTATTAATATTAAATATAGGTATTCAAAAACTCACAAAACTGAAAAAAAAAAAGTTAGATTTTTTTATGTAGCAATTGTGGTCATCGTGCAACGACTTACTCTCACTTCCGGCAGATGACCTCCCCTTCATGGTGCAGACGAGCGTCAGGACGTCGTCCGGCAATAGCTCAGAACTTAGCGTGGTTAGTTCGGATCTAGGTATGAAACGATTACATCTATGACGATAATTGGCACCATCAAAGTCTTTCGTAATATGTTCTTCTTTGTACCTTTCCCCTTTCGCCGTTTTCAGCGAGAGGGACACCGACATTTTGATGGAGCGACCGGAACGATATTTATAGAGCCACAGATCCACGTGTCCAAAAGAATCCATTTCCGTCGAACCATTCGAGTAGATCCCCAAGAGCCATCTTTCACCGTCGAAAGAGAAATCAGGACTGCAGTACAGTGCGCCGTCGGTCTTCGAAAAAGTGGAGAAACCCTGGATCCTCCACTGGACGACAAAATCTTCTCCACTTTCATGGGTCGTAATGGTTCCTGTCTCAGTCATGGCGGGGATCAGTCTTTTTAAAACTAGATTATTGCGAGAAAACAGAGGAGGAGGCCTTTCTTCCAGTTGTTCCTCTTGCAAAGTGTTCACCTGAAAAGAGAAAAGAACGATGTCAACAGAATGTCTCCATTGCATGCGTAACAGGGCGTTGAAGGCGAAATTCAGTCGGGCGTCAATAGTGTCATTGGGCGTTGTAAGAGGGCGCTTCACCGATAGTAATATTCAGATTTAAGGGCTACTTCAGTCACCCGAAATGACTCGCTCGCTCATGTTAATCCTGTGAAAGAAATTTAAAAGGATATCTCGTTTGCATTTTAATATTTTTAAAGGTTTTTTTTTTTACATTGTATAAATGAGATGGATATGTGCTCTTTATTACTATTTCGATTTTGAATGCAGATTTTTTTCAAAAGGATGCTTTCATTTCCGAAACCGGATACGAAAATGAAAGTGTCCCCAATAAAAATATTTCTAAACAAAATAGAAAAAATTAAAAAAAAAGGAATTTGTACAAGCCGATCTCCGCTAGCCAACTCAAATTTAAAAATTTCTCCTTTAAGGTAAACATTAGCGAAAGGTACTTTTTATGTGACTGAATAAGCCTCTTTAAAGAAATTTAGATGATTAATTAATTATAATATAACATCATTTTCGATAAACGCTGCGCACCAAGAAAAAATGGACATGCAATGTCGATGTGCAGCTTTTCACAAAACTTATTTTTAACATTCAGACTATTTTTATTAATGGAATACATTTTATCTAAATAAAATAAATATAAAAAATAAAGATATATTGTTATTTGTGCAAAAGTTTAAAAAACTGTTATTTTTTTAAATTTTCCAAGATGTGTCTGTTTTTTTTTAAAGTCAAGTTTCTTCAAGTTTAAGGCCAGTGTTCTAGTTACCCCATAAATATTTCAAGAATGGGGTAACTGGACCATGTGGGATCTTATTACCCCAATAATTATAAGTTTTTTTGGCGTGTCTCTTACTATAGAAATTATTATTTTTTTTAGTTATTTCCTTGTTTTTCTTTTAATAATTAACTTATATGAAATCTTATTAAAATTACATAATATTTTTTAAGTATGTTGGTGGGTATCAAACTAAAATTTTTTAAATGAGATTGCCAAACTTCGAAGTTCTATGATACAAATGAAGAGGCGTACATACGAAAAACTTACACTTTTCAAAAATCATCGAAACCAATAAAAAAAACTGTTTCTGTCCGATATTTAAACATAGTTGCATTCTACATGTATTTATTGAACTTATCGAGTTTTCATTGAAGTAAATAAAGAAGGAATTAAATACTTAAGTACTTACGTAACTGTTTGTTCATAGATTTATTTTATTTATTAATTTATTTTTAGTTGTTGTTCCCTAAAATATTCATATACCTTTTACACATATTACCTGTACTAGAGTTCATAAGCACTTCTGTATTCTTATTTATTTGTATAAATAAATCTATTTTCACATTTGGTGCCTTTATATAGACATCTTGACAACAAAGGTTTCCTTTACAACGCTCTTTAGTTGATGTATAATTTATACCATCTGCCTGGTTTAAATTTTTGTAAATTTATGCTTTTTCAAATAGGATTTGATAATTCATATTAAAAAATACAAACGCGTGTTTAATACAGATCTATCTGGTCCTGTTGCTTCATAAAAATGGGGCAACTGGACCCATGAAGAAAGAAAATGAAACATATATATTTTTTACTTTGAGGTATTAAAACAAATTTTAAGAATTCTGTTTATTAAAGTGAACCTAACAGAACGCATTCGCAAAGGTTAAGAGTTTAATTCAAATTAATTTTAGAAGTTTTCAAGGGTGTTCAACAAGCACAAAACGATTTGACACATTAACAAGTTCATTTTTTAACGGAAAATATATAAATTTGGAAGGTTTGTCTATGTCAGCAATTTCGAATTGAATGCAGTTTTCCATTTTAGGGTCATTAAATTACCTACCTAGTTATCAGCTATTTTGATCACATAATCACTCGATTTTCTACATTTCGTCGACTGTTTTTTCTGCTTTTATCGGAAGATGCAGTTCAAAACATCCTTTTTGGTGGCTTGTTTTGAAACATCTACTGCGTTTGCAGAAAAACAGAAAAATGAGTGCGATTCGATAGTTTTTGAACAACAACACCTGCTAGTTTCATGCCTTTCCGAACAAAAATGAATTAAAGCTTATGTCACAAAGTTGCCCTTTTTAATTTAGGAACACCCTTAAAAGCTGAATCGCCAGAATCACATTGTAAAATTGCAATCACATTGTTAAACAACGAAACTCTGTCGCTACTAAAGTACTTTACGCAATTCTTGGTTCAAATACACCTAAAATACCAAGAATCCCTTGTTGCGTACAGATCCCGCAAATACCGGGTGTCCCAAAAATGACTGATGGATTTTAAAATTCAATAACTTGCAAACGGTGGCAGCTATTAAAAAAATTTTTGCAGGAGGGCTATGTATAATGTCAGGAGTTTTTTTACCGCAGTTCTTGATTTTAGTCGAATTTCAAACAACAGATGGCGCTAATGGCGGTTGGCGGCCAGTCGACGCCGAGACTTACTTCATTCAGCTTTGACGCAAAAGAAAGAGATTAAGGCTATGGAGTACGTCTTATTCTACAGTACAGTCTTGCTCAGGCCCCGATTCTGGACTCCTTCGATATGATTTCAATGGTATGCGTTGTTGCCATGGAAATAACAGATTGTTCGATAGTGCAATACAGCGTTTAGAAGTGGGCATAAATTTCGCAAGCAGTATTTGAGTTTCCAGATTTTCGTTTAGGAAGTTTTATTTTCCCGGATAAAATTACTTTTTTATGGCACGATTTAAAGAATATTTTATGCAACATATTTTAAAACTAGCTAAAGAGATTTTTTCAATTTGATGATTTTTGTTACATTCTTAAGAAATTTTAGATCTTTTAAGAAAATTCGTCAGTAGATTTTTATGAATGTTCAAAAAATAATCATGAAAACTGTTGATAGTACATTATTGTGTAAAATAACTACCAAAAACAAATATTATAAGTTGCCTTGTTTAGCCCTTTTCAATAGGATTAGTCTATGGTTGCATTAAAATAGAAAAAAATAAAATAAATGTGAGTTAATTAAAATTTATTTTCCCGGATTAAATTACTTTTTATGGCATGATTTAAGGATATTTTAGGCACCGTATTTTAAAACTACACTGTTAAAAATTTGAAACCTTTGCTGCATCGTCACTCCTTCACTTTTATAGCAAGAGATTGCTTCACTGTATTATGGAGCATTCTCATTGGTCAAAATAGAGATATTCTATAATAGCAGTGGAGTGACGATGCAGCAAAGTTTCCAATTTTTAACAGTGTAGGTGAAGATATCTTGCTACAATCTTGCTCTTACACTATAAAAATCTGCTGCATTTTGTGTATACGCACACCGCTTGTATAGAAACGGTTACTTGATTGTATTATGAAGCATTGTTATTGGTCGGAAAAGAGATATTATATACAAGCGGCGGAGTGCGTATGAAGCAAAATGCAGCAGATTTTTAACACTGTGAGGCCCGATTCTGAACTCATTCGATATAATTTCTATGGAATGTGTTGTTGTCATTGAAATAACAAATTCTTCTATAGAAAAATACAATATTTAAAATTGAGCATGAATATAACAATCTAAATCGATCTAAAATTTCTTAGAATATAACAAAAATTATCAAATTAAAGAAATCTCTTTATCTAGTTTTAAAATATTATGCATAAAACATTCTTTAAATCGTGCCATAAAAAGTAATTTAATACGGGAAAATAAAACTTCCTAAATGAAAATCTTCTGCAAATCGAATACTGCTTGCAAAATTTATACCCACTTCTTAACGCTGTATTCCACTATCGAACAATCTGTTATTTCCATGGAAACAACGCATTCCATTGAAATCATATCCAATGAGTTCAGAATCGGGTCCCACAGTGTTAAAAATCTGCTGCATTTCGCTTCATACGCACTCCGCCGTTTGTATATAATATCTCTTTTCCGACCAATAACAATGCTTCATAATACAATCAAGTAACCGTTTCTATACAAGCGGAGTGCATATACAACAAAATGCAGCAGATTTTTACAGTGTAAGAACAAGATATATTCACCTACACTGTTAAAAATTGGAAACTTTTGCTGCATCGTCACTCCACTGCTATTATAGAATATTTTGAATAATATTTTCACCCCTCTTTTGACCAATGAGAAGGCTCCATAATACAGTCAAGTAATCTCTTTCTATAAAAGTGGAGAAGTGGCGATGCAGCAAAGGTTTGAAATTTTTAACAGTGTAGTTTTAAAATATGGTGCCTCAAATATTCCTTAAATCATGCCATAAAAAGTAATTTAATCCGGGAAAATAAATTTTAATTAACTCACATTTATTTTATTTTTTTCTATTTTAATGCAACTATAGACTAATCCTATTGAAAAGGGCTAAACTAGGCAACTTATGATATTTGTTTTTGGTAGTTATTTTACACAATAATGTACTATCAACAGTTTTCATGATTATTTTTTGAACATTCATAAAAATCTACTGAAGAATTTTCTTAAAAGATCTAAAGTTTCTTAAGAATATAACAAAAATCATCAAATTGAAAAAATCTCTTTAGCTAGTTTTAAAATATGATGCATAAAATATTCTTTAAATCGCGCCATAAAAAAGTAATTTAATCCGGGAAAATAAAACTTCCTAAACAAAAATCTTCTGCAAACTCAAATACTGCTTGCGAAATTTATGCCCACTTCTGAACGCTGTATTCCACTATCGAACAATCTGTTATTTCCATGGCAACAACGCATTCCATTAAAATCATATCGAATGAGTCCAGAATCGGGACCTGAGAGCAAGACTGTACTGTAGAATGAGACGTACTCCATAGCCTTAATCTCCTTCTTTTCCGTCAAAGCTGAATGAAGTAAGTTTCGGCGCCGACTAGCCGCCGACCGCCATCAGCGCCATCTGTTGTTTGAAATTCGAACTAAAATCAAGAATTGCGGTAAAAAAATTCCTGACATTATACATAGCGCTCCTGCAAAAAAAAAAAAATTAACAGCTGTCACCGTTTGCAAGTTATTGAATTTTAAAATCCATCAGTCATTTTTGGGACACCCGGTATCTATATTATAAAGGCCAAACGTATCTGGGCGTAACGCATACGTCATTTTGGGCATGACAACACTTTTAAATTTTAAATGAATTTCGATATTGCAATTTTTGCTACTAAAAGTTTTTAAACTTTTGACACCATCGTATGGAAAAATAATGTACTTTTAAATGAAAATTGTTTGAAAGCTGTATCTTAATTTGTTTTTGAAATATTAATTTTTTTTGTAGCTTTTAATACCTGTTTTCTAATCGTGACAACAGGAGTACATCATTTCTATTTAAAGCAAACGAAAAAAATGAAAAAAATTGAGTGCCGTATCTTTATGTTGCCATTTTCTCATTAAAAGGGAAAAAATAGAAATTTAAATATCTTCTGTTATAAAACCCTGTGAATTTCGACTTCATTTACAAAATCTGATTCACACGTAAAAGAATATCATTAGTTTAATATCTATTTCAGCTAATAGCCATTGAGACTTCAAGTTTTGAATCAAAGTTATCAAATTAAAATGCCAATTTTTTTTAAACGTGAATACAGATGTGAAATGTACATTTGTAAAGTTTCATATGGTGAAAATGATGCCGGGTATAGATTTCACGGAGAAAAAAATTCCATGATTGAGTCAAAGTTGGATAAATTTTGCTTTTTATCATTTTGGAATACGTACTAGCATAAGAACCTTAATTGATAACTTTATCATAATAACATATCTTTATTATTTTTTACTGCTTATATATACAATTTAAGCATTTTTAAGCATAATTAAAGCAATTTTAACAATTTCTACAACTGAGTTTTATAGAAATAGTATTTTGTTAATTTGATGATAAATATTGTTTGTTTAAGAGTTAGACGTACCAATATAAAATGCACTTTTTACTATAACTAATTTTATAGGTTTATTATAAGTTAATGAAACAGTTCTTTCTTAAACATTTTCTTTCCTCAAAATTTGACGGGTTCTACCTTGTAGTTTATAATAGCTCCATGTTTTATCAAATATCATTGATTTATATATCTATATATTTAAAAGACCTGGCTGTTTTTTAAGTCATCAGTCCTGAACTTTCTACTGGCCCGATTTTGATAATTATTTTTTTAAATGAAAGCTGTTTATGTGTAGATGTGGCCATTCTGGCTAATTTTTAATTTATTTCCTTTTTTATATTTTATTTTTAATTTTAAAAGCTTTTTCGTGGCATTTCTTCAAAACAGTGGCAACAGGTTAAACTTTTCTCACGATAATAAAAATTTATTTTGCTTTATTACTTTCCACCAATCAGGAGCTTGATCTCATCGGTGAATGTGTAATCGCATTTAAAAGAAAACAAGTTGGAAATTGCACGTGAAGTGTAGCAAATTAGGTGCGTTCGTACGATTACGAAGTTTTAAAAATATTACTTTCATATATCAATCTCATAAAATTGTAAATAGTGAATTACAATTAAAACGCTCAAACAATGTCCTCTCTATACCATTATGTAATGGAATACTTTTGTGTGGCCCTGTAAATCAATAACAAATATTCTTTGCACCACAAATTATGTATGATGTATATTATAATATGTACTTTATAGTTGCATATAAATTTTATTAAGTTCGCATGAGTGTAACACGATTAAAATGCATTTGAAACATTTTTTTTCCCATTAACCGTAATGTAATGGAATACTTTTGATTGCCCCTGTAATTGATATATGCATCCGATTTTCATAAAATTTGAAATAACTCGACAAAATTATGTAATAATTATGTATTTTAAATTTCAAACGTATAGAATATATTTGAAACTTTTTCCTAATTGACCATAATGTAATTGAATACTTTTGATTGCCCCTGTAATTGATCTATGCACAAGATTATCAAAATATTTGAAATAACTCGACAGAATTATGTAATAATTGCGTATTTTAAATTTCAAACGATTAAAATGCATTTGAAACTTTTTTCCCCCATTGACCGTAATGTAATGGAATACTTTTGATTGTCCCTGTAATTGATCTATGCATCCGACTTTCATAAAATTTGAAATAACTCGACAAAATTATGTAATAATTGTGTATTTTAAATTTCAAACGCATAGAATATATTTGAAACTTTTTCCTAATTGACCGTAATGTAATTGAATACTTTTGATTGCCCCTGTAATTGATCTATGCACACGATTATCAAAATATTTGAAATAACTCGACAGAATTATGTAATAATTGCGTATTTTAAATTTCAAATGATTAAAATGCATTTGAAACTTTTTTCCCCATTGACCGTAATGTAATGGAATACTTTTGATTGCCCCTGTAATTGATCTGTGCATCCGAGTTTCATAAAATTTGAAATGACTCGACAAAATTATGTAATAATTATGTATTTTAAATTTCAAACGATTCGGTTGGGTAGTTTTTGCGTTGTTATATGCGGACGGACAGACAGACGGACGGACTGAACGACCACTATAGGTGCTACGTATTATATAATTACGAATGCAGCTAAATTATGCAGCTAAAAAATGGTTTTCGTAAAATTTAATCCTAATAAAATGATTGCTCATAATTATTCACTAATCGCGGTACAATACACAGATTATTTACGGAGTAATATTATTAAGTATTATGTAAATAAAATAAAATATAATATCTAAAGCGAAATTTTGTCGATGGAGAAAATGTCGTCATTCAGAAACCAGACAAATTTGTTCCTTGAATATAATATACATTGTTATACGTGTGTCAGTGATGTCATATTCACTGACTTTTATTCCTACATCTAAATAAATTGAACTTCTATTTATTTAAAGGTCCACAAATGAAAATGTTTCCATAAATTGCGTCATTTCTATTTAATTATAGTAAATATTTTATGAAACTAAAGAATTTTTAAATAACTGCATAAATCACGCTTTTTTCGGAAAAGATGAGCGTTTCTGAAGTTGTAAATGTCATATTAGAAAAAAAAAGAACAAAACCTGTGATATGCCGCTATTACGATATTTCAATTTTATATAATATCAAAAATTAATTAAAATCATTTCGTTGTATTAAGTTATTATTTAAAATAAAAATAAATAAAATGTTTTCTGCATATCAGCAACAAACACAAAATTTTTATTCTTTTAATAACAAATATATCATTTTCTTTTCGTTCCTATTATAATTAAAATGTTTTATTGATTTTATAATTATTGTACAGTTATCAAGCAATATTTAAAAGGAGAAAAAAATAGACTATGCAGATATTTTTGAATTCGTCTTCTGAGGTATTATATTAACTTCCTAAATAATTTGGCATTTAAATGGTGTTTAAGATTTAGGAACTGCATTAAAAAAGATTTGTGGCTGAAGTTAAGTCCAACATAAACATTTATTTGTTGTTTCTTTTTTTTTCTTTCTGAAGTTTGTGTATCTTCATCATGAAAATTTATGTTATCCTTATTTTAAGAGGTGGCAATTGTTTATTTCGCTCAGTATCTTATCGTGCATATGACTGATATATATCATATCTTATATATATTCTTTTCCGTCGAATTTCGACGGGTGCAGCTAATTTTCAATTATTTTAAAAAGGAAATAATAAATAAATTAAGTTTAGTTAATAATTATAGAACAAAACTATTTATATCCTTTTAAAAAAGGAAAAAAAATAAACAGTTTATTAATAAGTAAACAACAACAACAACCAAGTTACCATGTGAGACATAAAATCGTCATCATGTTGCAGTCACGCAAATGTGGCGCGTATATGATATCTGTGCCCGTTTTTAATGTTCGTGTGCCATTCTACAATTTGTTTAACAAAAGTTAACTTTTTTGTGAATGTTACTTAAAATTTCAACACAATAATAATAACAACAACAAATAAATTGCTTTAGAAGTTTCACATAATATAACATATTAAAAATATGATTTTGATAAAGATTGATTATTCGGAAATTTTTTATTTCTTAAGGAATGGAGTCGTTCTTATGTATCTACATTACAACTTTTCTTACTATCATCTTCATTTATTTTGTGAGTGTGACAAATATTGTTTCATTTAACAATGTCTTTTTTCTCTGAAAATTTCTTTACATGCAAACAGATTATGAAAAAATAATCCTTTGTTAAAAATTATATTTAAATTGCTCTTACAAATTAAAAATGTATCCTCTTAATAAAATTCTGTGGAATATTTTTAAAAATATAATTAGCATTCGTCACTTAATAGTAATAATAAAGGGAAGAGTTTCATATCCTGTGCTGTCTTTCTTTTGACTAGCTTTTTCTGTCGATAAAAGTTTCAAAATGGTTGTTGCTATCTTTAGCTTTTGAGGTTGCTTTTTTTTATTCGAATGCAGCTTATGGATAAATAAGGCTTACATATTTTTGTATGTGTTTAAATATGTATTTACATATGTATATCAATATGTGTAATCACATATATAAAATATATTAAAATAGTACATATATGTCGTATATAACATAAAAATAAATGTTTATAAAAATTTAAAAACCATGTTTTTCTACCATTTTGAAAAATTTGGTAAGATGCTAAAGAGAGCTTTTCGCGCCATTTTCAATTCCTTTGTCAATCGCGCCAACCAGAACAGGATATGAAATTCTCCCCCCCCCCCCAAAAAAAAAAGTATTAGAGGCAGGAAACATTCCCTTTTAACTTTTTACCGCATGAATTTTTTCGTTTTTAATTTGAAATCTAAATATCAGTCAAATTATGGGAAAAACAGTAAGAAAAAGAAAATTTCAAATTTTCCTCCAAAATTAGATATTTTATGGTGCGTGCCATATGTACAGAATTTATTGTTTGAAATTATTACATTGCTTTTTTTTTTTGCAACTGAATGAGCTTAACTTAATTTTATTTGGCTAACGCTATGCGGTTTTTTATATTGATATTTTTAAGTATTTAGTAAAATTAATAAAAGTAAATTTTACCTTAATAGCTTGATCGAAATTTCTTTTGTTTCCAAAGAACAAACTCTAATTTTTTGTCTAGCGCAGCCGTCTTTAGGGAAACATGATGGTGAAATAGCTAAAAGTTCAGAAATGAATGCTTCCTGCGCGAGAGACAATTTCTCCAGCCTTAACTAATGGTGAGTGGAAGCAAACGATGTACTATCGCCATGGTTTATGGATATCTATGGGATATTATAGCCATGATCGGTGAAAATATGCTAAAATTTTCAGGAATTGTGAAATATAGTCAAATTTGAAATTAAAAACAGGTCATCGTAAATGATTTGTTGACAAATGAATGACAAACGAATTCCCATAAAAATTTAATATTGACGAAAACTGAGAGTCTTCTAAAATCGGGTTAGATGCATTCTAATTTCGTGTGTTTAACTAAAATTACCAGAATTGTTAAAAACAAGGAAGCTACATTTTCCTCCCGACACAGGCCGGGAGAATTTTTTACATACCAATTCTTTTTTTTTTTTTTTTTTTTTTAAATAGTTCGTATTTTAATTTAGGACCCCAGAAGCCAGCGGGAATAAGTAACAACATTTTTTTTTTTTTTTTTTTTTTTAAATGAAGTAACATGGAAAGTATTCATATCGGGCATACGCAGAATTTTTTGAAATATATGCTAATTAATTTACTTGTGTATTTAATATAGGATCAAGTAAATTTAGGGACAGGATTACAATAGAAAAATTGTTAAAAAAAATTGTTAAAAAAAATTAAATACTTTCGAATAATTGGCGAAAAAAGACGAAAGCGTCACGAGATTTGGCGAACAGCGGTTTTTCTTGCCAAAAGCAAACAATTTATGCAAATGAAAATTGTTTGTTGATAGATTTTTAGAATCCGTGTAAATGGTATTTAATGAATTTAATTATAAAAAATGAAAGAGTTTATATACATACATATGCATATTATATTACATATACATATAGTGCTTGTTGCTGTAGTTATTTAATTTATCATGGGAAAAACTAATTCATATAAAAATACGTGTGGCATTCAGGGACTGCCGCGGTAAAGCTATTGCATAGCATTTTTTATCCACTTATGCAATTATAATTATTTATCTATTTTTTATTTATGCAGTTTTTTTGTTTTTGATATTAACTCAAGATTTTTCTTTTTCTTTGATATTAATTCAAGTTACACTTTTTGAGGTTGATGACCGATAAGAAAACAATTTTTTTCTTTTACTGAATAAATGAGAAGTTAATATCGTCTAAAATATTTTTATTATCTTACAACACATGTAGGTTAATCAGGAGTTTTTATCATTGAAACAATTGGTTTATGGTAACTGAAATAAGAAACATAAGTTTGAGACTTGATATCCTCTAAATATCTGAAAAATACTGCGTACATGTCTGCCGAAGTATACAGAAGGATACCGTGCCCAAGT
Organism: Maratus speculifer; assembly: GCA_964019185.1. NCBI lineage: Eukaryota > Metazoa > Arthropoda > Arachnida > Araneae > Salticidae > Maratus > Maratus speculifer. The sequence goes on from OZ025303.1 coordinate 29,292,316, forward strand.
CTGCCGAAATGAAACGACATTAGCCGGAGTGTTAGGTTTTTTTTTCCTAGTCACAGAATTTTTTAGATTCGGTTGCACGCTAAAAGCTATGCAATAGCTTAATAAATTACCAAACAAAATTTGGAAGCGCTACGAAAATTAGATCGCGAGTTATAAGCATTTTATATCTTTCGACTCTCACCGTGGGAAGTCTCCTGTTACCAAAAATTAACACTGTCTCATAAAAGATTACCAAACGAAATTTGGCCGCGCTACAAAAATTAGATCGCGAGTTATAAGCATTTTAAATTTTTCGACCCTCACCGTGGGGGGGGGGGGGGGTCTTCTGTCACCAAAAATCAACACTGTCTCATAATAAAAAATTACCAAATAAAATTTGGTCGCGCTACGAAAATTAGATCGCGAGTTATAGGCATTTTAATGTTTTCGACTTTCACCGTAGGGGGGTCTCCTGTCACAAAAATCAACACTGTCTCATAATAAATTACCAAATGAAATTTGGCCGCTCTACGAAAATTAGATCGCGAGTTATAAGCATTTTAAATTTTTCGACCCTCACCGTGGGGGTCTCCTGTCACCAAAAATTAACACTGTCTCATAAAAGATTACCAAGCGAAATTTGGCAGCGCTACGAAAATTAGATCGCGATTTATAAGCATATTAAATTTTTCGACCCTCACCGTGGGGGTCTCCTGTCACCAAAAATCAACAGTCTCATAATACATTACCAAACAAAATTTGGCCGCGCTATGAAAATTAGATCGCGAGTTATAAGGATATTAAATTTTTCGACCCTCACCGTGGGGGTCTCCTGTCACCAAAAATCAACAGTCTCATAATACATTACCAAACAAAATTTGGGCGCGCTATGAAAATTAGATCGCGAGTTATAAGCATTTTAAATTTTTCGACCCTCACCTTGGGGGGTTCTCCTGTCACGAAACCTCACACTGTCTCATAATAAATTACCAAACAAAATTTGGTCGCTCTACGAAAATTAGATCGCGAGTTATATGCAAACGACGTTAGCCGGAGTGTTAAATTTTTATTCTCGTTACAGAAGTGCCAGGTTATTCCTCGTTACAGAAGTGTTAGGTTTTTTCTCGTTACAGAAGTGTCAGGTTCGGTCGCCGCGCTAAAAGCTACGCAATAGCTTAATAAATTACCAAAAAAAATTTAGAAGCGCTACGAAAATTAGATCGCGAGTTATAAGCATTTTAAATTTTTCGACCCTCTCCGTGGGGGTCTCCTATCACCAAAAATTAACATTGTCTCATAAAAGATTACCAAGCGAAATTTGGCCGCGCTACGAAAATTAGATCGCGAGTTATAAGCATTTTAAATTTTTCGACCCTCTCCGTGGGAGGTCTCCTGTCACCAAAAATCAACACTGTCTCATAATATATTACCAAACAAAATTTGGCCGCGCTATGAAAATTAGATCGCGAGTTATAAGCATTTTAAATTTTTCGACCCTCACCGTGGGGGTCTCCTATCACCAAAAATTAACATTGTCTCATAAAAGATTACCAAGTGAAATTTGGCCGCGCTACGAAAATTAGATCGCGAGTAATAAGAATTTTAAATTTTTCGACCCTCTCCGTGAGAGGTCTTCTGTCACCAAAAATCAACACTGTCTGTGCCTTTTTTTTTTTTTTTTTTTTTTTTTTTTTTTTAACGATAGTTTTTTATAAATGCAATAATAAAAGTTATACTTGATTATACCATTGATCTAAAAAGAATTGGTAAACTATTAGGTTAAAAAGCGATAATGGATGATAGTAAATTTCACATTCACTTGACAATAAACATGATACATCAGCAAGATATGTTTGTTACATCAGCAAGTGAATTTTATTTAGACTTTTTACTTGTATCTTTATTACTGTCTTACAAATTTATTTATTCTTTTGCTATTTAAAATAAAAGGACTGAAGTAGACTCCCTCAAATCGACATATCTTGAGATCAGGGGTTGTGCGGATTTTAGAATTTTGCAGATTTCTGGTCATTGCTTTGTTTACATTTGTTAAACATTCATTTCAATTTAATGCAAATTATAATGAATGCTTACAACATACTAATGTATTAAAATAATTAAGTAATAAACTAAAATGATAAAAGTTTAGATAATTTTTTAAATCATTAAAATATTAAAAGCAAAAGTTAAATAAATAATTAATAATGTATAATTACATGTTTATTATAAACAGGAGGGTTGGGTTTCTTCCAGAAGAAACCTAATTCTTCCAGAACAGTGGAAGAAACTGGAAGAAATGGAAGAAACCACCAGAAACCAAAACAAATGCTCTAAGTCAAAGTATATTATTTATGTAAAAGAATGAAAGTATAATTATATGAAATCTAAATTTGAAAATTTAATTATTATTAAAAATATTTTTGTAAAATTAAGGTATTTTTTTAAGTAACAAACTTCAGGTTCAGCAGATATTTTCAGGTGATGGATTTTTACTACTGTAGAGATTGAGATTTTTTTTTATTATAGAATGGTTTTTTTTATTAATTGCTCCATTTACAAAAAAAGAAAATGAAACTACCTACAAAATGTTTATTTTTCATATTAAACTATATTATTTTCATATAAAAGGGCATTATTTTAAACTGTGCAGCACAGTAAATAAATAAATTTGTAATTTTTTATATTTTTCATCTAGCATGAGCATTTCAATGCTGATTTTAAAAGTTTGTGTTCTAAAAACATCTATGGGTATGTCAAAATGGTATGCGTATAATGATATATGTATGTCAATACTATCCTGATATGTAGGACTTGAAAATAAATCTTCATTTGTTGCTTTCATCCAATTTAAGTTGAGAAATTGATTGATCCTACTGCTAAAAAACTTTTTTGCTATTCTATGTTGCATTATGCGAAGAAAATTAAAGATTTTAATGACTTTTTTTTAATAGTCAGGATAGACTGAAACAGGATTTTAAGGCCAAAACTGAATTTAGGTGACCTTCCTACTTTTTGGCTGAAAATGATAACATAAAAAAATAATTAATAATAAGTAATTAAATTGTATGTTTTAAAGTAATTAATACATACATAAATATACATAATGGAAATTAATTATATGTATAGTATTTATTATGTAAAACTGGTAATAATCCAAAAATTTTATTTTCATATACAAAAATACCTAATTAGTTCATCTATGACACAAAGATTTTTTAATTATACAAATTTCATTTAAGTAAAAAATATTTTAGTTTTAGGTATATACATCTTGATTTTCTTCTATAATGATTTTTGTAAATGATCATTTGTTATTCTAAAACTTTCTCAAAGAATATTTGAAATCTGATACAGTTTAAACTAAAAATTTACTATGAGATGATTGATAAATCATGACTGATAATTATAAACAATGAATTTCATTGCAATACATTCATTTGAGCTGATACAGTTCAAATCAATAACTAATATTGAAAATTTCCAAAGGAATAAACAATATTTTTGGCATACAAAGTCTCTCAATTTGGCCAAATTTTCGCCCACGTTTTTGGCAAAACTTGGATTTTGGGCTGAAAACAAAACCGTATTTTTGTATCGATCTCTATTTAATATAGTAATTATTATGTATTATTAACATTAATAAAATTAATGTAAATTAAAGCTTTCATTTAAATGGGTTTCATTCTACCATTAGTAAAAAATCTCTACTATTTATTACTAGTTTCAGAATTTTAAATAATAAAAAAATGTGTTGGTTTAATTGAAATGCATAACACTTAACTGATTTTGTGCATTTTGGATAAAATTTCTTTTCATTTAGCCAATTTTTGATGTTCTCTAGATAAGTGTTGTGTGTGATCTTGGCTAAAAACTGTTGTAATTATTAACTTAGCATATATAATTAATTAAATTTGTGTTAGTCCAGTGAAATTAATTTATATTATAAAAAGAAGACATTTATTATATTTAACAAATTTGGAAATATATGGTAAATTCTTAAAGAAAAACAGTTTCTTCCATTTCTTTCACTTGGAAGAAACCTATTTCTTCCGGCCAGTTTTTACCACTGCGGAAGAAACTTGCCAACCCTGATTATAACGCCATTTAGGATACCATTATCCTAAATGATTCAATGAAACTTGTCACATAGAGTTCACTACTAATTCACATTGAAATCATAATAAATAAGTTTTATTTAAAGTTTAGCTAGATTTGATAACCAAAAAAGCTTAATTAATGAATAAATATATTTGGGAAGAAGATTGTGATGACCAGTAATACAGCAATATCTTGATTTTTTTCAGAAATGAATTAATCCTTCCTTCATGAAAAAGCATAAATTCAGTAATATTATGAAAATTACAGAATAAAGTATACATAGAATTGCTTTAAAAATATAAAAAGTCAAATATCGCCCCTATATCTGAACTGAAAGTTTCATTGTTTACATCTGTAAATTATGTATGTACTTTACAGAGTTGTGGATTTTACCGTTGCAGATTTTAGGGAGTGTACTGTACTAGGTTATCCTGACGACAAATTTTGCCAAATGATTCTAATTGACAATTTCTATTTTAAACAATGAAAGAAAAAATAAATTAGTAAAACATTAATAAAATACAATTAAAATGACAAATGAGAAACCATTTACTAACATAACAAACATTTGTAAGTGTTCAGTGTCACATTTATGACCAGCCATTATGGACATTTAATCATACAGTATGGCAATAGCTCTTTGATTGACGGGATAACCAAATAAAATTATGTCTGTTACTATAATTTGGCGAAATTAGTGCATGGGATATCAGACAGCACCTTATATTTGTAATAAAATTAATAAAATGTAGAAAAAAATGCAGCATGGGAATAATGTTTGGTGGTTTATCCCTGTGTCTAGCTAAGATAAATAAACGAATTCTTGATTTCTCTATCAGAATCTTCAGATTTCACGAAGGATTGAACAAGTAAATTAAATTATGAATAAAAGTAACTTCATAAAATTCTTACATTATAATTAAGGGCAACCAAATAGGTCACCCTTAATTCTCCAAATATAGGTCCAATAATAGGTCCAAATAGGTCGCCAGGGGCAGCTAGTTATCTTAATTAAAAAAAAAAAAAATTAGCAGCTGATGCAGCATACCTGCCAACTTGAGAAAATTCAAATGAGTAAAACAATATATAAATGAAATTTTTTAATGAATTTTATAAAATAGCACATGAAAGGCATTTAGTACAACAACAGTAACTTTGTTTGCTTTACTTAAAACATCATTATCAAAAGTAATGCCGAAAGGAATACTGAATATTTACCGTAAAATACTGTTAATCCCCCCCCCAAAACGTGACGAAAAATCGTACAATAGTTAGAGGGGGGGGGTGCTTACATGGGATTTTTCCGTGATAGCTCAACAAAATTTATAGGAATGAATCATGAATTTTGATACTGGAAAAATTCGGGTTTAAAAAAAACGTAAATTCTGTCAAAAAAAAACGCAGAAAAAAGGAGAAGTTTGTAAAAAAAAGCCAAAACAGGCATGAAATCAATTAAAAAATCTCGAAAAAATGCACATTTCATCAAAGATTCATGATTCATTCACTTTATAATGATTCATCCCCCTTTGAGAATGGGCAGGGAGGGCGCTTTCTCAGGATTTTTTGAAAATTTCAAATTCTTTATAAAGTGGGGAGGGGGCATTTGATTGGGAAGTAATAAGGGTATTTTACGGTAGTCAAACCACCATCCACTGTATAGCTAATTTTTAACAGATTTTCAATTCTCAAATTTTAATAGAAAATACAGGCAAAATTGACTTAAAACAAAGTTATCTTTTGCACACAATACAAATTAAAAATTCTATATTTTTTAATAATGAAACAATCTTATTTTTCAACTATACTAAATATACCCCCTTAAGTATTTATTAGGGATGCACCAAATAGTGATTTTGGCCGAATACCGAATGCCGAATATTCGGCCGACAGCTGAAGCGAATACCGAATATTCGGCAAGCCGAATAGTAGTTGTTGGGCCGAATACCGAATATTCGGCCAGCTGAATAGTAGCTATTCGGCCGAATACCGAATATTCGGCTTTCCAAATACTTTTTATATTTCAAAGTTTAAATTTATTAAAATGTTACTTTTTAAAACAATTTTACATAATATTTAATAAGAGAAACTTATATTTTTATAAACAAGAGCTTTTTGTAAGAACATTTAGTATTGAAAAAATTCTGTCTTTATTTATTTAAGAAGCAAAATTATGAGACTTTTTTAATTAATAAAATTTTAAATTTCAAGATTTCTTCTACGAATTAAAATAAGAATTTTAAAATCAAAGAGGAATAATGAAAAAATGGTTGAAGAAAAACTGTGTAGTCTCATATTTGTTCTTTTTAAATAACTCAAGGCAGATTTTTTTTCAATATAAAACATGTATACTTCAACTTAATTATGAATAAAGGAATGTCTAGCTCATAGTTCTTTACTTATGAATGGTGGCATTTTCAATCCTTCCCATCATATCATATTTTACAGAAATCAAAGCATGTGAGTTAAAAATATAGTTATGATATGATATTTATTGTTAATGAAAGAAACGAAAACACAAGTTTGACCTAGAGTGAGATAAAATACAATGTACTTATGACTCAATAATTTGATTATGGTTATGGTTTCATGAACAAAAATTATCTGTCCTGATAGCTATTACTAATCTCAAAAGTTTTTCTTAGTTTTTCTTTCTTGTTTAAGGACTTTTATTTGGGAAAAGCAAAAAACAGATTATTTACTAAATAAAATTTAGAAACTTGCATCTGCATTTGCATCATTTATTCCTAAGTAGAATCCTAATAAATCACCATTTTAAGCCTTCTCATGGTCAATTTTCTTAAACTATACTTTACAAACAGCAAATAAATAATGTAAAAACATTCTATTTTATTTAAATATGATTTTCTTTCTAATTATATTAAATATATTTATAAATTGACAGTTTAAAGTAGAAATTGTGAAAAGTTTTTAAAAACGTGTTTTAAAAAACTATATTAAGTATTGGATTCGGCCGAATAGTTTGATATTCGGCCAAACCGAATATTCGGCAGGCCGAATAGTTTGATATTCGGCCAAGCCGAATATTCGGCTCAACCGAATAGTTTGATATTCGGCCTAACCGAATATTCGGTAACATGGCCGAATAGGCCGAATACCGAATAGATACCGAATATTCGGTGCATCCCTAGTATTTATAATTAAAAGCAGTTAGAAAATAGTTCATTATTTAAGAGGAAAAAATAGAGGTTGGAAAAAAAAATTGCAGAAATGTGTAAATTTTACACCTAACAATTAAAACTTAGCAAGTATGTTTCAGTAAGGAAAGTGATACATAGAAAATGTTTGGCTATATTTTGCCTAGAAATTAAAAAAAATCTATTCATCCTTTGCAATGAAATTTTAAGTTAAGATTCAGCAAAAAGTAAAATAACATTGAAACATTTGATTAAGTTGATTCTATGCTGGGTAACTTGTGCTGATGAATCACAAATCACTCAGCCTCTTATAAATGAAGACATTATTAAAATGTTATAATATAACCTGGCCGATACATTGCTTATTAGGTATAAAAACAGAAAGAAAAGCTTACTTTAAACGAAAGACTTGCTTGCGGTACGAAATATAATGCATGCAATAAATATATCCACGTAACTATTCAGGTACCTGAAAAAAGCGACAAACAATATAAGCGATGTGACCAAATACATAATGAAAATTAATTAAAAATTTTATGCAATGACATGGTTATTTTATAGCATAAGATTTTGATTTCTATAATCATCTTTACACTTTTGAAGAAATGGAATAACTGTTGTAAACCACAAGTGTTGGTTTTGTGATAAACACTGTACAATATTGTACCACTTAAGATTATATTTACTCTATATGTTTGGATGAATTGTCGTAAATATTTTGTTACAATATGCAGATTTATGCAATTTCAATTATGTATCATCAGAGAGAAGAGCAAGAAGTCCATAGTATTTATTTCATTTGCTATTTGTGCTTTTAATTAATGAGATTGATTTTCATTTTAAATATTTTCTATAATTATTAATAATTAAACTAAAAATTATAAGTTATGCTACTTAATATAATCCACGTATGAACTTCATCGTTTTGGAAAAGTATTCAGAAAAAAATTCATAGCTATATTTTTAATGCCTTTTAACCCCTTGGGGACAAGCGACACGTATATGTGCTGCAAATAGGCTTAAGAATACGCGTTTATCACCACCAGTAAAATTATAGTGTAAATTTTGCCTTGCAATCAAAGACATGCAAAAAATAACCGTTGTATATAAAATCAAGCATACTAGTATAACTAGGATTTGTATACTGGTCAATGAAACTAGTCTAGTCCCCTCAAACAAATAAAAAATTGCTTTGAAAGACAAAGATTGCAGCCACAATATAATTATCACACACACATCCAGAAGTAATCATACCAGTATAACTAAAATTTAGCCAATTTTTTTTTTTTTTTTTTTTTTTTTTTTTTTGGCAAAAATTTAATAGATCACCTGGATCTATTCAGCAATTTTCAAACATTTTCCGCATATCACTTTTGTCATTGCAACAGTCAGGTATTAATCTTTTTTGTTTTTCTTAAAGAAAATGGTATCTTGTATTGTGAAATACACAGGGATTAAAATGTTCTAAAGCCAACAGAAGCGATAGCATCAGTTCCCAACCAACGGTACATAAAAATAGTATTGATAATGATTGAAATGACAAAAATGGCTAAAAAACCCACAAAAATGGTTATAACTGTCACAGTAATTTGTATCGATTTTATGATAGAAAGATTACTGCTGATACCGAAGGGGATAAAGGGGTACTTGAAAGCAAAAAAACGGGGGAAGGGATGAGGGATATCAGAAGATCAGAGGGATTTTAGAGGATGTTTCTACTTCTTCGTAAAGTTTTATTTAAAGGAAAAAATGTTTTTCTACTTCATCCTATTCTCCACTTTCCATAGAAAAAATACTGTCACCAACTTTTAACAAGTGGAATCTCAAATAAATAAAAGAAATTCGAAAAATGTTTCACTTTTGAACTAGTAATAACTTAACAAAAAATACAATAAATTAAAAAAAAGGTGAAAATTTTTTTTTGATATTCTTTTTCTAATTTTTTCCCTCTTGATAGGTGAATGTTTGTGATGTCACTAAAAAAAATGATGTGTTGGACACGACGATGTCATATCGCAACTAAAGTTAGTAATCAGTATACCAATTACCGAAAACAATAAATTATAAATTAGTAAAATATTATTGAAAATGTGGACGAATATCGAAGAAATCTCTTAATGACGTACCACGTGTACCGTATATGTCATCAAATGATGGTAATGCAGAAATCCATTCATTTGGAATTAAATTCTAGCTTTTTCCTTATGAAAAATGGGTGAGGAGATAATGGGGACGTAAAATAAATAAATAATAATAAGCAAACAAAAAGTGATTAATATAAGAGTATGATTCTAATTTTGAAATTTAAGCGTAAGTACAACTTCAGAGTTTTTTAAAGGATTAAAGTAAATAATGAAATTTTAATATACGATACCTTTAATAACGAAATTTTTATTATTTTAAGCAAAAGTTACTAAATTGTGTCGTATTTACAGAGAAAACTTCACAGCCCAATATACAGCACATACCACAAGAGATTCTACAGACGATTCAATGATTCAATCTCCAAAACACTCAACGAAACGATAACGATGAAATTTAAACTTCGATAACGATGACAATGAAATGAAAATTTCGATTATATATACATTTACCGTTCATTTTTAAACTTTAAATTAGCCTTAAAATAATAAATTCCATTCTAAATTCAGAAATTATGGTGTTAATAATGCTTATTTAATTTAAAAATTATATTAGTAACATCAAAATCCATGCGGAACGATTCGGAAAAGGAATGACAATTGAGGACGGGTCCTTTTCGGAACGAATCCGCAAAGTCATTCCAAAAAACAGTCATTCCGAGAAGGTTGGACTCTTCTGAGTCGTTCTAAAATTCAACTACTCCGAAAAGGAGCGATTCAAGGCTTTTTTTGGGGGGGGGGGGGGCGGGGGTGTTATATCTTTTTATTGAAAGCGGTTCCCACATTCAAAACAGCCAGTTTTCTGATATTTTTGGAATTCATTTTCATTTTAAATAGAAAAATTTGCATTAATATTCGTAAAAATATAAAATTTACACAGTTTATTAGATACTAAGAATTTGAAGATTTTCCCATTTTCTTATAAAAGCAGAAAATCAGTCAGAAATTGAGCATTTTAAGTTAATTATGGACTTGACAGTTACAAAAAAGCTGCTATCGAGGGAGCAATTGGCTGTCCCTTTTTGAAATTCATTTTAACTCTCCACATTTTATGAAGATTTCCTGAAAGATTCTTTGTATTTTCGAGAAATGGAAAACACTAATTTAGACACTTAATGGTAAACGCTATAATCACTTTTGTTCTGAATAAGTGCACTTGCAAATGCCCTGAATCTGAGATTGAAAATGACTTATTGGATGTTTCAGACCTGCTTCCTTTTAAATAGAGCTTTAAAGAATTAGAATGATTCACATTGTTGAGTAAGGGGTAAATTATAAAGAATTTAATGTATATTCAACTTTTTATTCATTAAATTTTGATTTGTTATTTTAAACATATTTTAGACATTTTTCTTCGTATGGGAGAGGGTCATGATCCCCATGCTCTCCCCTTTAGATCCGCTACTGCATAGGATTTTTTTTTTTTTTTTAATGGGTTGACTCCAAAAGGATTGATTTCCTAAGAATCATAGAGAAACGGACAAATTCGGAAAATGGTCTGTTCCAAGGACCGATACGTAAACGAAAGATTACGTAAGGGTGAATTTTGAAGAGGAACTAGTTGGATGTGTCAATCCCGAAACTTTCTTCTATCTCATAAGTACATTTTAATATATATATATATATATATATATATATATATAAACAAAAAAAAAAACGTGGTGACCCCAAAGTTACCCACTATCGAATTTCCTCGAACATTTGACCTAGCCTAATGAGATTCTGGTATCCGAAAAGCCTAAAACGCAAAATTTAATTAATATTCTGAGAAAAGGAGCTTAGTTGTGCCTCATCTTGGGTAATTTGTACTAAAACCTAATAAGCATCTATTGATGTCAAGACCTAACAGAATCTGAAATTTGATGGAATTTCGTCCATTAGTTCTTGAGATATAATTATAAGAAAAAATTTGCAAAACGTAGCACAGCAACACCATATCTTGGACAATTTATGCCAAAATGTAAAAAAAAAAGTCTAATTATGTTATGATGTAAAAGAATCTGAAGTTTGATGAAATTCTGTGCATTAGTTCTTGAGATATAGCTAGTTTTTTTTTTTAAAAACGTGTAAATTATAGCACAGCAGCACGATCAGTTGAAGGATTTATAACAAAACATAATCATCGTGTAATTATGTTATACATCATTTTGTAACAAAATCTGAAGTTTTATGAAATTCTGTGCTTTGGTTGTTGAGATTTGGTTATTGTTTGCTATCGGAAAAATCGTGCAAAATGCAGCATAGCTGCACCACCTGTTGCAAGGTTAATACCAAAATGTAATCAGCGTCTAATTATGTTATATATTCTAGTGTAACAGAAGCTAAAATTTGATGAAGTTCTCTGCATTACTTCTTGAGATATAGCTATCGCAAAAATCGTGCAAAATGTAGCATAGCAGCGCCACCTATAGAACAGTTCACACCAAAACCTTATCAACGGCTATGTATCTCAAGGTATTGCGGAATCTGAAGTTTGGTGACATTCTGTGCATTAGTTCTTGAGATATAGCTATCATGAAAATCATGAAAAACGTGGCATAGCAGCGCCACCTGCTGGCCAATTTACACCAAAACTTAATCAGCGTCTATGTACATCAAGGGGTCACATAATCTGAAGTTTGGTGAAATTCTGTGCATTAGTTCTTGAGATATAGCAATCTTGAAAATCATGAAAAACGTAGTATAGCAGCGCCACCTGCAGGCCAATTTTCACCAAAAACCAATAGGCACTAATTCATATCAAGGTCTAACTGAATATAAAATTTTATTAAATTTCGAGCATTAGTTCTTGAGATAGAGCGCCCACAAATTTTTTGTCACATACAGACAGACAGACTCACAGACAGACACACAGACTCACAGACAGACGGACAGACTCACAGACAGACATTTTCTAAAAATAGTCAAAACGTGTTCAGGACCTTCTAAAACGTATAAATCCGTCGAAAACAGGAAGTCGAAAATTTTCATGAATCCAATACTTTCTTCTTGTAAAGATAGAAGAAAGTAAAAATTCATAGACCCTGGTGGGAAATACCCGATCAATAATATAATTTCCCACAGAAAATATTAATATAAAAGGAGGATTATTTGACAACATATTTTCAAGGGGAAATAAATGATTGCACATTGCACTTAAAATCGAATAGACTGCCATGTTACATTGATGGCCAAAACCAAAGGTAGAGTAAAATTCATGGATAGAAAGCTTGTATGTAAAAAGTGACCACTATTGACTTACAATAAGTTAATAAATATTATGAATGATTCATTCATAATCTGGTTAATGCTTAATGCTATAAAACACAAAGTAAGGAAATACTTGTATTATGGTGATTTCAAAAACTGCTAATTAATTGCACACACAGATCAATGAAATAAATTCTTAGAAGCAAAATATTAAAAAATTAAGGTGAATGGATACATGAAGAAAAAAAAATTGTAAATTTTTTATGAACTCTCTTTTTTCTTTGGAATCGCTCCTTCCTTTTTCATAAAATCATTCCCTTTTTTTCGAATGATTTCAAATGAATGACACCAAAGAAAACTCCTTCCTTTCGGTAAACATTTCCTCAACCCTTTAATTCCCATGCCAGAACACGTTCTAGAAATTATGTAGTTCATTTCACACCAGAAAAATTCAACGGCTAATTTCATTTTATTTAAATACGGAATGTTCTGCTATTGATTAAAGCAAATAGTGTTGTTTTAATTTTCTGGTGGGAACTGAAATATACGAATTAAAATATCTCGGGTGGTTTGGGATCCAGAGGGTTAAAAAGCTCGATGTTGCTGGTCGGCACTAAATCCCACAACGCTTAGGGATAAACAATCTGAAGCTCCTCCCATACTAATAAGCGAGCATCATCTACTGGCGAATCCTTTTAAAATACGTTTTGCAGGGCTCTTTAAACAAATAAAAAATTTCTTTTTGTTTCAATGAATTGAAAACGCTTTTCACTATATCCTTAAAATAATAATAATAGTAATAATAATAAAAATTATAATATATTCTTTTTGTGACTACCCATAATTTTATGACTACCATCATTTTATGATATGACATCATAAGTTAGTAAAATTTAAAATAATTGTTTAAGTAAAATTATTAATAATAATAATGATAAAAGAGAGAGGGGATGTATTTTAATACTAGTAAATACTTAATTTATATGCTTTCACAATGAAGTTCTGTTTTGTACCTTAACTTAAGACTAGCCTCTTTTAACATTAACATGGTTTTTTTATTTGTTATTTATTGTTTTGCTTAAAAGATATTTATTTCAAATTTACTAGTTTATATGATGTCATGCAATAAATAAAAATAAAAAAAATACAGCTGGCCAGTGGAAAATCCATGTTTAATTTTTGTTATTATATAGGAATTCAAAGAAGAGCTTTTTTTTATTCATTATTTTTGCATCGAATTAAAAAGCAAGAAAGAAAATCCTTGGAATTTTATTTTCATTCTAATATTTTGAATTTATATTTAATAAAAGAGAAAAGAAGTGATTTTTTTTTTATTAACAATTACTTTCTAATAATTTTAGCTATCAATTACTTTCAAATACCTTTATCCAAATCTTACTTAATTATTTGAATGATTTTTGTCAAGAAAACAGACAGATTTATGCAAAAGTACTTATAAAAGTACTTATATACTTATAAATCTTAACCATTGTTAATAACTTATCAGAAAAAAATAAATTATTCTTCATGCAAAAGACAGCTGCAGAAATTTACAATTTATTTAACTTATTTCTGATAAATGTATTCAAATGCAAGTCAGATAGAAAATTATAATAATAATAATAATATACTCTTATATTTGGGCTTTAAAATGTAGTAAAAAGATTTATTTTTTAATACATTTGAATTTAAATACAAATTTAACATAGTACAAAATTTCAATAACACTTAGCTAAAAGTATTAGAGAGTAAGTATTATATACTTTTTCTCTTTCTCTTTCTCTTTTATTAAGCATAAATTTAAACAACAACTACTGCGAAAGATAAGATTCTAGGAGGTTCTTGAAATTGAACTTTTCTTGTTTATTAACAAGATGTAAAATAATAAATTATAAATTAAACAAATCTTATTTGAATTCTTATGTAATTATAATAATTGAATATGATTTTTCTATTATTGTATGACCGTAAAATTAGTAAATCTCAAGTATTTTATATTTAAAGTAAAAAAAAAATAAAATAAAATATGCTAATATTAACAGATGTTAGTCTTAAATCAAGATAAATTGTAAAGTTTTTTGTTTTTAGCGGGAAAAAACTATTTATGTATACATTATATTATGGTACATGTACACAAAGGTACTTGAATAAAACGTCAACATAAAGCATATAAATGAAACAGTTGATATTAAAGTATATTTCCCCTCTCTCTCTCTCTTTTTCAACTTTAAAGAATTTTTTATGCAAATTCACTAGCTATGATGTTAAACTTTAAAATGATAATGTTATGGGTAATCACAGAAATAACTATATTATTATCATTATAATTATTTTATTATCTATTATAAAAAGGTTTTTAATCACATACTAAGAAAAAAAAAGAAATATAAAATTAATTTGCATTTAAATTTTAACTAGGTTTAAGAAAAACCTTCTTACTACTTTTTAAGTCCAAATGTAAAAGTATATCCATATTTTTTTATGTAACACGCTCTTAAATAGTTATTTAAATATATATAAAAAATTAAATAAATCGTGCACCTTTGATGTTTTTTACATTAAAAAATCATTTATATAATTAAACAAGATTTGGATAAAGGTATTTAAAAATAACTGATGCTAGTTCTAAGTCAAGATAAACATATATTCTTAAGTAAAACTTCAATGTTAAATCATATAAATTAAACATTTTATATTAACATACATCCCCTAACTCTCATTTTTTATTTTATTTATTTTTTTAAGACATTTTATATCAAATTAAAGTAGCTTATGAGTTCGTATCATAAAATGAAAATTTTGTGAATGGTCGCAAATAGGACATATAATAATATAATTATTATTTTAATAATACATAAGAGTGCTTTTAATTCATTGTTCAGAGAAAAACAAACAAAAATGTAAAATTAATTTAAAGAATCTTTCAAGATGCTATTATTTTAGGATTAAGCAGTAGATTGCCCTCGTTTCTACTGTGGGAAGAACCTGCAGTTTATACATCCTGGAGCATTGTGCCATTTATCGTTCACCGATGTTGCCCTGTATGCGGATAGATGTTGTGTCTATAGACTGTTACTTAGCTGTGTATTTTTCTGCCAAATTTATAGCAGAATTAAACAAATTTGACTAATTGACTTTATCTAAAAACCTTTTTTTTTAATTTACTTGCACACGAGTCTATAAATATTTCAACATTTTTAAATGCAAAAAATTACATGAAACATTTTTGTGAAAAATACAGCATAGTAGCGCCACCTGCTGAGTGATTTACACCAAAATGCAAAGGGCATCCATTCATGTCAAGGAATAAGATAATTTGAAGATTTGTGAAAATCCATGCAGCAGTTCTTGAGATAGAGTTGTTGCGGAAATCGTATAGAGTAGCACAGCAACGCCACTTGTTGAGCGATTTATACCAAAAAATAATCAGCATCAATTGGAGTACCTGAATACATTCTTTTATTAAATTCCGTGCATTACTTCTGGAGATAAGACTGCCCACAAAATTTATGTCACATACAAACAGACATTTTGTAAAAACACATGTTTTGGTATCTCTGACCCCTAAAACGCGTCAATACGTCAAACACCAGAGTATAAAAATTTTAATGAATCCAATGCTTTTTTCTTGAAAAGTTAACAAAATTAACTTGAAATTAACAATGTTAATTTGTGAAGAATCCCTTATCATTCATTTGTTTCTTGTAAGAAGTGAAATTAAGGTCGTTCATATTGCTGATATCTTTCTGGATATTCAAAGGACTTGACTGGATTTTTTTTATGAGTTGCTGATTTTTAATTTTTATGAGTTGCTGATATTCAAAACAACATGGATGAGAATAATTTAAACTTTTAAATCATTTTTTTTAAATTAAAACTCATTTAATATATCGGTAGTGAAAGCTGTTCTTACAAAATGCGTTCAAGGTTAATGATATTCATGAACAAAAAATACTGCTAAATATCTCACAATTCTTATAACGAAAAGTGTTTAAACTCTGTACCGTAGGTAATCACGGAAGTAGAAATTTTGGAGGGCAGGAGATTTGTGTGGTTAGTAATTTATCGTTACAACAAAGTTAAACAAGTGGGAAGAGTGATTAAAGATCTCACAGACGGTTTTGTTTAATATTCCATTCTAAACACTTTCCCTGTTAGTTAACTCTTTATAACCCTGAATTTTGAATTAAAAAATTGCTTCATGTGAACTATTATTTGCATTAGTGTCTAATACATTCAGAACAATATAGATAATAACGATTTCATTTTTAAATATTTTTTTTATTTAAATAGCTCACTTCTGATTTAAAAAATCTGTAGTGAGGGCTTTTTTTACAAAATACGTACAAGAATAATGAGATTAATTAACAAAAAATAATTTTATGTGTATCTCACAATTCTTATCGGAAAAGCGTCAATGAACGTAGTGTAATCATACCTATAGCAGAAAAGTGTTTTGTAGTTGCACATCTTTCGTAGAACACTTTTTATTAACAGGAGAAAAGTGACCCCCAGTTAAAGGGTTGAGGAAAGAATCACACTGAAAAACGGTGAAGCTTCGGCTTACTAAAATAGGACTGGCAAATTATTTATTATGAAAAGGGTAATCTACTTTTATTAGTACAGAAGAATTAAATTAATTTCACATTGAATTTTTTTTAGTGGTACGTGAAAGTACCATCAGACTATAAAGAGTTTATTAATAAATTCAAAATATTAATTTATAATTATTAAATCCTTCATCTTTTTAATAAAATCACAGATAGCAGAACCATTAAATTTAATTTAAATATCATCACAATTGAAAGGTATTTCTTTTTAAAAAATTCACAAAATCTAGCCAAACTCATTAGATTTATTTTTTGAAGAAAATTTGCATACATACACATACATTTGCTTGTATTATAATGTAACATCAAGCAAGACTGGGCTTAGCTTAGTCTTAATTAGCATTAACTTGACAGAACAATATTTTTTTGGCTGATTAACAACTATATATCAGTGCGAAATTTGATGATGTTACTTCATTTGATACCAAGTCTTATTGGCATTTGTAATATTTAAAATCGATTTTCCGACCAAATTTGGCTATATGTTGCCAGCTTTCGATTGCTGCCAACTATTCAACAACTTAATAACTGTTAAAACTGTTGTTAGCTTTCGTTTTTTCAAAAACTAAAACAAAATCACTTCACCTTTTTTTTCATTCACGTATAAAAACATTTCATATTTATTTACTTAGAAGGTGTCACAAATAAAAATTAAATTAAAGAGTTGACATGTTTCGGTTCATTAATAAGAACCGTATTCATAACATATAAAATCAGTAGAAAATTAAATGACACTGGATATAAATATAATTTTATTTATATCCAGTTTTTATTTATATCCAATTTTATTTATATCCAGAAATTATATTTATATCCAGTGTCATTTAATTTTCTACTGATTTTATATGTTATGAATACGGTTCTTATTAATGAACCGAAACATGTCAACTCTTTAATTTAATTTTTATTTGTGACACCTTCTAAGTAAATAAATATGAAATGTTTTTATACGTGAACTTAATAACTATTTCAATCTCGATTTCCATTAAAAGACAATGACCTACTCATTGTATTCTCCCAACCATGTGACCTATGCCAATGATCTTCTCGTACCTCAAAATGATAGGACACAAAATTAAGTCAGAGATTATCAGAGATGTTTTTCAGATAAAATTTGCAAACATACACGATTTGGCCATATCATGATATATGGCTATCCTCCCTTGGCGACCAGTTTAGTCTTCTTTAAATGCATGCTAAGCACTGCATCATGCTACTTTTATACCTAAAATAATTTATATTTTATTTGCTCAATCGTTTGCCAAATCAAAAGATTCTGACAGAGACATCAAGAACTTGTTATTTGGTAGTACTTGATTAACTTGTTAACCAAAAAAATATTGCCAAATTATACGATTAAATGCAAATAATGGCTGACCGTAAATGCCAAATTCACTTCATGTTTGTTGCGTCATCAAGTGATATTTTTAGTCATATTTTAAATTTTTTTTTTTTTTTTGTATTTATATTAGTATTTTGTTAATATAATTTTTACATTTTATTTGTATTTTTATTTGCATTTTGTTAATATATATTTTTTGGTAGTTGTTCAGATAAAAAAAGTGTTAATTTGTGTAATCTAGTGAGCAGTTTGGTCGATGTTATCACCCAGTATTTTTATATTAGACTGGTTAAGGGGATAAATCACCAAGCATTATTCCTGTCATATTTTTTCGTATTACGCTAATTTTTTTATTATAATCCTTTCACTCATCTTTTAAATATAATATTTGCATTTAAAACTAAAATATTTAAAAATCATGGCTTTTTTAAGAAGAAAATAAATAATACTGTAAACCATGACACTTAATTTTACACCAAAACATTGTTTTAATTTACTATGCGAAAGATGAAAAAATATTAACAGGTAAGTTTAAAAAAAATAGTATTAGGAAGAATTAAGCTCGTCTAACATAAAAGTAACAAGAATTCTTTACGATCATGGGAATTTTTATCTAGTTTTATTAAAAAAGAAAAATAATAATCTCGATTTTTTAATCAAAAAGAAACTTTGAATATGAAATTCAACAATGTATATGATAATCACATGATTTAGACAATATAAATGAAATGACAGCGATGGAACAGTATTTGGCGATTTATACCATACGCTTGGCTATAATACAAAAATGTCAAACGATCGTAGAAAAAAAACAAGAGTTCAGCCCAGAACTATTGGTGACAGTCACATGATTAGGGTATTATTATAGAATTCTAAGGAGGCAATATAGGTGTGTCAAGAAAAATTGTTTTTTTTATGATGTAGGAAACCAAAACAAGAAGCAAAAGTAACAAAGTATACATTTGATTAGCTTGTAAAATTATCATTTATGAATAAAGTAAACATGTTGAATAAATATTCAATAGATTATTTACATTATTTTAGAAAAATACTCAGTTTATGTTGTGTGCAAAGAATACATGATAATGAGATGTGCTTCATCTAAATCCTTTAAAGTCTTTTAAGAAGAAAATTTAACAAGTAAGATTTATTTATTTTTTTGCACAAAAATTATTTTTAGCATATTTTTCTTCTATTTTTAAAAGTGTTATTTCAATATAGCCTTTACAATGGCCTAACATATTAAGATACGATTTATCCATTTCAGGTCAGATTAAGTTTTAAATTTAGAGTAAAATTACTTTACAGTGAAAAAAAAATTAAAACTATGAAAAAGTTTTTTACTAAAAACTAATGAATAGGTCTGGAGTTATTTACTTCTTTATCAAAATGATTATGTAAAAGCTTTACAATTTTTCATTTATTACTAAATGCTAAAACAGAAGAGATGTGAAACAGTAAATGCAACGACACATACAGGGTTCATATTCAATTTTAACGTAAAAAAATACAAGAGATTTTCAAGAGGTATCTATTTAGTATGAGAAAAAAATGTTTTTTAATAAATGATTATCAGCTAATCTTTCGGAAAACATATTGTACAAACAAAATATTTTCTCCTGTTATCAATCATGAGATTTCTTTCTAGTTGACAATCCTTGAAAAATTCTTTGAAATACATTTCAGAAACACAAGAATTTTATCCTGTATGTGTCAAGAGATGCCTGCTTAGATGACCATTACGAGAAAATCCTCTGGGACATACTTCACAAACAAAAGGTTTTTCTCCTGTATGAGTCAAGAGATGGGTTCTTAGATGACCATTCCGAGAAAAAGCTTTAGAACACATTTCACAAGAAAAAGGTTTTTCACCTGTATGAATCAAGAGATGCTTGCTCAGGCTACCACTCTGGGAAAATCTTTTGGAACATACTTTACAAGCAAAAGGTTTTTCTCCTGTATGAGTCAAGAGATGGGTTCTTAGATGACCATTCCGAGAAAAAACTTTGGAACATATTTCACAAGTAAAGGGTTTTTCTTCTGAATGTGTCAAGAGATGGGTTTTTAGATTACTATTCTGAGAAAATCCTCTGGAACATATTTCACAAATAAAGGGTTTTTCTCCTGTATGCGTCAAGAGATGGGTTCTTAGATTACCATTCTTAGAAAAACCTCTGGAACATATTTCACAAATAAAGTGTTTTTCTCCTGAATGCGTCAAGAGATGGGCTCTTAGATAACTACCCTGAGAAAATTCCTTGGAACATATTTCACAAACAAAAGGTTTTTCACCAGTATGCGTCAATAGATGCCTTTTTAGATCAAAATTCCGAGAAAATTCTTTGGAACACACTTCACAAATAAAAAAAATTTCTCCTGTATCAGTGGAAGAATGTTGTTTCTTATCCCCATCTTGAGGAAAAATGTGCTGTTCGCCGGAGGAAGAATTTTCCTCTGTAATCGATGACATTTTCTCAAATGAATAAGCTTAATTTCGAATGAAAACAGATTCTTTTTCAAAGCATCAATATGAAAAGATTGCCGCCATTTTCATCCAAGGACACTTACTGAATTTCAGCAAAAACTGTTTTATCTAACTGCAAATAAAAGAAAAACATAAAGAAAAATAAACAGGACATTTTTAATAAATTACACTGAGTTTTAACTACAAATTAAGAAGCGGATTTTACAATAGTCTTTTCCTTAAACAGCACAAAATTAATGCATTAAATTTCACAATATATATTCTTAGGTATGACTTGACTCCAGATATCTTTTTTTCATACATGCAGGCACATATGTGTAGGTGTGCATGTGATACAGTCAACAGACACTGCCATAGGCTCATATCGAGACACTCCTCTATCTGGACTGATAAAAACTAAAGATTTATTTCACTGAATGCTTGCAATTTTATATTTTAGTATCTTTGGAAGAAAAAAGTATTGGATTCATAAAAAAATACGAATTTCGGTTTTTCACAGATTTACACGTTTTAGAGATCAGAGTTTCCAAAAAACATGTTTGTACAAAATGGCTGTCTGTGAGTTTGTGTTTGTCTGTGACACAAATTTTGTGAGTGTTCTATCTCAAGAACTAATGCACGAAGTTTAATAAAAATTTATATTCAGGTAGTTTGTGATATAGATTGATGCTGAGTAGTTTTTGGGGTAACAAGTGGCGCTTCTATGCTGCTTTTTTCTTGATTTCCACAATAGCTATATCTCAAGAATTACTTGTCAGATTTTCATAAAACTTTAGATTCCGATATTGTTTGATATAATATGGTTCTGATTATATTTTGATATATATCTCCCAATAAGGGGCATTGCTATGCGGAATTATTCATGACTATCGCAATATCTCTTTCTCAGGGAGTTTTTATGAAACTTCAGATTCAGTTAGTCCCTTATACAAATTAATATTGTTTAATTTTCTGAGTAAATTGGTCAGAAGGTAGCCTACTGTGCAGCATTATTCACGATTATCACAATAGCTCTATCTCCGTAACTAATGCACGAATTTTCATGAAACTTCAGATTCAGTTAGTCCCTCATATAAAATTAGTATTCTTTAGTTTTTAGAGTAAATTGCTCATCAGGTGGCTCCACTATGAGGCATTGTTCATGATTATCGGAATAGCTCAATCTCGATAACTATTGCTCAAATTTTCGCCAAACTTTAAATTCAGTTAGTTCCTAATATAAATTAGTATTCTTTAGTTTTCGGAGTAAATCGCTGAACAGGTGGCGCTTCTGTCCAGTTTTGTCACGATTTCTGCGATGATTCTACATCAAATACTAATACACAGATTTTTATCAAATTTCAGATTCAGTTAGAATTTGTAACAAGTTGTTACAGATTAGATTTTAATGTAACTTACCTAACCTGTGACGCTGCTATGTTTAATTTTTCTAGGAATATTAACGTGTATGACACAGAAGAAAGTTTTGGGATTGCCACATCTGACTCGTTTTTTAATCTAATCAGAGTTTATCATAATGTATGAGTCAAGAGATGTCTTCTTAGACTACATTTTACAGAAAACTCTCTTGAACATGTTTCACAAATAAAGGGTTTTTCACCTGTATGGATCAAGAGATATCTCCTTAGATGATTATTCTGAGAAAATGCGTTCGAACAAATTTCACAAAAAAATGGCTTTTCTTTTGTATCAGTGGAAAAATGCTTTACTTTATTACAATTTCGAAGAGCAAAATGTACTTTAATGGAGGGGGAATTTCCTCCTGTAACCAATGACTTTTTTTAAGAAAAAATGTTTTATTTTGGATGGTAACAGAAACTTCTTTAAAATATGAGGATGAAAAGATTCACAAAGAAAAGGATCATCCAAGAGAAGGACTGACTGAAGTTCAGCAATAAAGTTTTATGTAACTTTGAATCTAAAAATACAACGAAAAAATATAAGCAATCAACTGTTTAATAAATTCTACTAAATTTTAACTGTGGATTATACATCAGATTTTGCAAACTTCAATTCCTTAAACAGTACAAAAAAAAAAAAAAATACTTTTTAGTATAGCATTATATATTCTTAGATACAATAGAAAATTTTCATAGATACAGATACATGTGTGCATTCAATTATACCTTAAATCTGGTTACAATAAAAATTTAGACAAAAGGTGGATTCAATTTATTAGATCAGTGCTAAAATGTAAAACTGATGGATGGGTGTGGAATTTTGAAGTTGTCATATTTCTGAAGTCATACTGTAGATCAAAATTAGTCTATAACATTACACAACTGTTGCTATTTGTTTTCAGAGTACACTCTGGAATCATGCCTATTAAGAAACATGTTCTTTTACAGCATAATCCTGTAGTCTAGAATAAAGGTCATATCAAAGCTTATCAATATCTGTGGATGGAAGATAACATATCTTTTATAATTTTGTCTTCTCAACGTGCAATAGAAAGCAAATAAATAGCAATTAATTAATATTGTTTACTTCTGTTTTTTTTTTTATAATTAACTGATTTAACTAGAAAATGAATAATAATATGTACATCACATGCTAAAATTGTATAAAAAATCGAATGTGACTTCCCACTTTTGTTTTTTTTACATTAAGCAATATAGTTTTTGTGATACAGAACTTTTTATATGAATAGTCGTTGAAGACATGATGGAAAGAAGTAACCAAAAATAGATAATTTATGTTTTTTTTAAAACCATTTGTGCCTGAATTTTTTTTATTTTTCAAATTTGTTGATTAAATCACTTTAAAAATGTTGCAAAAAAAACTAGAAAATACAAAAAAAGCACTAAAGTTTTTTGCATTTACATTTCATAAGATGTACAAATACTAATTATGGGAATATGCATAATAATTATAATATGTTTAGTACAATATGCATAATTATATGTTTTATCAAAATTTATATAAAATAAGCTTTTCAATTGTATTTTACACACTGTAATTAGTATTTTTACGCGATACTGTAAAGAAATATTTATTTATTTACAGAGTTTTGCAACATTATTAAATACTATTAACTAATTAGCAATTAACTCATGACAATTCACTTCTACTGCACAAGCATGGAACAATAAATACTATAATAAACAGAAGAATAGAGCAAACAGAATCAAAATGTGTCCTAAATAGAAGAACCTGCAAAAATGAATCATTTTGGTCACAGCATACAAAACCTTGAAAACCCAATTTTGAGATTTGGATATTCTAATTTAAAAGCTGAATATAATTCAGTTAAATTAAACAACAATAATAATTTTTTCATGGATTCATTTTTTGAATTGATCAGTTTATTGCCTAATCCTGGCACAACTCGGAAAAATTCATTAATTCGGTAAAAACTCTTGACAGCTGTAATCACTTTTTCACAAAATGAGTGCCTTTTCCTATGCTCTATGTA
This sequence comes from Maratus speculifer, assembly GCA_964019185.1. Lineage (NCBI taxonomy): Eukaryota > Metazoa > Arthropoda > Arachnida > Araneae > Salticidae > Maratus > Maratus speculifer. The sequence goes on from OZ025303.1 coordinate 29,316,730, forward strand.
ATTTTCAATGTGGTTTCTCAAGGTCATCGATCCTCTCCATTTCAACCCTTGTCCTAAAATGTGAAACAGGAAATTAACCTCGAGAAGTCAATTGAAATTGCATAGAGTATAGGTTCAGAAAAGGATATATGCCTTGTTCTCAGAGAAATTCTCTCATATTTAACACTTTAGTTTATTATTTTACTTAAGTATTTTTACATTTTACTATGTTGCAAGCATTCATTATAATTTTGACAGCATTTTTCCATTCAAATTATTGTTAAAAAAAATGCAAACAAAACAATGACCAGAAATCAGCAAAACCTCTGTTTCCAAATTGTGAGAATTTGAGGGAGTCTATAGTATACAAATGTGATTATGCTGTAAGATTTGACTATTTATCAGAATTTTTCCATCATTTATTTTTAATGATAATTCATTGAATTTTTTCAATGGATTTACATTTGCCATAAAAATATTTCCATAAAGTATTCCTATTTATTTCTGTGGGATTACCTTTTATTTCAGTCAGATAAAAAAATATATGTGTTTACATAAGATAAAACTCTATCAAACTTTTAGATGTACATATGAGATATGAATGATATTTCTGATAATATAAGAAATATCAACGTTATCTTGTGATTTTTGCGTCAATTTTGGATGATCAGTAAAATTGAAATTCTTCTTTAAATAAAACATGTGCAAAGATCCCATTAAATTTTTTATTAGTCATCAAATTACATTTTGAGCTATTTGTTTACGCAATCAGATGAAAATTGAAGAGGAAGCAATGGTGAAAACCAGCCTTTGAAGTTGCACCTTTTTTTTTAATTTTAAAAAAATCACAAAGTGAAATTTTTTGAGAGCATTTAATGATATAAGATGCAGAAAAATCTCTTTAAATGAAAACAAACTTTGTTCAAAACAAAATAAAGCAAAATTGAAAGTTTCAGCTTAAACCTGAAAGAAGTTACAGATTTTAAGTTGTCACATGTGCTATTCAAAATGGGGGCAAATTGACAATGTTGAAAGACATTTAAAAGCTAATAACTCTCACAACATTTGATCAATTTTAATGTGATTATAAATTTGGAATCAAAATTAAAAATTATACAAATTCACTTAATTTTATCAAAATTCATGATGAAGGGGGTTCTACTTGGAGAGGTTTGGGAATACTCAGAAAATATGAAAATAAAAAAGAGTATATCTGCCAACATTAAAATTTCAAAATAAATAAATAAATAAATAAATAAATAAATAAATAAAATAAAAATAAATAGAGAATTTTAAACATTTTTTTTAAACTTTTAAGATTATTTCTCATGTATTAGCTAACAAAAATTTTTACACATGTACGACCATTTTCAGCTCTAAGCAATTTTTGGCAGGCATTCAGATGTCCGATAAGGAACACTAAATGATAAAGATTCCTTAAATCCGAGTGAAATCTCAAAAACGGTATTCAGATGTCCTTTTAGTGTTCTCTAAATAAGGAATCGCGAGTCAACAGCGCTGAGATTTAAGGAAAGCTGAAACGCTGGCTTTATTTAAGGAAAGTTAGTTTTCGTCGCCATTATTTTTTTTATCGTGCTTTTCAAAACTGTTACTTCGACTTGGATATTAAACAGAAATGCGAGGAATGTATTATTAGCTATGAATTGATGAATAAATTATTTGAAGCAATTTATTTTTCATTTGTGCAATCGTTAAAAATAGCGTAAAAGTGGTTGTCATCATACATATTGTTTCAACATTGTTTTCTTCGTCATTTTCCCCCTCGCACAAGTTGTAGCAGGTAAGATCGATGATTTTAATATTTGTAATTACTATTAAAAATGCTCTGTTAAATTTTTAGTATAGTAATTTTATTTTGTGTTTATTTTATATGAATTTCTATAACATAGTTGAAGTTGTTTGCGCATTTCAAAACAATTGTTCATGAATGTTTACTTAAAATATGTATGTAAGTAAAATATATTCTGTACGTATATTTATTATTTAAAAGAAACTTATTTTAAAAGATATTTTAATGCATGTATAAAACTATGCATTTTCAATAGACATCAAAGTCAAACCTCAAGTAGATGACTATGTTGTTTTTTTATCATTTCTAATACTGATAAACAATTTGCTTTTTTGTTATATTAGTATGCACACTATATGTCTTGATTTATTTGGTAAAAGGATTTAAATTAAAATATATTTTAAGCTTATGAGAAAAAGAAAAAGGTTAAAGGAACTTTTTGCAGTATCATATCTTTTTAAAAGAAATAAGATAGGGTGTATTTATTTCAATATTTATAGCATTTTTACACTTAAGTTTCTTAGCTAATTAATTAATCATTCATTAGTAATATTATTTGATAAGCTAATTTTTGTATATGCATGCATTATACATTTTTTGTTTCTTTCTTTTTTCTAATTGATGTAACTGCTACAGTTAATGACAGTAATGCAACAAGACTAATGCTACAGATTTGACATCTTTCTTTTTCTCTTGGATTCATGAAGATTTACAACATACAAAGTTGTAAATCCTCATAGAATTTTCATTTTAAATTGTGTGTGGCTTCTTTTTATCTGGTTATTTCTAAGAATTTGTATGTATTATCATGCAGGGTTTGCTACTAGTTGAGTAATGTTTCCATGTGTTAGTCCAGTATGATGGGCCATTTTAGTTTTATTTCACTAGAATTTATCCATTATTCCTGTAACTTTGATCAGAATTAAGACTCCCTTAACTTTGTTTTAAAATTGTTTGATATTCTGTTAGTGCGTCTTAATGAATCTGAAAGTTATTCTGATGAATTTATAATATACACTTTATTCGTTTGATCAGAAAGTAGTAAATTTAAAATTGTAAACAAGAATTTTCAAATATTGATTTTTCGATTGCTTTTTAATCTTTATTATTTTGTTAATAATTATAAATGAAGAAAAGAAAAAAATTGTGAAGTCTTTGTTTATCTTTTAGAAAATTACATTGAAAGCATTGATTTATAAAGCATGCAACTTGCAAAAGAAAAGCTATCATTTAGATGGCTTTTCTTTCAGACAAACTTTCATATTGCATGTATGCAATATTTAGGTTATACCTAAATAAACAAACTGCCACATTGTATATCTAAGTAAATAAACTGGCATGTTGCAAATAATGTTTAAGAAAATTAATGGTAAGGTAATATTTCATTAGGATGTTAGAATGATTTTTATAACTAGAAGCGAGTCTTTCATGCATATAATAAAAATAATATTTTTCTGAAAAATTTGAAGTCTATCAGAATAATTTTAAATATGTAGCGGTTGGACAAACTTTTCTAATTTTAAAAATATAACTGTTCTCGTATTTAAATGTAGTTTTATTAAAATCTGGTGACAGTTGATGGAATTTTGGCCTAATCTAAGTAGAAGCATGTGTGTAGTTTTATAAATCTTTGTTTAGGCAAGGAAAAAAATATATGTAATCAGCTATTTTTAGTTTCCAGTATTTGATTTTGAGCAGAATTCAAATAATAAATCAACATTTACCATTTGAATCAAATATTTATTTTTGCTTTATTATATTTTTAAAATATAGCTATGCATAAGATATTTGGATTAAAAATTTCTAAGGTGTTGAGGATTGCTTTTTGTGAATTTATATTACAACTTTATCCTTAAAACTTGGTGACAATGTAATGTAAACAAAAAAAAAAAAAAAAAAGTTTTGCAGTATCATTTACGAAATACCATGCAATAAATTTATTTCAATATTTATAGCGCTCTAAAAGTGCTTTTTCATAACTAGTATTCTGTTCTAAATATTTAAGTGGTACATAAGCTTAATTATTTCTTTTTTGTTTAATGGTTTTAAACAAGCATATTTAAATTTCTTAGCTGATTAATAGTTAGTTATTCATTAAAAAATTTTTGCTTTTCAAGAACTTATTTATGTATTTGTATGCACATATTTGATTCGTTTCTCTCTTTTAATTTGATAGTTGCTTCAGATGCTACAGTTAGGATGAAAATGCAACAAGGATGGTGTGAATAGATGAAATGCTGCGTGATGATTATGTTTATCTCGCAAATCCATCAACCAGTTTAAAGTGTTACTCTTAAAGTTTGTTGGATACTTTTGCGTTGGCCAGTTGGAATGTGTCGAAAGGCTATAGGTTAGAAATAATCTTTGGCCTTTTGGGTTGCAGACTTGCTAGCTAGATCGCATTTGGATTCTTGCTGGAAGCTAAACACTTCTTTTTTATTCTGCTGAAGACTGCATTTGCCGTATTGCCTGTCTATTATGACAAGTAAGCCACTTATTGCTTTTAAAAAAAGCTCTATTATGTATTGCTAATATAAGTGTAAATTCAATTTAATGTTCTCTGATTTAAGGCATTAATTTTACAGGAATTTAGTAAATATAAATTGTGTAAATTACAACAATTACTTAGATTAAAATATTAGTTTTAGGTTCTACTTGGTTATCCCATCAACCAAAAAACAAAATCAAACATATCAAATTGAATTACTGTTTAAGGCTATAACTATAAAAATAAAATAAAGCACCTTTTTATCAGCATATTCACATAGCACAGAATATGTGAAAACAGATATTCTGAAAACATTGACAGAAATATTTGGTTTTTTTTTAGTTGACCACTTTTTGTTGAATGCAAATGTCAGCACACAGTTTGTAGAAGTATATATAATAATATATCATGCATTCACAGGAATAAAAAAGAATGTGGAAATATTTAGTCAATGGTGAAGGGGGAGGGGATGCAGGCAAGATGATTTATTCTGTACAGCTATAATGTAATAATTTAATTGTACTGTAATTAAAAACACTTAGAAAGATTTAAAAAAAAAAAAAAAAAAAAAAGAGGCTCATGCTAAGCTTGGGCAATTGTCCAATATAGTAATGCTACTATCTTTTTACTTAATTTTGCTTATTTAATGCATATTTACAATATTTGTATAAATGTGTGTTTCCCAGTAGTTATAAGCAAAAGGCAAATTGTACAATATTACAAAATCAAGTTTAAATTTTTTATTAAATGGTTTATTCAAATATATTTTAAATTCTTCCTTTCCACTTAAAAAAAATGGTAGTTTTTAAGAATTCATCATTTCTAATTTTATTAGTTATGAAAATAATATAATTTTTCATTTTCATATGATTAACAATCACTGCAATTTTTTTTTTTTTCATATGTTGAATTATAGAAAATTAAATTTCCTAAATCGAATAATTGGTAAAACTGATTTTATTTAATTCAATGCCTTTAGTGGCTAATATTTTTATATTTTTTATTATGCATGCAGGTCAAATATTGCAAATTTCTTACGTTAAAAAAAACTCTATTTAATAAAAAAATAAGTATCTATTTTGGGGTCGATGCAAGGTTTTTCACTTAAGGCCTGTTTTATCAAGAGATATTTTATGATTAGATTTGTTTTATTAAATGTACTTTTCTGAAGAGGCCCCAAATTTTGTCTGAATTTTGCATTGGTCTGTTGAATTGTTCCTGAATACAGCATGTATTTTAGATTTATTTATCACCATTAAATTAATACAATTTATTTAAAGTGGGTTCTTTTAAAGAAAAACAGAATATGGGTTTTCTTAATAAGATTTTAATAACCCCTTCCGCCTAAAAAAGTATCCTAGGATAACTTTTAAGAATAGTAAGCTAATTAACTATAAGTGTACACAAAAGAAAATATTTTCACTTTTCCAAGTCTCTGAAAATAGATATACAGCAGACTCCCTCAAATCCGCACAGCTTGGGACCAGAGGTTTTGCGGATTTTAGAATTTTGCGGATTTCTGGTCATTGCTTTGTTTACATTTTTTAAAAAATATTTTGAATTTAATTAATAATGAAATCAAAAGTATAATGAATGCATACAATATACTAAAATATTAAAAAAAGTAATAAACTAAAATAATAAAAATTTAGATATTTTTTAAATGATTAAAATACTAAAAGGAAAGGTCAAGTTAATAATCAATAATGTACAATTAAATATTCATTATAAAAGAGGAAATGTGTCTTTCCTAAATTATTCAATGAAACTTGCCTTATAAAGGTACATTACTAATTCACATCAGGATCATAAAATAATGAAACTTTATTTCAGGTTTAGCCAGACTTAATAACTAAATAAGCTTGATTAATACATAACTATATTTGTTAAGATAGTGATTACCAATGATATTAGCAATATCTTTACTTTTTCAGAAATAAATTATCCTTTCTTTATGAAAAAATATGAATTCAATAACCTTAATAAAAATTATAAATAAAAAAAAAATTTATGGAATTGATATAAAACTGAAAAAATCAATTTTTGCACCTACATCTGAACTGAATGTTTCATTGTTTACACCTGTAATATATGTGCGGATTTTAGAGAGTTGCAGATTTTAGGAGTGCGGATTTGAGGGAGTCTACTGTAGTTTGAAATATACTGAGACATAGTTGTCGATAGAGAAAAATTAAGGAGAAAATATGCCTGTAATCCAAATCTCAATAGGTTTATTTTTATTTATTTTTTAATGAAGAATATAAACATATAAAATAAGATGAATTAAGGTAAAAAGAAATTGCAAGGCAATTTTTAAACATATCACCATTATGAGCAATGCAGGAATTTAACAAATAATTAATAATAAACATTCAAAATTTTCTTTTATCGGATGTTCAAGAATCAATTTCATTCCTTCCCCTGACAAACATTCTTAACTTTCATTTCTTTTATAAATATTCTAATTAGTCCTTTTTTTTTTCTAAATTTTATCCTATTTTTTTTAAATAATCAGAGATAAACAAAATTAGGTAAATAAAATTCGAAATCTTGTGATGTATAATGGCTCTCCACTGCCCCTCTTACAGACACTTTTGCCAAGAAAAATGAATGAACAGTGCCTGCCACCCCCCCCCCATCCTCAATAAATGTGTATGCCCAAGTTTGTATAAAAATTTTATTTTTAAATATTTTTTAACAATAGCCAAAATCTTTTGCTTAAAAATTTTGAACTCGTCAAATAATTAAAAATGAACACTTAAAAGTATGTTTCAGGAAATAAAACTAAAATAGAATATGTAAAAAATAAATTATTTCCATTATTTATGTTTAAAAAATAAACAAAATGTTTTAATCTTAACTATTTGTAATTCAGTAATTACAGGAATTCGTAAAATCTGCACAATTTCTTCTCTTTATTAATATTATTATAATTTTCTTTTAATTTTTCCTTTCCTTTTCAATTATAATAGTGTACAGAATAGTAGCTAAATTCAGTTTCAAAAAGCGTGCAAAATGTAAAACGGCAAATAATGCGCATAATTGATTGATCTGCAGCGAAGCGTTTCTCTCTGCTGATTGGTTTATCGTCTGTGTAATCGGTATAATGTTCCGACGATTCCCGAAACCAGACCGGAGATAAGGAAAGCCGAAGCTTGTTTAGGCAGACCGGTCTGAATAGCGTTTTAGGATTCCTTAAATAGAGAACGCTAAATTTAAGTTAAGAATCGCTATTTAGTGAACCTTAATTAGCGGACATCTGAATGCCTGCCTTTGTCTCATATATTTTCAAACTGTCATAGGTAAAAAAAAATTCTTATAAAGGCCAATTCTGGGACAAGTTTCGGATAGATATTTTGCTTTATCCAGAAATAGAAAACATTATTCAATTTCACTTTTTAAAAAATAATGAGGTTTTTACTTAATATGTATCCAGACTTAAAACTGGCTTTTTGAATGTGTCAGGAAGTAGGGAGTTTCGATTTGAAATCTAACATAACAACAAGAATAACAAGAAATGTATGTGAGGTATTCCTCAAATATATTTCCAAATTTTCTGGCCAAAATAATGGTCCTCATTTTTCAACCATTTTCCATTAAAGAAAAGAACTCCTCCCCCCCCCCCAACTGAAACAAATCTCTCTTTTAATTACCAGCATACAAAGTTTAGTTTTCTACTACTGTTGTTATCTTGATTTATAATAACAATAAATAACCCTTTGCCTGTCCCCAGAATCAAATGAGAGATTTCAAGATACAGTAGAAGCAGGGGGTGGCAAAAGGGAAAAATCAACTCCTTTTTTTTTTCTTGTTTTTACTCAGCATTTATTAACAAATAAGAAACTACATTGTACTGATATAATGAGAGCAAATATGCCGATATTTAACAAAGATAATAATTGATTGAAGCAATTCATTATAAAAATCGATATTTGATATATCATTCAACTCTAGACATGACGAGAAGTGTTATATATTACCCCATTTATATTTAAACAACAATGAGCTAGATATTCCTTTATTCAGAATATACTGTGTCACTAGCAAAATCTCAGTTACTTCCAGCAATATCATACTACATCATGCAAGTAAAATTAGCAAATTATTCATATTTTGCTAAAATGTTTCATTATTTTTAAGGTTGTGAATGATAATACAGTTTCACATTGGGATGACACACTTCCTATTTCTGATGGAATATGTGTATTCAGATGTGTTTTTCTGTTTTAAAAGATGTTGTGTGGACAGTTTGCCCAAGATTTTAGGAAAAACCTAATCGTAGAAAATGACTGCCCACTCTAGTCATCACTTTCTGGTGGATTTAAAAACTTCCTTACTAAATGGAAAGGAACATGTTTAATTCTTTCTAAGATGCCACAATTGAAAAAGATTGTATTATTATACTTTTTACTCCAGTTCAGGAGTGTAGTGGAGGGTATAAGAAGGTATACACTATATACCCCTGGATGTTTTTAATAAGCTCTGCATGCCTTCTGTTTCTCAAATAAAGTATTAGTTCTCCATAGATGTTCATGATTTTAGCATATACTTTCTGATGTTTTTACATCTACACCTCTGCTCGATTCTCTCTCTGACAAATAAGCAATAGAGAAGCATGGGACATATTTGAACAACTACATATTTCACTTGGTTCTTATGAAGTAAAAAAATTCAAAAAACTGCCAATAGATGAAAGTATTGGTACAATATTCTGGCTGAATTGTCAGAATAGTTAATCATTTTGATTTTTGGTTGATATAATATTTTTTTTTTTTTTTTTTTTTTTTTTTTTACAAGGTATTAAGTAAAAAAGTTTTAGGAAGTTAATGAATTAAGCATTCATTCAAGACATTTTTAAAGAAATCTGCAAAACTTCTGTTCGAAAGCTGTGCAGATTTGAGGGAGTCTACTGTACAGTAAAATCTTTTAAGACAGAAATACAGTAGAAACGGTGTGTTGTAGACAAGTTTTCTTCTTGGCAGGTGTAAAACTATTGCATTCTTCTCTCACGTACTGTTAATTCATTTTGAAAGCATCAAGATATTTTTCAAATTAAGACAGGATTCCATTTTAGACAAGTTATTTTAATTGACCAGATTTTCACTATTCCTTAAAAAGAATAAATTTAAAAGTTTATTTGTTTAATAATGACAGTTTAAAAATACATGCATTTTTGAAAAAAATCTTCACGCTGAGACAAATTTTAACTGATTTTTGCATGGATCTATGGTATTGTAAGACAATTTTTGTACTGGTTAAGTCGAGACAAAGAATAAAAAATTTGGCTGATGAATTAGGTAATTTGCACAAAACTACAGAACTAGGAAGAATAAAACTAGTCTCAGCTCAGCACAGAAAAAAAGTCAGGCCCAGCCTGGAAGAGTAATGGCTCAGCCTGACCTAAACCTTTAGAAAAAAGCAAGGTCTGGTGTAAATAAGAGTTAAAATCAGGCCAGTCTTGGCCTGGTGAGAGAGTTTCAGAAATGATAATATGCCCACAAGTGTGGGTCCAACTCATGGCGATATCTCATGACAATATCAATATTACATTATTATATAATGAGCTCAAAATTTCAATGAATTTTAAATAACTTTACACAAATATCAGAATAAAATTTAAACATAATCTAAATCAAAAATTACGATTTGTATATAAATTCTGACACAGAATTTTTCTTTGTATGACTGAATAAAATAATTATTTTCTACTTCTTCATTTATGGATAGGTGAAAATGAAAAACAATTATTTCATTTATAATTAACATCAAAAAATTTTCTTCCATTTTTTACTTTGATTTAAAAATACTTGTTTTAGAATATAAGAAAATTATGTTCAGAACCATAAAATTAATCAATTAATTAAAATTGGCTTCTTAAATAATAACTAAAAGCATAGTTTTTATAGTGTACTTTACTTATAATGTATGTTAGTTACTTAATAGATAACATTTGACGACCAGAACATTCTGTTTACGCGAATGCCGGATATTTTAAATGACTTTACACGTCAATAAAAATATAAGTTCCGACACCCGATGCATTACAATTTTGTATCATCACACGATCAAATCACATGATCTAAAATTTTCAGTAAAAGAATATACAAAGAAACATATCTTACCATTAATTTATTTTAGTAATGAAGATAGATTCAGTAAATTGATTTGAAAAAAGAAACAGCGTACACTCATTTCGTCAATTTTATCACAGACGCATATACAAAGAATGATTCAGTAAAAAGAATTAATTCATGAATTATGAATCAATCATTAAATTTCCTGCAATAGATATGTTATGTTCAACTAAATTTTAACAAAAGAAAAAAATATTTATTTATAAAAAAGAAAAGATAACATTTGTCATAATTTGCTAATCCAGCTCTTAAATATACTTTCTTAAATAGACTTAATATATACAAACTAAATATATACACATTGGAGGCAACTTGATTTTGGAATAATTCAGGGAAAAATAGCTTAGTTTATTTAGTAAATCTTGTTTCTTTTTATGGCAGTCTGGTAATTAGTATTATTATTATATAAATCGGGATTAGAAAAAGCTGTAGCTATTGTAGCAGTTTAATTAAAAATAATATGAATAGTTTACAATGAATCATGATAAAACTCATGATTCATTCTTTCATTGGCGTCTTGTCTGTTTCATTGTTTGTACTATCAGGTAACTTTTAATAAGTACATAAATTTATTGTACCCAACCACTTAACTAAAATTAGATAATGTTAATTTCTTTCATTACTCTTTAACTAAAAACTCTAGAATTTGCTATTTGACTGCGCGAAATTTAATACACTGCAATTTTCATTTTTGCTGATTTATCATTGAGTTATTTAAAGCATTATTAAAATATTTTATTTTAGCAGATAATTTCTATAATTATTATTATTCATTTTTAAGTAGTTTAAGTTCAAAATACAATTTAAAAACAGCAGATTGATGTGAAGGAAATCAATTTTTTTTTAAACATCTAATTTTAAAACATGTTGCTCATAAGCTGAATTTGATTGTATTCTGTTTAATTGAATTAATATTTTAAAAATAATTGATTGCATGATGAAATATCTCTTAAAAGTTTATCGAAATTTACATAAAAGAACACATACACTTAAGAGACTACCGCCGAATCCTAGAAACAAGCTAGACACTTGGCAAGGTTATAAATGCCATTTTGTTTTTACCAGTTTTAAATTCTTTTCACAACTACAGTGTCTTCATCAGGAATTATGATTAGTTTGTTAGGATTCACTGGTTTATTCAGTCAAATGGATAATTTAAAATCTGTTTGTGTCACGAGTTATGTGTTTACAGTCAAAGTACTACAATCCACACAAGTTGGGGCCAAAGGTTGAGCAGATTATGGAATATTGTGGATTATAGAGTATTGTGGATTGTATGTCATTTTATTATTACTAGACAACATTTTAATTCTATAATTAATGTAATATAAAATATAAATATGAAATCTGATAATTAATTTAAGGTGCTATCTCAAAAGATGCCTTTTTTAAAGTTATTTTATTTAAAAATTGATATAGGGTAGATGTGCCAGTAATGAACCACACTCTTAAAACTGTACCCCTTACATAAAAGGCACAAGCATATCGTGCCTTCTATTATTTTGATATGAGAGGCACATAGAAAAAGTGCCTCTGATTTTCCAGAAAACGTCAAGCCACGACAAAATGAGAGTCACCGATACGAAAGTGAAATTTGTCAGAGGCACGAAATTCGATTTGTGCCTTTAAAAATTGTTAGAGGCACGGAGTTCCATTTCTGTACCTTCCAAAATACCCTGTCAAAGCGAGAAGCAGTACGGTGGCAAATACGCATGCGCAACGAAAAGTTTACCGTCATACATCTGGATGTGTTTTGGCGGTAGATCGGGATTTTCATGGCGTCGTACGCTGTTGATGAAGAAGCGTCGTACGCAGCTATATCGTTTTTATAATATAGGAATTAAGTTTAATAAAATAAAAGAAGTCAATGTTTTTGTAGCTCAAAACATCCCACCAGTGGCCCGTACTGGAAGGAAAGATGAGTCTTGAATAAGTAAGTACATTTCACTTGTATTTCTGTTCTCTAGTATGATTGTTTACATAATGTAAAAATTCCCTACTCAAAAAACAATGTATTGTGTTTTGAAAATGTATTCCATATACATGGGGACACTCAAGATTAGGAAGGGAGCAGTTGTATGCAGTTGGTCATAAGTTTTTCAGATTATTATATCTTAATATTTTTAAAAAGGGCAGCTGTACCGTACCATTTGTTTGCTTATCATCTGTGTGTATGGATTGTATGTATGTATTTTTATTGCGCTGAAAATCTTCAGAGAAGATATATACATAGATATTTTCATACTTCAATCCACATTAATGTTCCAAGGCCAGGCCTTATTTATATATTTATTTATAATTCACAACATTCTTATTTCTACTTTTTATGATGCTTAAAACTTACAATTTTGATTACTATTTTGTTTTCTAAAAAATTGTATGCTGCATTTTTCTAATTAAAAGTTAAAGAAAAAAATGCAGTTTCTTAGTTTTTATTGGACAAAATCGATAAGTGATACAAATTATAAAATATGTGGATTTATTTTTTGTTAATTATAGTCCCAAAATAGCATATACAGTGTAACACAGCTGCAGATTAATTTTACACCTTGAAGATTAATCTAATAGTTAAAATAAATTATGGGCTTAAAAATAATTGCTAAAATTTACATTGTTTCTACCTTTATTGTAATTTTCTTTCAGAATGCAAGTTTTACTTATTTTATGCATTTATACTGATTATTGCAATTTCTTTTGATAATAAGCTTTGCTCATTCTTGGGTCGCATATCAATTTTTTCCTTTTTGCTGATTAGCACAGAAAATTGTTACTAGGATTATGATAAAATTAGTACTAACTAATACTAAGTTGTATTTCAAACTGGTGAGAATAATAATAATAAACAAATATTTTGTGACAAAAATTATGTAATTATTTTGTTTAAAACTTTATATTCTTTCAAAATATGGTCAGTGTTTGGTGAAAAACTGCTATTTTATTTATTTATTTATTTGTAAAAGTACTACAGTGTTGAATCCAAACACTTTTCTTGAGTAAGGACTTCTGTCACTCCAGGGGGGGGGGGGGGCATTGCACTTTTGGCCACTGAAATCACAAAATTTCTGGGGGAGACATTTCAATGCTTTGGGGGGAGTCCCCCTTGGGTCACCCCTTTAATTCAACACTGACTACTATGCCTACATTTCAGGCACATAATCTTTCGCATTTCAGTATATTTCTGCTTGTTTAAAATGTTTAGACACTATCGCTCCTTCTCCCCAATTAAAAAAGGAAAGTAAATTGCTTCATCCCTCCAAGAAAAAGGAAAATATGCTTCATCTCCTTCTCAAAATACATAAAATCTGAAAGTGTTAAAATTCCTTAATTTTTTTTTTAATTGTAATAAGAATTATTTATCTAAATTAGCAATTGCCAAACGCAGACCTTGCAAATCACCGAATTCATAAGTTTTAATCCTGTGGATGACTAGTATGACTCTATTGTACATACATATCTGTATTTTTCTTTTAATAATCAGAGAATTTCCATTTTATAACATAAAATGCATTTGATTTAATGAAAACAAAAATCTTTAAAACTTTTTTGATTGTAACAAAAGTAATTATAAAGTAATTGAAGATTATTTAAGTAAGCATACAGTTTTAGCATATTTGTTCATTTTTGTTTATAACTTCATGTTTTTTTTTTTTTTTTTTTTTTTTTTTTGATGATGTTACTGCATGATTATTTATTTGAGGTTGAAACTGTACATAATTTTAATTGCTGTGTCAGATGAAATTGTTCTGTTATATGTTATTGAAAACTAAATTAAAGTATTCGTTTGCTTTTTCATAGGCATTTATTTTTTAATTAGCGTAATTAGTAATAATATCAATTAATGTAAATATTCTAGCCTGCTAATGTAAAATTTCAAAATTGAACATCTAAAACTTTATGGGTACCAAAATTTCTTAGATTTAAAAAAAAAAATTATTAATTATAGTAAAATACAAGATTTAGTTTTTTCAAAGGATCACCAAAAGTTTATCACAAATCTCACTTAGTGACAATTGATCATCCCCCCCCCCTTTCCTTCCTCATTTGGTCTAACTGTATCGAGAATGGAAAATTTTTGTATTTTACATTTTAACTAAGTGTACAGTAGATGGTCTATCATTCCTTTAAACCCTTGGAAAAAAAGGAAAATGGAGGTTTCTAGGAATGAGTAGAAAGCAAAAATTACTCTATTTTCTTGGAGTTTGTCTGGAATTTCCCCCCCCCCTCTTTAAATTCTTATTTTTATATTGGTAAATAAATAATCACTTGGTAATTTAGCACTCCCCCCCCCAAAACCTTCTCTGCAGACACACCAAAGTTTAAAATCTTTAAAAATAGATTTTAAAGTAGTGCCACATTTGTGTGTAGCAACATTAGATATAATATATGTTTGATGTATGCTGAAGACTAATCTAAGACTTTTAACAAATATATGGGCTTAAAAACAGTTGCTAAAATTTTCATTGTTTCTACCTTTATTGTAGTTTTCTTTCAAAATGCAAATTTTGCTTATTTTATGGGTTATACTGGTTATTGCTATTTTTTTTAATAATAAGCTTTGCTCAATCTTGGGTCACATATCAATTTTACCTTTTTTCTAATTGGCACAGAAAATTGTTACTGGGATTATGATGAAATTAGTACTTAATGTCATTTTCTTATTAGTAGCAAATACTAAGCTATATTTGAAACTGGTAAAGATAATAATAATAGACAAATATTTTTTGAGAAAAATTATATAATTATTTTGTTTAAATTTTTATATTCTTTCAAAAGATGGAAAAACTAAGTATTAATTATTTATTAAGTACCTCATCACCCAGTAGTAGAAAGCTCGAGACGGGCGTGACAGATTTTCTTTCTCTTTTGCAGATTCTTTTATATCAAATTTTTGTATTACTTCGTATTATGTTTAGCTCTTTATTACTTAATACAAAAAGTTAAGATTATTATTTATTAAAATATATAAAATGCTTAAAAACGTTAATAGGTAAACAATTGTTTGATTAATAAACGGTTCAGTTCTAAAAATATTTTGCCGCAGATTATTTTTTGTTGCTGAAGTATTCTTCACAGACACGTGAAGAACTTTCTGCTACTGGGCCTGGTCACATATGTCAACAAATTAATGGTCAGTGTGTAACAAAACGCTGCTATATATATATATATATTTGTAAAAGTACTGCT
Organism: Maratus speculifer; assembly: GCA_964019185.1. Classification (NCBI taxonomy): domain Eukaryota; kingdom Metazoa; phylum Arthropoda; class Arachnida; order Araneae; family Salticidae; genus Maratus; species Maratus speculifer. The sequence goes on from OZ025303.1 coordinate 29,332,325, forward strand.
TTTTTTTTTTTTTGTAAAAGTACTGCGAACAGTGTTGTATTCAAACATTTTTCTCTAAGAGGAACTTCTGTGACTCTTGGGGGGGGGGGGACATTGTACTTTCTGGCCATTGAAATCCCAAAAATTTCATGAGTAGACATTTCAATGCTCTGAGGGGGGGAGGAGAGGTAGTGTAAAAAGCAACAAATCTCGCAAAAAAAATCACGAAAAAAAGGATAAATTTGATAAAATGGTAAATTACACCAAACGATTGCAAAAAAAAAAAAAAAAAAAAAAAAAAAAAAAAAAAAAAAAACGACAAATTTTATCAAAAGACTTCAAGAAAACGACAGATTTCACCAAAAGACCTTGAGAAAATGACGAATTCTGTCTGCATATCATAAAAAATGTGAATTTCATCAAAAGATCACAAAAACACAGTCTAGGTACTTCAAAACACACAAACTTGGGTAAATAGATTAGGAGAAATGACAAATTTGATCAAAAGATGGGAAAAAAGACACATTTTGTCAAAAGATAGCAATTAAAGGTAAAATTTGCAAAAAAATAGTGGAAAAAAAGACAAATTTTGCAAAAAAGATAGCGAAAAAAACAGCCAATCTCACAAAAAAAACTTTAAATTGGATAAAATGGCAAATTACATAGAAAAATCACAAGAAAAACGATGAATTTCATCAAAAGACCACTAAAAACAACCAATTTCACCAAAAGACCTAGAGAAAACGACAAATTTTGCCCAGATGTCATAACAAACGCAAACTTCATCAGAAGATCGTGATAACACAGTAGAGGTACCTCAAAAAACACAAATTTTGGTAAATAGATTGTGCAAAACAAGAAATTTTTTCAAAAGATGGGGGGAAAAAAGGCACATTTGAACAAAAGATCACAATTAAATGTAAAATTTGCATAAAAATATCGAAAAAAATGACCAATTTTTCAAAAAAATCACAAAAAAAAGATAAATTTGATAAAACGGCAAGTTACATCGAAAGCTCTTAAGAAAAACGACAAGTTTCATCAAAAGATCCCAAAAAACGACAAATTTCACCAAAACACCTTGACAAAACGACGAATTTTTGCCACATATCATAAAAAACACAAATTTCATAAAAAGATCGCAAAAACACAGTCTAGGTACCTCAAAAAACACAAATTTTGGTAAATAGATTGTGCAAAACAAGAAATTTCTTCAAAGAATGGAAAAAAAAGGCACGTTTCATCAAAAGATCACAATTAAAGGTAAAATTCGCATAAAGATAGCTATAAAAAACGACCAATTTTGCAAAAAAAAATCACAAAATAAAGATAAATTTGATAAAACGGCAAATTACATCGAAAGCTTGCAAGAAAAACGACAAATTTCACCAAAACGACGAATTTTTGCCACATATCGTAAAAAACACAAATTTCATAAAAAGATTGCGAAAACACAGTCTAGGTACTTCAAAAGACACAAATTTTGGTAAATAGATTGTGCAAAACAAAAAATTTCTTCAAAGAATGGGAGAAAAAAGGCACATTTCATCAAAAGATCACAATTAAAGGTAAAATTCGCATAAAGATAGCAAAAAAAATGACCAATTTTGCAAAAAAATCACAAAATAAAGATAAATTTGATAAAACGGCAAATTACATCGAAAGCTCGCAAGAAACACGACAAATTTCACCAAAACACCTTGACAAAAACGATGAATTTTTGCCACATATCATAAAAAACACAAATTTCATAAAAAGATCACGAAAACACAGTCTAGGTACTTCAAAAGACACAAATTTTGGTAAATAGATTGTGCAAAACAAAAAATTTCTTCAAAGGATGGGGAAAAAAGCACATTTCATCAAAAGATTAAAATTAAAGGTAAAATTCGCATAAAGATAGCGAAAAAAATGACCAATTTTGCAAAAAATCACAAAAAAAAGATAAATTTGATAAAACGGCGAGTTACATCGAAAGCTCGCAAGAAACACCACAAATTTCACCAAAACACCTTGACAAAAACGATGGATTTTTGCCACATATCATAAAAAAAACAGTATAGGTACTTCAAAAGACACAAATTTTGGTAAATAGATTGTGCAAAACAAATAATTTCTTCAAAGAATGGAAAAAAAAAGGCACGTTTCATCAAAAGATCACAATTAAAGGTAAAATTCGCATAAAGATAGCAATAAAAAACGACCAATTTTGCAAAAAAAAATCACAAAATAAAGATAAATTTGATAAAACGGCAAATTACATCGAAAGCTTGCAAGAAAAACGACAAATTTCACCAAAACACTTTGACAAAACGACGAATTTTTGCCACATATCGAAAAAACACAAATTTCATAAAAAGATTGCGAAAACACAGTCTAGGTACTTCAAAAGACACAAATTTTGGTAAATAGATTGTGCAAAACAAAAAATTTCTTCAAAGAATGGGAGAAAAGAGGCACATTTCATCAAAAGATCACAATTAAAGGTAAAATTCGCATAAAGATAGCAAAAAAATGACCAATTTTGCAAAAAAATCACAAAATAAAGATAAATTTGATAAAACGGCAAATTACATCGAAAGCTCGCAAGAAACACGACAAATTTCACCAAAACACCTTGACAAAAACGATGAATTTTTGCCGCATATCATAAAAAACACAAATTTCATATAAAGATCACGAAAACACAGTCTAGGTACTTCAAAAGACACAAATTTTGGTAAATAGATTGTGCAAAACAAAAAATTTCTTCAAAGGATGGGGAAAAAAGCACATTTCATCAAAAGATTAAAATTAAAGGTAAAATTCGCATAAAGATAGCGAAAAAAATGACCAATTTTGCAAAAAATCACAAAAAAAAGATAAATTTGATAAAACGTCGAGTTACATCGAAAGCTCGCAAGAAACACCACAAATTTCACCAAAACACCTTGACAAAAACGATGAATTTTTGCCACATATCATAAAAAACACAGTATAGGTATTTCAAAAGACACAAATTTTGGTAAATAGATTGGTCAAAACAAAAAATTTCTTCAAAGGATGGGGGGGGAAATGCACATTTTATCAAAAGATTACAATTAAAGGTAAAATTCGCATAAAGATAGCGAAAAAAACGACCAGTTTTGCAAAAAAATCACAAAATAAAGATAAATTTGATAAAACGGCAAATTACATCGAAAGCTTGCAAGAAAAACGACAAATTTCACCAAAAGAGAACGAGAAAAGAAAAAATTTGGGCCAGGTATTATAAAAAACGCGAATTTCATCAAAAGATCGCAAAAAAACAGTTTAGGTACCTCAAAAAACACAAATTTTGGTAAATAGATTGTGCAAAACAAGAAATTTCTTCAAAGAATGGGAAAAAAAGGCACGTTTCATCAAAAGATCACAATCAAAGGTAAAATTCGCATAAAGATAGCAAAAAAAATGACCAATTTTTCAAAAAAATCACAAAAAAAAGATACATTTTATAAAACGGCAAGTTACATCGAAAGCGCGCAAGAAACACGACAAATTTCACCAAAACATCTTTGCAAAACGATGAATTTTTGCCACATATCATAAAAAACACAAATTTCATAAAAAGATCGCAAAAACATAGTCTAGTTACTTCAAAAGACACAAATTTTGGTAAATAGATTGTGTAAAACAAAAAATTTCTTTAAAGGATGGGGAAAAAATGCACATTTCATCAAAAGATTACAATTAAAGGTAAAATTTGCATAAAGATAGCGAAAAAAACGACCAATTTTGCAAAAAAATCACAAAATAAAGATAAATTTGAAAAAAACGGCAAATTACATCGAAAGCTTGCAAGAAAAACGACAAATTTCACCAAAAGAGAACGAGAAAAGAAAAAATTTGGTCCAGGTATCATAAAAAACGCGAATTTCATCAAAAGATTGCAAAAACACAGTCTAGGTACCTCAAAAAACACAAATTTTGGTAAATAGATTGTGCAAAACAAGAAATTTCTTCAAAGAATGGGAGAAAAAAGGCACATTTCATCAAAAGATCACAATTAAAGGTAAAATTCGCATAAAGATAGTGAAAAAAATGACCAATTTTTCTAAAAAATCACAAAAAAAAAAGATAAATTTGATAAAAAAGCAAGTTATATCGAAAGCTCGCAAGAAAAACGACAAATTTCATCAAAAGTTCCAAGACAGGATTTCTGAAAATTGATTGATCAGCTTCCTGCTGTCTGTTGATTTTGACCTTTAGTTACAAATGGGGAATGAATTTTATGTCTCTACTATATTTGTGTTTACATACAGTAAACTATGTTAGATGGCAATTTGTCTGACACAGAAAGGATTTAAAGTCATGCTGAATGATTTTTGATACAGTAAGTTCTGTCAGAAGCAGAATATCATCTATGGCAGAAAATTTCTATGGGCTAGATATGTCTTGGACAGAATTTACTGTATGTCTGTTGTTTTATAGATCATAAGCATGTGATTTTAATACTGAAAACAGATGATTCACTTTTTAATAACTCTCTTAATTACTTTCAGCTGGATATGGAAGTCGACAGACGAGTTACTTCTTTAATCGTTGACATTAAGAAAATTCAAGAGAGACTGGATATTCAATGTCTAACAAATTCCTGGAATTAAGGAAACTGATACAACTAAACAGAGCTACATGGGGTGCAATAACAATGGTATATTAAAATTTATCTGCATTTAGTGCTGAATATATTTGTTGTAATGTTAATTTCATGTTGCTGTTGCATGCTGCTGAATTCATAATTCAACTATATTAGGCTCTGTGTTCCCATCTAAATATTATTTTAGATACCAGAAAAATAATGAGATAACCACCTCATTCACACACATTCATTCAAAATGGAAAATTTCTCAAGACATGTAAAATTTATTAAACATGATATTATGATTATATTATATACATAAATTATAATTCATGTAATCAATGTCATTAGATATCACTTTTTTTGTACAGTATTTTTTATTTTTTATATATATTTTTTTAATGATTCCTTGATTAGTATGAACAAAATTTCTATTGGTGCACTAAGCACAGAACAGGTGCCCTTATTCCACCAAAGTGGTGTGTAATTTCAGAATGTCAAAGAAAATTTAATTTGAGAAGTAAAACATTAAAGAAAATTAAGAAATTTCTTTCTGGATTATATTTTTTTCTTTAAACAACATACTATAATTCCCCCCCACCACACACACACACACACACACACACACACACACACACCACCAACACGAATCAGTGAAATATCAAATTTGCAAAAATTTAGCTATGTTACTACAAGATGTATTCCAAAAATCTGTGCAATTGATAGGTTTTCGTTTAGCTAAATTGCTACTCTTGCAAGTTTAAAGCATTTAATTGCATTACAATATGTTATAAATCAAAACTTAAAATTACACCTAGTGGTAATTAAACTATTATGGATAACCTAAAGAACTGTAATAAGGCAAATTTAAACTTGATTTTTCTATGTTTATCAAGTGTTACTCACTAAATTAGCTCACCTGTTTATATTAATGGAAATCCAAGAAAATTAGGTAAACTCATTTTAAAATTTCATATCAAGCTCTAATATGTATTTCATAAAAATAATAAATATGAAACAATATCATTTTACATTGCTAAATTTTCTTTTTAAATTCATTGGTAAAAATATACAAATTAAAATTTTTCGATCTGCAGGAAAAATTATTTAGGTTGATAGTTGAATTAAGACATGTACAATTATTTTCAACATCTTGACACAGCTAGTCGACAAAAATTTCATTGTGATAACTTTATTGCCAGTAGTATCTATTTTTTATCAAGTTCCATTATCTATGATATATTCTGTCGAGTTGTTTACATGTCAGATCTGATACTATTTCCAATAAGGTTATTAGGTTTGAGTCAAATGTGTCAACTTATTGTCAGTACAGGTAACTCAAGAGGCAAAATTTGGAAATTTAAGTCAAATATCTTTTATTTAACTCTTTCCTGGGCACCTTTTCACTTTGTCAGAAAAGTTTCCATTCATAATTGCATCACAATATTACATTATTTATGTATATTAATTTTTTGAGAAGGTTGGTTATTGATTTATTACAATGTTTTCTCCTCATTCAATGTATGTTTAAATGGGTGCTGTAATATTGTAGGATTAGGTAGTGTTGTAATTGAGCAAAATCTGTACATCATAAATCTTTTACTGATATTTTTGTTGAAATTAGCATGAGAAATTAAAAGAAGTTTTATACATACCTATGGCCATGATTTTTTAAAGTTAGGTTGTAACCATAGAATAATGTGCTCCACTGCTTTAGCATCTGGCAGATTTTTTGTTTAAAAATATTGAATTCAGAACAGAAAATTATGAATAACTATTTTTTTTTATTTATGGATTTTCTATCATCGTATAAAGTAAAAATAACTACTAAAATTTATTGGTGAAAATTCACGATACCTAAATAGAAAATCAGCCATATGCGACAACAGGGCTTTGATTGTGCATCACTCAAGAAGTTACATATACCAGGAAAAACACAAGTGGTAGAAATTACCTTTTGAATTTTTTCTTATCTTTATCAAACAGTTTTTTTTTAATGTGCTTATTCAGTATAAATTCAATTTATTTTCAAACAGATGATTTAATTTAATAGTACATTGATTTAAAAGGAAGGAAATATTTACAATAAACATGCTAACTGCTCTTATAAATAACTATATCTTTTGAAAATATTTCTTTAAAAACTTAACTCAAGGTAACAATAGCTGTCAACCTTTCAGTTTTTATTTTCTAAAACAAATATATTTTCCTTTATTAAAGAAATTATATAATTACTACCTAAAATCAAAACACATCATATTAAGTGTTATATATTTTATTTAATTTATTAAATATGTTTTTTTAAAAGGTTGATTGTTATGTAATGAGATTTTAATGTCCCCCAGTTGATGTAATTTCAATCATATTTCTTTAACTTTAATTGTTTTACACCTAATTATATCCAGTAGCTTTTCAACTATCTAAAGTTATTAAGATAAATTCTCTATTAAAATTGTGAATAGATTTAAGGTGGTGTTGGACAGGCTTGGTAAGTTTTTGACATGCAACAGTTTTTGATGGCTTTAACCATGGCCAAAAATCTATATTTATTTACATATGTATGTATCTATCTATATTTATATTTAATAAGTAAAATTTATTTGCTTTTAATAAAGAAAATGTTTCTAAATATGTTGTAGAAAAAATAAATTTAAATTTTTGAAGAAACATATTTTGAAGAGTAAACAAAATCTTAGACTTTGGAAAACTTATCTTTTGTAACTTTATTTAATAAATTTTAATGTGTTATTCAAAATTTGTAGGGATATTATATTATTAAGAAATTTATTTATAACCATACTTAGTGTATAGTTAAAATAATATTAAAGATTAGACATTTTTAAGGATAAATATTAACATTTTCTGAACTTTAGACACTTTTGAAGAAAATTCTTTTAATCAGGTTGAGCATTCATCAATCATTCGCAATCTGAGAACTTCTATTATTTACCTCGCTTTTTGATTTTTCTTACCTTACTTTAAAGTAAACATTATTTGTATTCTTGATACTATTAGTGTGTCTGCTTTGGGGGGGGGGGGGAATTGACATAAAAATGGTTTATAAAGATACATAATAATCATAGCATGCATTGTATTTAAATTCAAATTAACCTACTAGATATTATGTATATAATGTGTAAAGCATAAAAAAAAAAAAAATTAACAAGTATATTAAGTATGACACTTTTAAAAATCCTGCATTTATAACACTTAACTTGTTCCTTATAAATATAGCTATGTCAAAATGCATACTAAATAACTTTAGATTTTTTTACAAATTAAATATTAAAATAATAATAACAATAAATAAACAAAATGTTTAAACATAATTTTTGTGCAAATATTTCTGCATGTCCATTTCGAGATAAATTTCTGGGATTTGGAATTTGTTATTTTTACCTTAATTTTTATTAATTAAAAATATTTTAAGACATTGCTAATTACCCATAATATAATTAAATTTCAACATGAAGTATGGCAATAGAAGCTAGTATTAAAATTTGTTTTCTGAACAAACTCTAGTGCACCGCAGCAGATTGTGACTCTGGGTTTTTGACGTTTTAAACCCTTGTCATGTCACAAACCCTTTTTTGATGTCAAAAAACCAACCCTGGTGATGGATATGGATGTTTTCTATCATCTGTGATCCTTCTATATTGCATGTGTTCTTAATAAGACTGCTAAAATATAAAAGCAGCCATTTATCAATAATTAATTATTATTTGTATTATTTTTTAATCTTGACTTTTGTATGTAATTATATATTTTAATTCTAATCATGGGTCAATAAAATAAATTTAAATTGTTTTTTAGTTAGGCTTTTTACATCAAGGATTTGTTTAATTTAAAACTATATATATTGTATTCATATACAGGGTACATGATTTTATATGAGCGACTGTTTTTATGAAACAAGCCAGAAAACATGACTAGGAATAAGTTTTTGTATCAAAAATGTGTTTTTAACGGATGCATGATGGCATGATAAGGATATTTACAGAACTCATCCCTATCAAGCTTTTTTATTATCCAATGTGTCCATCTGCTGCTACCAGATAATCGAGAGTTTATTTTAGCAAATACAATTTTTTTTAAATATGTATTTGAATTTATTTATGAACAAATATTAAGTATTTAATTATTTTTCTTATCAATTTCTCCCTAGGATATGTTCCTCAATGGAAGAAACCTGCAAATTTATTTTTTAAATGGCAACTAACTACTCTTCGGACCAAATATTTAGAAGACAATTCTGCTATAGAATGTGTAACTGTTTCATTATTATGTTGTATATTACAGTTTAAATTTAAATATTCTTACAGCATAGAATTAATTTAATGAATGAAGTGTATATTTTACAATAAAATATATTTGTATATTTATGTGTCCTGTATTTTTATTTTCATATATATTGTATTTTTTTTTATTTATTTTTTAAGTTCTTAGGCATCAGCATTAACAAGAATAATTAAAGTTTATCTGTTCTTTTTTTTGTTTCAGAATATTGTTTTTTAATGATTAAATAACATGAGAGGAGGGTAGAAAAGATAAAGTCAAAGAATGTAAAAAATACTATTTAACATCCAGCACAAATTAAGCAAATAAATATTGTTGGCTTTATCCAAATCATCTGTTATGGTTTACTTTTCCACTTTCCCTACTTATGTGTTAAATCCAAGTATTATTCTTGTCTAATTTCTATGTATTAAGTAGTTAATTAGCAATGCCATTTTGTTTATTTTATTTAACATTGGCTTAAATTTGTTCTCAAAAAATTTTATGTTCCCCATTGAACAAAGTAGCTCTATATCAACATGAATGATATTTAGAGATATTAAATCAAACAGCTTTTAATTTTTTTTTTTTTTTTTTTTTAGTGTAGCACATTATTTATTGCTAAGTTAATTGTTTGCTGCATTACAATTATCTTATTGTGGCTAAAACTCATTTAAAATGTTAACTTTGGTAGTATCTTCTGAGAAGTGTTTTACTTTAATAAAATGATGAAAAACAAAATAAACTGTCTAGAACTATAAATTAAAAGTAGTATTTGCCTCATTTTTTTTTTAATTTTACGAGAATATTAAATAATTATATTTAATTTAGTATGTATATTTAAGAATAGTTTAATGTTGAAATATTATTCTTCATTTCTCACATGTTCAAACTAAAAAATTAACAAAAAAAAAAAAAAAAAAAAAAGTTAATTTTTAGCTGAAAAAACATATTTTCAGCTAAGAATGTTATTTCTGGCATATTTTTATTAAATTATTGAAAAAAGATATCCATTTTTTATCCCTTTATTGGAAACAAGAAACCTTTTAAACAAAATGTAAACTACTGCCTGTGAGATTTCTAATTTCTATAAATTACTATAAAATACAAAATGCAAGAACATTTGATTATTTTTGGGGAAAAGATATAGTTTTTTATTTGCAAAGTGTCAAACTAAATTTTGATTTATAACTTCTAGTAAGATCATTCATTATTTATTATTTTTTTTTTAATTGGTGTCAGAGCTTAAATTTCTGTATTTCTTTTTTAGCTAAACATAAACAATATCGTTATTTCTAGCATTATCAAATGTCACTTTTTAAAAGATTTTGATTTTTTTAATATTAATATTTTCAGATTAAAACAACCACAAACCATTTTTTTTCTATTATTAAACTTTAAAAATTAGAAAAATAATCATAAATAAACTTTGAAAAGTATCATTTGACATTGCTAGAAAGAATATTAAATATTTCAAACTCAAAATAATATGGAAGCAAGAAAAATTTTCGTCAGAGCATATTCCGCTGTTTATGAACAAAACATACAAAGTTAGGTTATTTTGAATTTTCAGCATTTTCTGGTGCAGGAAATTTTGCTTTTAAAGCCAGGGAACACTGAAAATTCAAAGTAATCATTTAGCACTGAATATTTCTGTTATCAGAAAAAGGAACCTTTTTTATTATTATTAGAGGGTGGAGAAATTTTTTCAAAATGTAATTTATATCGGGAAAGGATGTATAAACTTTAAAATGTAATAATTATTTTGTCATAAAAAGTCATTGATGGAGGACATTCCTTGAAACATTTTTGTTGTTGGAACCATACCTTTAAAAGTATATAATGATTAATAAATTGTTTAATAAAGGAAGACACCCAGTATAAATTTTAATAATGTTTGACTTCAGTTATTTTTACTGGAAAGTAAAAATGTAAGAATAAAAAAAAGTGCCACTTTTACTAAGAGGCACGAAATAGACTTTCAAAGGCACATAATGTGCCTCTTAATTTCAAAAGCAGTGTGTGCCTCTTAATATTCAGAGGCACAAAAGTTAAAAATGTACCTCTTATATCAGAGGCACTGTTTAAAGATTGTGCCTTTTAATTTCAAGGGCACCGTGTGCCTCTAAATATTCAGAGGCACAAAAATTAAAAATGTACCTCTTATATCAGAGGCACAGTTTAACCGTGTGCCTCTTAATTTCAAAGGCACCATGTGCCTCTTAATATTCAGAGGCAAAAAAATTCCGAATTTGCCTCTCATATCAGAGGCACAGTTTTAAGAGTGCACCTTCTGGTAATGGGTCGCCTCACAGTTTTTGGTTTATAAAAAATTTTTAAATGATAGTTAAGCTTTTATTATCTTTTTCTTAACTCCCCTTTGCATGCTTTATAATCTGGATTATTTATTTACACTTTTCATCAAAGCAATTAGGAAGCAGAAAATAAAGTTTCCCAGTTTTACTGTTTTTCATCAAAAATCTTAATGAAAATGCTAAGAGCTTTGCTTACTTAATTTTTATTTTCTTGTAAAAATAGAATATTTTTGTTTAAATAGTAACATAAAACTATGAATTTGATATGCCAGTGGTCATTTACAAAATTTTTTATATTTTTTAAAGATTTTAGGAGGGGTGTCCATTACTGGAACACTTAATTCCTTATTTTCCAGTAATAGACCATCCAAGTGACCAATACTAAAAGTTTTTTTATTTACCTGAAAAGCTAAATAATCAAATTTAATCCTTAAATTTTACTTAACTCTAATTTAATGATGGCAATTTCTTTTTAAATACAGTAGAGGACCTATTATCCGGAATCGTCGGGACCGAGGACTTTCCGGATTTTGGAATTTTCCGGATTTCGGGTCCGTTCGAAACTCGACACCCCCCCCCCCCTCAAAAAAACCCCAAAAAATGCGGAAAATTTAAAAATAATAACAAAATTATAGCACTGCTATCTAGAATATGAATGAAAAGTGTGTTGTATGGGAAGTCTGTGGGAAAAAACACTAAGCTACAACTTTGACTCTTGTATTATACAGTAGAGAACCTATTATCCGGAATTCCGAAATCCGGAAGGACCCGAAATCCGGAAATGAAGGCGATTGAGAACGGAATGAATCATCATGAAATGAATGAATCATGAATTTTTGATTAAATGTGCGTTTTTTCGAGATTTTTTAATAGATTTCATGCTTTTTGGCTTATTTTTTCAAAAGTGACCTTTTTATGCGTTTTTGCGACAGAATTTAAGTTTTTTTTTTTTAACGCAAATTTTTTCGAGTATTGCTTCAAGTTTCAAAATTCATAATTCATTCAAAGATTCATGATTCATTCATTTCATCATAATTCATCTCCATAAAAAAACGCAAATTTTTTCAAGTATCCCAAAAAAACTCTGCAAATTCGTCAAATATCTCGATAATACCGTGCAAATTACGTCAAATACCGCGATAAAACCTTGCAAATCTCTTCAAATATCGCGAAAAAATCCTGCAGATATCTCAAAAAATGCAAATTTTGTGAAACGATCGCGGAAAAACCACCTGTAAGCGCTCCCCCCTGTAATTATTTTACGATTTTTCGTCCCCTTTGAGGGCGGATTAACGGTATTTTACGGTTATATATATATATATATATGTATAAAGCCAGTTAGCAAAAAGTCCGGATTTTGAAGCGCTCTGAATTTTGAATGTCCGGATTTGAGACTTTGTAATATAATACAAGAGTCAAAGTTGTAGCTTAGTGTTTTTTCCCACAGACTTCCCATACAACACACTTTTCATTCATATTCTAGATAGCAGTGCTATAATTTTGTTATTATTTTTAAATTTTCTGCACTTTTGGGGTTTTTTTTGAGGAGGGGGGGTGTCGAGTTTCGAACGGACCCGAAATCCGGAAAATTCCAAAATCCGGAAAGTCCTCGGTCCCGACGATTCCGGATAATAGGTCCTCTACTGTAGTACAAAGTCTCAAATCCGGACATTCAAAATTCAGAGCGCTTCAAAATCCAGACTTTTTGCTAACTGGCTTTATACATATATATATATAACCGTAAAATACCGTTAGTGTTTTTTCCCACAGACTTCCCATACAACACACTTTTCATTCATATTCTAGATAGCAGTGCTATAATTTTGTTATTATTTTTAAATTTTCTGCATTTTTTGGGGGTTTTTTGAGGAAGGGGGGGGGGTGTCGAGTTTCGAAAGGACCCGAAATCCGGAAAATTCCAAAATCCGGAAAGTCCTCGGTTCCGACGATTCCGGATAATAGGTCCTCTACTGTAGTACAAAGTCTCAAATCCGGACATTCAAAATTCAGAGCGCTTCAAAATCTGGACTTTTTGCTAACTGGCTTTATACATATATATATATATAGCCGTAAAATACCGTTAATCCGCCCTCAAAGGGGACGAAAAATCGTAAAATAATTAGAGGGGGGAAAAACTGGAAAAAATTTGCGTTAAAAAAAAACGTAAATTCTGTCGCAAAAACGCATAAAAAGGTGACTTTTGAAAAAATAAGCCAAAAGCATGAAATCTATTAAAAATCTCGAAAAAACGCACATTTAATCAAAAATTCATGATTCATTCATTTCATGATGATTCATTCCGTTCTCAATCGCCTTCATTTCCGGATTTCGGAATTCCGGATAATAGGTCCTCTACTGTATATCCATATAAGCGTCTCCCCAAGTGAAGTTGTAAAATAAGTGAAAAATTGATGGGCTATAGGATTATCTGAAAATGATTGGATAGTGCAAGAACACTTATTTTAAATACATTCTAAAATTCCGTATTGAATAGTTTGAACTATCAGAAACTGATGATAAAATTGAAGATTTGTTATTTATAACTAATTCATATTTGCTTGGCACATCATTTAGATAATGATATGAATGAAGATTGGTGACTTTTTTATTGACTTATTTTATCTAAACTTGATTTCAGTAAAACATTGTCTTTATCTTATAAATCCTTTAAGATTAAATATTTTGTTTTATGTCTATACACTATAAATCCTTTAATGTACAGTCCACTCCCTCTAATCTGCAACCCTATAATCCGCAAACGCCTATAATCCACACTATATTTTAGATGGGAACAAACACTTAAAATTTACTTTTTTTAACCAAGATAATACACACTTTGACCATAATGTAAGTTGAATTGTACTGATGAATTTAGAAATTTTTAATGCATTTCTGCATTCATTAGAACAAAATGTTTTATGTATCTTATAAATAACTATTAAGACTGCTATATTCTGAGCACATTTGCTGTTCTTATCGACTATAGTTTTTTATGCATAAAAAAGTATTTTCTTTCATTTCTGTGTTATTTATTTGATGTATATTTACTACATTTGTTGATAAATTCCAAATATTAGAATGTAAACAAAGAAATGACCTATAATCTGCAAAATTCTATAATCCGCAAAACCCTTGGCTCCGATTTGTGCGGATTAGAGAGTGTGTACTGTAATAAACTTCTAATAATATCATTAATATTTTGTTTTATATCAACATTATAAATCCTTGATTATAATAAATTCATAACTTAAGTTTGAATGTTTTGTTTTATGCTCTTTTATTATAAAACCTTTAATGTAATGAGTTTCTAACTTAAATTTTAATACTTTGTTATATTAGTATGCTTTCATTAAGTTCTTGACTAAAATACAATTGAAAAAACAATTATCTGTTATTTTTTGTTGGGTGGCCCATTACTGGAACATAGGATGACCATTATTGGAACATAGGCGGTCCATTACGGGGTTTTTGACGCATTTCTATTATTTAAAACTAAATTTTTATTTATATTGGAAAATGTAACAATGGGATTAGTTAAATATAGTTGAAAGATTAATATGATATGAAAAAAATTGGAATATAATAATTATCTCTATTAATAAAAAAATATTTTTTTAAGAAATTCCTTAAGGGGGTTCATTACTGGCACATCTACCATATATTTGCTTTTAAATAAAAATAATTATACATATTACATATGTTACGTAATACAGTATGTTTTTTACTGTTAATAAAACTAGCAAAAGCTATGCTTTGTTTGGATTCGCGAAGCATTCTTTTACAAAACAGATATTTGAAAATAACAATATTTTTTAATATAATTTTTGCATCTTTATTAAACAAAAACGTTATTTTATGTTTTGGCGCATTTTAATTTTTTATTTATGATGTAAGACTGGCATAATAAAATATTTTCGAAGAAAACTTTTACAAAATATTTTTAAATTTTCAACTAAAAGCTCTTTTAAAGATGTTTTTACTATTTCCAGTAGCCACTGGTGTTTTTTGTTGTTTGAAATATGCATGTTTCCAATCTTTGTAATTAACATCAAATAATTTTTGATAGCTATTTTATAATAATATATTTGAAGCGAGCTTAAAGAAAGTTACTTCTTCAAAATCCTATTTTTGTGGAAAAACATTTGAAATCTGCTCTCGTTGATACTATGAATTTTTAACTGTAAAACTTTTTATTCTAATTTCTTCGTTTTTATACATGTTAGCATACGAGAATTTTTGATATTGTAGAATTTTTCTTAAAGAAAATTTCTATTGAATGCTTAATTTTGAAGGATTTTCACTCTCGACAACGTTACGTACGTTTTTAAGCCAACTGGTGTCTATATATCCTCAATATCTACAACTGCTTCATCTAATTTTAAACCTTGGGATTTATGAATTGTAACAGCAAAAGCTAACTCCAGAAAAAATTCTTTCCTTGAGCAATTTATGCTTCCAATTTTCCAGAATTTAATTATTGGGGGAATTGGTACGCACCAATTCTTATAAGTTAAATTACTGTAGTATTCAAATTTATCCATGATTAGTCGCGATATCTGATCTGGTGGCTTGTGATTTTCTTTAATACGTGCAACAAAGTCTAAAGTCCCGTTTACTAAATCTTTTTCGGTCCACAAATAAGAACGTAACATTATTTTAGATCCAAATAGTAAAGTAAGAAATGGTTAAAGTCCATTTGTCGTTTCTGAATCGGCCAACTTTGCTTTAGTACATTTATAAAGACCTTGAATCGAAGACACAACTTCACGCAGTTCTTTTAATGTCTCATTTATATAACAAATTTAACAATTAATTTTATTTGTTTATAATTCTTTTGTTGCCACTTTACAAAAAAAAAATTCCATAATACAATTCTTTTAAAATGTATAAGTGTCATCTGTGCAAACGATTTTGCGGAATAATGAAAACATGTTTTATTTATTAAATTAATCATGATTCTATCTATAATTACTTACTGCATGATTTATATATTTTTTCTGAAAATATACGCGTTTCATTTTTTATTTATTTGCTAAAATGCGTTCGTATTGGAAATGCATGTAAAATAAATTAATTAAAATAACATTTTTTTTAATGTTTTACTGTAAAAAAATTATATTGTGCAAATCTACAGATCATAATTTATTTCTGTTTTTAATTTGAAGTCAAAATATTGAATAGTTTTTTTGTAAAGCGTACGACAAAATGTAATTTGAGTGGCCTAGTAGAGGATTCGCTTCACTCATCCTAATAAAAGAGTTATATTTTAATAAAGTAGATGTTTATTATTATTTTTTTCAACTATTTTAATTATATTTGTTTTAAAAAATGATTTTTGGATTACGAATTTGTAAATTTTGTGAACTGTTTACATTTGTAAAGTAACGCGAATTACAGAAATTTGTGGATTAAGGGTGCACGGATTAACGATCCTTTACTGTAGTTGTGTATTTTTTGAAGTGATGATTGTATGTATTAGTTGTGTATTTTTTGAAGTGATGATTGTATGTATAATAGTTATCCAGAGTTTGGGTGTGGTTTCTTCAGTTAAAAAGGGTGTTGTTGAAATTTGTTTTTATATACCGTAAAATCCCATTAATCCGCCCTTCCCGATCAAACGCCCCCCTCCCCACTTTATAACAAATTTGAAGTTTTCAAAAAATCCCGGGAAAGCACCCTCCTTCCCCATTCTCAAAGGTGATTGAGAATGGGATGAATCATTATGAAATGAATGGCTCATGAATCTTTGATGAAATGTGCGTTTTTTTCGAGATTTTTTAATTGATTTCATGCTTTTTTTGGCTATTTTTACAAATTTCTCCCTTTTTCTGCATTTTTTCGACAGAATTTATGTCTTTTTTGAAAAAACCCATACTTTTTCAAGTATAAAAATTCATGATTCATTCCTGTAAATTTTGTGAAACGATCGCGGAAAAATCCCGTGTAAGCGCCCCCTTTAATTATTGTACGATTTTTCGTCACGTTTGGGGGGGGGGCGGATTAACGGTATTTTACAGTATATACAGCTATGTTTTCATACCTCCTAATAAAATAAGTTATAGTTCAATTGTTTTTTCTTTTCATATTCATTCAATGTAAGGAAAGTTACTTAATCATGATAAAACTCAGTTATATAGATTTTTTTTAATTTAATGTAATCTGAATCTGTTTTAGCCTTTTTTTTTTTTTTTTTTTTTTTTACAAATTCTATATGTATGTGCAAAGTTCTCGCAGCCATTGACCATTGCGCCAAAATGCTTTATTTGGCAAGTAAACAAACAAGGAATTTCACCTGATTGTGAGTACTCAATTTCTGCTCTTTATGTGTATGTTGTGTGCATATACAGTCAAGATTATTTATCTGTGTTTAGTAACTGAAAGATTGATGTTGTTTTACATGTTCAGTTGCATCGTGCGATTTACATTACTTTATTTATAAAGATACTGACTTAGTACCAATCCAGTCTAGCAACAGATGAAGATACAGAAAGGATTATGCTATATGATTAGTCTATTTTTCTGTTTTCAGTTACGTGCCGGAATTGCATTGGTCGGTAAAAACCGAAACAGTATAACAAGCATAAATGTCAATTCGAACAATTTTTTGCTGCAATGTTATGTTGAAATCAGCCATTTACCATACTGTTTATTAGTTTTACGCAAAGTATCATAGGCCATACAATTTTTTACTATTACTAAGTCTAGTAATAGTTGCTAAGCGAAAAGGCATAGCAACTTTCAGTACATATTTTCACAATGGTAAGTCAAAGATGGGATTTTAAATTTTTATTTAGACTGCATAAAGAATGTCTGAAGCATTTATGCATTTAAAAGATATAGAGAATATACTTATTTTAAATAGTTTACATAGTGAATGGTCAAATGGTAAGTAATTATGAAATATTAGGATATTTTACAATATATTGGGAAAAAAAAGACACAATAAGGGGCTAAAGATAGATGTTTCTTTCTTTGACAAAATGAATCTATTTTGCTGACATTTTTTTTTTTTCATTTTGCTAATGTTTTTCTTTTCTTATTTGCCAAATTACTAATGTTACAAGAAGCATGCATATGTATGTACATTAAAATTTCCTCATGTTTTCAAGAGTTTGTTCATCAGCCAGAGTTCATCTTTTTAAGACTATGAACTATTTTTTCTATATTTTATCATATTACTGCTTATCTGAATTCTACAATGTGTTTATAACATTGACTGGTGTCTTCGAGTTTTTTTAAAGTAACTGTGTAAAAATATTGATTTCATTGAGGAATTTGGTCCTTTATAACAAAACCGCTATCGCCGGGTGAAATAGAAGGCACAAAATAAAATTCACTTGAATTGAAACTTTGGAAGAAAAAAATAATTATAACATTATAGGTACAAACAAATGTAAAATATTTGAAAATTACAGTCTTTTATGAACTATTTTACTAAGTCAATACAAATGTTTATTTAAACTGACAGAGCAAATGTATATCACACAATACTATACACAGAGTTGTAAAACTTTGTTGACTCTTGGACAAAAAGTCAACCAGATAAGAACTTAACAAAAATGGATAATGTTACATCCTTTTCAGAAACCTATTTCGAACTAAATTGTTTAGAGTTTTTTTTTTTTTTTTCAACAGAATTTTGTGATATTTTTGTAAATATCTGGTAAATTTCATGGCATTCCTACAACCAATCAGCAAATTTCACAATATTTTCCTGCAACTGATCAACAAATTTCACAACTTTGGTGAAAGTGTATGTGTCTAGTTTGTCCCTATGACTTATTAATAATTTTTTTTAATAGGCGAATTAAAAAATTGCACAGCTTTTTTTTTTCCTCATGTGACTAATCTATATATTTCACATCTTACCTCTCCCTTGGCCAACTGAAAAATTTCATTAGCTTTTATTACCCTTGGCAGACTGATGAAACTCACTTTATCAATTTAACAATCAACATATTTTGTGAGAAAATCAACTCAAATTAAATGCACATAAAATAAGTGGAAAAAGGACCACTGGGTGTATACCATGGTGTGAAAAGGGCCATTATATAGTAGGCACAAACAGAGCCTGATTAATGCACAGGCCTCGGCCCTGAGCCCACCAATTTCAGGGGTTCACAAATTATGAGGCTGGTTTTTTGTTCCTTAATCAAATACATTTTAAAGTAAGTTTAATTAGTATATATGCGTTTTTTTTTTCTTTTCTGATAATTGCAATTTAGTATTTTGAAAAATTGATAAATACTGTGAAACCTCGATTATATGTTCTTGGAATTTGCGTTTTTCTGCATGTAAATTTTCTCACAATTTAAGTTTTTCCATTGTTTGCATTTTATAATTTGGTCCCTGATGTTAAAACATAAAACAACTTTGTAAACTCGTCAAATAAACCTACATTTTTTGAGAAATTGTCGCTGGGACTGAGGAGATAGGGGAAGGGGTAACTTATTAACAGCCCTGGGCCCAACTTCAGCTTGATCGGGCTCTGAGCACAAAGAGAGTGGTCAGGAATTCTTTCTGCACTGCCAAACTGACATAGAATCAACACTAGTAAAATATACCTCAGTGTCAATAATAAATTTAATTTATAATTTTATAATATGTGCATTTAATTCAAAAAGTAGTGAGTTAATATTTTTGCAAGATTCTAATTACTTAACACGTTTGCTGCCACTTACGCGAAAGTGCGTGGTCTGGTGCTAACGTTAAGGTGCCACTCACTGCCAGCTCATGATGTGGGGTGATGTTTAATAACCAGTCAAACACTGGAACGGGAAAATCTTTCACTGATTCTTTGTTATAAAAAGTAAATCAGCTTCTGGGAAAAGCCCACTTCTACAGTGCAGCATTAATTATCAGAATGTGTTAATAATAATAATAAAATGATTCATATTCAGTAAATGACAATCGTGTGATCATTGTTTGCTTTAATTTTTTTTTTACCTAAAGTAATGCATAGCATGTCCCTGTGCACTATAATTGCTAAACTAATTAATTGCTTTATGTTTTACCTTTATTTAGATTTCTATATGGCATGCCAAGTTAGTGTTGATATCATCAGCTACATTCCATAAGGAATCTAGCACAGTGTTGGTAAGCCTGTGTAAAAGGTTTTCTAAAGTCTATTCAAGGGTTGCCGGCTGTTACCCTGGCGAAAAAAGGCTCACGGTTTTTATTTAATTTTAATCATTTAAAAAAAGCCAGCTTTTATTTTTTAAAAAGATAGTTTACAGATATTTCATATTAAATGATTAATTTACTTTTGACACATTTAAATATTTTCTATTAAAAAATATAAGCTTCTAGTAAATTTTATCAAATAAATTCTTTATAACTACTAGTTTGCATTTATGAAGGCATTATGTCAGAAAAAAAAATAAAATTTCAGAAGAATACATTAAGTTGGACTCTAAAGAGAAGGTCTGGATTTATTTGTTATGTAACTCTATATATACCGTGCATTTTAAAGATTATGTGAAACAATACGAAAATGTTACCCATGAAAATAGAATTTTTTTTTCACATACGGCTATTTACTTTTGAAATTAATTAAAACTAAATAGCTTACATGTATTTAATAATTGAAATTCCATTTTTGATTGCTTTTTTTGCAATATTTTCTGCATTTACCAAAGAATCAACAATCACGACAGCTTGTGCACATTCTAAATAAGACAATTTGCCAGTTTGATGCATATGAGAGCAAAAATGAATTTAAAAATAAATCAGAAAACAGGCAGTTTGAATCGAAATACACCCTTAATTTCTTCATCAGATTGGAGCAGGAATTCGGCTTACATTTTTTTCCCCCTGCCTAGTCCAACTGAGCCAAAACTCGACTTAATTGTTCTTACGGTCGTATTCATGAAGAATTTCGACCGAGAGTTAAACCAAAGACCTTGGAGGGAAAGACATGAAGACTTTGGAAACCGTAACTAACTGAAACAGTGCAAGCAGCATTGCTATGAAACACGCTCAAAGGGGGGGATAAAATCGTAGGCTGGCTCATTGCATCCACCGATTCGCCAAATATTTTTCTAGTAAACCTCCTTGGGCCAACTCCCCCGCAAGAATTCAAAACGCCATTTCTTTTGGCAGTTCATCTTGAGACTTAAAAAGATTGTGGGAGATTTTTTAATATGATTTGTTTGTTGTGATATATTTTTTATATTGCAAATATATAGCCGATTAACACGTACAACTGAAAAGTCTTCAGTGATGCTGAACTTGTTAAATAATAAATTTTATGTATCGAAAGTTCCACTTTCACTCGAAAACTAACATAACAACGAACAGATTCATCAATAAGTAGTCTTCTGTAACGTATTGTATGAACTTTGACCTAACTCATCTCCCTCCACGAAAAGGGATGGAGAGGGAAGGGGGCGCGCACTGCTTTCTCGGGGACCGAGGGACCGACGCGGGCAGCGATGACCACATCATTACTCCACATTTTGATAATTATCGCTACTGGTGATAGTGCCAAAGCGCGCCAAGTGAACGCTTCTTATGTTTCGCCCCTGTATGCGACTTCTATTGCCTAGCTATTTGCACTGTTTCACTGACAGCTGTGGATTTACGTTAACACCTATGGAGCCTTCACATCTTTTCCTCTAACCGGGCAAGTCTTCATCAACCTTCAACCCGCTGTTCAACTCGCAGTTGAGAAACCTTTGGTTAGCAAATCTAACCGTCGGTTAATATTTGAAATTCATCGTTAACTTCAGAACCGAGATCAGTCAACCTCGGGTTAGTAAACTTCAGGTTGAAATAAACATACCTGATTGGCCAAACGAATCACATGACGTACGTATCCCGTTCATGAGTTCTGTACTCACGTATCACCAATTTTTAATTACGAAGCAAAAACAAGTTTTTAAATGCATACGTGTACTTAATTTTTAGATTAGATAAATTTCAAATTACCGTTGAGATTTTGTGGTTTTATTCGTTCCCAAAATTAGATTCAAAGATTAGAAACACCGATACAGTTATAAGATTTTTATTTTTACAAGATTTTGCGTTACAGTAAAATTCTTTCATAAAAGTTACTTGATGAAAAAAAATTACATTTTTTCTTTAATCATTAAATTTAATAAACGATTTTCTGACCAGGCTAGCAATAGTAATTTGAATAAAAGAAAAAAAAACGAGCTAGTTTATTTATTTATTTTTCAACGAATATTAAAATATTGAAAATACATCTATTTTCTCAAATATTCATTCTAATGTTTTTCTAACGTAAATGTAATGTTTTAATTAATTTAACTAAAGTAATTGATGCGTAAATTTTTAAATGAGAAAATTTTCAAGATAAATCTTCTGAAAAATGCTTCTAAACAAAAGTAATTATTTAAAACAAGTAAGAAAATTAATTATTATAGTGCATTATAGTTCACGGCTTATTATTTTGCGATCACAAAATACTTGCTTTTACGACTGCATGCTTTAAACAAATATAAAAAAGCTGAAACTGAAATGTAGGGAAAAAAACTGCTTTTCTTTTTTATTATTAAAAAAAAAAAAAAAAAAAAAATGTAAATTATGTAACCAAAATGTTTCATATGAGAACTTTGTTTCTATTGGCATTCAATAGATGGCGCTACCTGATATCAAAATTGTTAGGCAAACTGAAGCCTACGAAGCCTGGAGACTCATCACAAATGAATATAATTTTTCGTTTACAAAGGTAAAATGTTGGAAAAACCCTCAAAAATTTAAAGTAACACATTCTTTCATAACATCTTTTATAATTAACATTTCGTTTACTCAATAAATTACAAACAGCTCTCTTGGAAAAAAATCCACCAATGTTCAATTCAAAACAGCCGCCATCTTTGCTTTGACTGCACATGCGCGGTCGAATAACCTCTCTTCCATATTAAGGTTGAGTTACTCAACTTTTGTTTTGGTATCTTCTCCGAATTCGGCAGGTTGAGTTAACGGTAAATTAGGATTCACATTCAACTGAGAGTTAAGCGCTGAACTGGCGGTTCAGGTTGATGGAGACTTACCGGGTAAGATCTTTGGTTAAACCACAGGTCCAGTAACGTCGAGTTGGGATTTTTAACCAAGAGTTGAAAACTCGTATTCGCCATCGACTTTGGATGAAAAGTTACCCAACCCGGAGTTCCTGGACCCCGGTTGAAAGAAGTATGCCTATTGGTTAAAAAATTCTCGTCTTGTTCGGATTCGCATAGCGACATTATTTTTGTTTTGGAAGAAAAGCGTTAAAAAAAGAGGAAAGGGAACAAAAAGAAGAAAAACAAAGATTCAATGTGATTTTTTATTTTTTCTTCACAAAATATATGGAGAAAATTAAAACTTGCAACCACTAAATATGGAAATTTAATTCAATTTATTGACAGTTTAATATTTTTTAAATAATTCATTCAACTATTTTTTTCTTTTTTAAATTGATAAGTAAGTTAGGTAAATGAATAAATCGTGTTAAAGGCTAAAAATAATAATAATAATAATAGATTTTTTTTTCAAAATAAATTTTTACATAGTTGCTTCTTGATTTGGATAAAAACTAATGACATTTGACTTGAATAAAATTTAAAATTTTATTCCAGCAGTCATTATGTTGATTTCCATTATTAAAAGCTCTAATTAGTAATTAAGTAATTTCTGATAAGGAAAATAATAAAAAAAGGAAAAATGAAAAAAGTAGCCTGTATATCAGTATAGATGGTATTCAGATATAATAATTTTATTTTTTGGGTTTTCAGAGAAAACGGTTAATTCTAATTGAACTAGATAGCTATTAATACACTATATTGCCATTGATTATGAGACACTTGCGATTTTAGACATTTTACTAAATATCTAGAAAAATACATAAGGAATCATCTCGACACTCTTGGTGTATAAATATAATAGTATACGTCATACATCTCCGTGAAGATTTTTTACCGAAACTCCATAGGGGACCGTCAACAAATTAAAAAAGAATGAATATCTTTTGAATAACCCTGTCAAAACTAATGTAGCAAAAGCGCTCAAACTCTAGATTATGATTGAATGCCTTATTGTAATACACTGTGTTTATTTTTATGCAAATAGCATGCACACTCGCAGAGTAATTAAGGTTTTTATAAAAATGGTCCCAAATTTCTCCAAGTTTTTCCATTATAATTTTCAGAGTTCTTAATATAAAATAATATTTTTTTCAGAAAATATGACAAAGAACATTGCACACAGTACTCTGTAATCAGAATTAAAAAATAATAAAAATTGTATGAAAAATGAGTAGGTTTACTTCATAATTTTTTACTGCGCATGCGTCAAAGATATCAAAATTTCATTTGCATATTATATTAGCTAAATGTATAGAGCAACTTTTGTAAAAGTCTCAAAATCATAGCTTGAAAATTCTGAAAGTAATCGTCTATAGAAAAAGGACAAAATCCGTTGTTTCCAAAATGAAGCAAAAAAATGAGGGATTTTATCCAAATGCAGTAGTACATCCCATATTGTGTATTCTATATTGACACTAATCAATGAATATATGGATACAACCCCTCTTGTTTTTGCTTCATTTTGAGAATAACGGATTTTCGACTTATTCAATTGACGATTATTGTCAGAATTTTCAAGTTATGATTTTGTGACTTTCACAAAAGTTGCTCTATACATTTAGCTAACATAATATGCAAATGAAATTTTGATATCGTTGACGCATGCGCAGTAAAAAATTATTTAGTAAACCAACTCATTTTTTATACAATTTTCATTATTTTTTAATTCTGATTACAGGGTACTGTGTGCAATGTTTGTCATATTTTCTGAAAAAAATAATATTTTATATTAGGAACTCTGAAAATTATAAGGAAAAAACTTGGAAAAATTTGGGATCATTTTTATAAAAACCTTAATTACTCTGCGAGTATGCATGCTATTTGCATAAAAATGAACAAGGCTTATTACAATAAGGCATTCAATTATAATCTAGAGTTTGAGCTCTTTTGCTACATTAGTTTTGACAGGGTTATTCAAAAGATATTCATTCTTTTTTAATTTGTTGACGGCCCCCTTTGCAGTTTCGGGAAAAAATCTTCACAGAGATGTATGACTTATACTATTATATTTATACACTAAGAGTTTCGAGATGATTCCTCATGTATTTTTCTAGATATTTAGTAAAATGTCTAAAATCGCAAGTGTCCCATAATCAATGGCAATATAGTGTATTCCAAATAGACTGGAAAAAAGTAGTGAAATACAGTCAAAGATCTATAATCCGCACACCCATAATCCACATTTTTTTTCTAATTGTTTTCTCATTTTTTAAAATTAAAAAAAATCGTTTTTGGATCACTAATTTGTAAATTTTTTAACTGTTTATTTCATTTTTTACATTAGTAAAATGACGTGAATTATAGAAAACAGTGGATTATGGGTGTGCGGATTATAGATCTTTGACTGTAATATTAAGAGAACTGAAGAAAAAGATGAGCGGGATAGATTAAGTCCTTTTAAAAATAATGATAAATGAATTCTGAATACTAACCTATCAAATAAATGTGAAATATTACAGAAAGTTGATTTTTTATCGATCAGCTTTTAGAACCCCCCCCCCTTTCCAACTCTTTGTTTTTGAGAATTATCTTTCCCAGATACACGATCAAATTTGAAGTTGAAAAAAAGGAAAAAAAATCAAATGAGTTAAGCTTTCTCTTTGACTATTTGTTTTTGATAAATTAGTCTACTATTATGAAATATCATTACATGCAAGTAAGCACCTGCTTTTGGATGCAGTATTTCATTTGAAAGAATGCATTTACTTCTCAAAGTAAATTTAGAAAATCATATTTTATTTAGTATATTTTTTCTAGCTTTATTATTTTACATTTTTTACTCATTTAAATATCATTTCATTAGATGTAATAAAAATTTTATTTAGTACAGAAAGAAAAAAACTTTTTTTTTTATGATTGATTAATGATAGATTTCTAGACTAAATTGCTAAAGTACTATAGCAATCTATTAAAACAGTTCGAATTCATTATTAATAATTTCATACAATTTTACATTATCTAAAAAAAGGGAAAAAGCTGTCTTTTGTTTATGAATTTGTGGAGAAGAATAAGTCCCCATTTGCACCATCCTATCTATTCCCTCTTCATTATTATTATTTTATTTTATTTGTTTATTTATGTGTGTGTCATTCGTTAATTAAAGTACTCAAGATGCTATGTAAGATATAGAAATGAAAAGAAAATTTAAAATACTATTAAAATAGAACAATGTATGTAATCTCATATATGTATGTTATCTGTTTTTAACAAATTTATTTATATTTATACATACTATTTAGCCGACCCAGGTGCTTGCCGAGTGAATCGCCCTATGTGGCGAGCAAGCACTCTTCGTCTCGCTTTCCCGCATTTAACGCATTCAGCTGGTGCCGATCCATTTTCTACCGGTATAGAGCTTATCAGTGTGACGCCACAGACAACTCAACTCCGCATTTCTATGGTAATTGGGTCAACACAAACCGAGAGAGTTTAGAGTTTGTTAGAGATGCACGATATACCTTCAAAAAGGCTTTCAATATGAAATCAAATACCGTTCAAAGGCTGAATTCATTGAACTGCTGAAGTTTTAAAAGCGATCCGCAAGTGTTTGGGCAGAATTCTAACTTGTTTAAATCAATTTCAGGGTTGAATTTTTAGCTTCATTATAAAACAACACATTTCATCTCTATCTTTTTTTTTAACTCTGTGGTTTGTTTTGACCCAATTTCTGGGGTTGTGACGTCACCACTGATGAGCTCTATTGCATCACACTTTTCAATTGGGAATTAAAACGACCTATAGAGGCGCTGCTCTCAACCTTCGATACAGGATAACTGTCCCTTTAATTTCCCTTTAACTAATATTAAAGTCCAATTGAAACAATTCTTTATTATAAATGTTTAAAATTTTCAGATATTCAAATTCGTATAATATTTACTTCGTCATATAAGACAGAACACAAATGTCACAAGAAATCTGAAATTGTGCAAAAGAATAATTATTCTGAACAAATTTAAAATGCATGTAATGCAATGAGCTTACACGGCGTTATCCTGAATGGAGAAGTTACATCTCTTCTCCACTCCAGATGGCGCATTCGAGCGCTTGAATCGCCACATTGGCGATTCAAACGTAATGAGTCCTCTATTTTTCTTAATATTTCAAGCATTTTTTAAAGCTTTATCGCAAACTTTTTATTATTTTTGTTTATTTCTATGTGTTTTTGATATTTTTATGAGCAATATTTAATAATTTTTTCTTTATTTTCTGTTGAGTTAAAATAAAATTTCTCTTTTAGCTAATATCAAAATGAATTTCAGTAAAATCAATATTTTTAACAAAAAAATATATACCAGTGAAAATTGTATCATTTCGTCTTAATTTTAAAAGAAAATTCAATTTGAAAATACCCACCCCCATGCTATGCTAATCTATGTTTTGCCGAAGATTTTCGTCGTAAAGTCTTTGGCAATATATTCATGTGCGGACCGCTGGATTCAATGCATAAGAATAGGGAGCTCTCCTAGATATGTCAGAATGAGTCACAATGGTATTTATCGTTTGCACTTGCTGCTATTTGTTCGAATTATTAAAATATTCTTTTTGCTCAACTTTATACTACATGCGGTGCTTAATTTGCTCATAAATTCAAAGGAGCGCAGCTCCAGTACTTTTTTGAATAGGGCATTCCAACATGACGTCAGGGACATTACCGCCCAAAATCTTCTATCTGCGCAACTTCACGCACATATTATTGGCATCTTTCAAGTGAATGTATGGTTACCATTTTGGCTGCTTTATCGCATTTGATTTAAATGCCAAATGCTTTATTTAAATTAGCCTTAATCATTTGTTTTTAATAGAAAATTCAGAAATCTTTGCGCTATCCAGACTTGAATGTAAATGAAAGAAATATATTACGTAAGTGTTTTGTAATTGTTTTCTATTTAATAATCTGTCCGATTACTTGTTCAATATTTCGTATAATGTTTTGTCTGTTACGTGAATAGTAATATTTCTAGTGCTAGAATCATGCCTGCTTTTCAAATACTTGTAAACTGTTTGTATATTTTTATATTAAAGCTTATTTATCATTATGATAAGTATACTAGAATATTTTATGAAAAAGACATTGTATATTTTGAAAAATATTTGTGATATACAGTGAAACCTCCAAATAAGGGACACCCATGGGACCGGAACTTTTGTCCCTTAAATAAAGGTGTCCCTTATTCGGAGTTTTTTCTTTTTTTTTTTTTTTTAAATTAATCTTTCAGATAGACATAAAATATAACATTAAATTAAAGGTGAAGTTTAAATGTACCAGAAGGATATGAATTACGTTAATCAGACACAACAAATAGATATTTAATTCATTGAAATTTTTAATCGATTACTTCATTAAAAGATTTGTAGAATTATTGATTTACATTTTTTACACAAATATTTCATATATGTAAAATGTGCATTAACATTTAAAAGAATCTTACTTAATCAATCAAAAGTGATTCTTTTGCAGATTTCAATTTTTCATTACAAATCTTTCAAGTGTTCATTTACCATGCATATAAATTTCAATCCTTCATTATCAGCAACATTTACTAAAAAAGTATTGAACTTTACATATTTTAAAACATCTGTAAAGTTTTTTATTTCACAATTTCCATTTCTTCTTCAGTTTCATAGTCATCCTTACAATTTTCAGCACTACTTTTGATGGGGATAAAAACACTAATTGTGGGTAAATAAATGCACATCAATTGAGTCATATCAACATGTCTGCCTGTCTGTTTGATAAGCTCTCAAAAATCTATTTTTGTTTTCATCACTGGCTACTTCATTATCTGAAATGCAAAAACCAGCTCCTTTCATCGCATTTTCAGGTGTCCCTTATTAAGAGGTAAATACATTACTCGGCCTATATCAAGGGACTGGGACCGGAACTTTTGTCCCTTAAATAGAGGTGTCCGTTATTCGGAGTGTCCCTTATTTGGAGTTTCACTGTACATGCTTGTCGATTTTTTTTTTCCTTTCAATCAATATGCAACACTACAATATTTCCTTCTAGTTCCTGCAAGATATATTCACAATCCTTCACGGAAAAAATATATTTAAAAATACTTTATTAAAGTTTTTTTACTTTTAAAACAGTCAATTTTGCAGACCTATTAATATGAAAACATATATCTGCCAAATTTCCCCCCATTTTTTTTCTACTCAAATAAGTATTTTATTTGCTAAAAGTTTTATTTAAATTAAATGAAATTGAATAAGTACCAAATAAATATAACACAGTTTATGAATTTTCTGAACTCATTTAAGTTAAACAAGTAAGAAAAATTATGCCTTAAGCATAGATTATGGAACACTTTCTTACACTTCCTCTTCCTGAAATCATTAACAAAACATCATTATCTATAGAAATAAGGTGTTACTGTTCACAGCCAAATATGTATTCTAATACTTTTGAACAGCCACATATTTGATTTGCCGATTGATATATATATACTACATAATGAGTAAATTTAGTCTTGCAAGAAAACGCCTAACTAGTTGAAAATTTTCTTTCAACAATTAATATTAATAGATCAAAACATACTTGAATACTTTTGTTCAGCCCTGTAGTTTATCTAGTACCCTTATTATATGAAAGTATTTTGTTAAAATTTAATTCATATAAAAATACTCTTTAAACTACTACCATTGTTAAGTAAATTGCTTTATGCTTATCAGATTGGAAAGCCTAAACATAGATGGGTTGCACTACAGGGGACGGTTAATTCTGGGAAAACTACATTCGCTTCGGGTGTAGTTAGTTGATTTATTTAATGGGGTTCCTATGAATATTAATACAAATGAGGGCAATAGCTAACATTTCAGCTAGGGCAAGCTATCCACATGCTTTTCTTACATATTATGATGTAACATCTGTTGGTTTCCATAATATTGAGATTGACAGAGTTTTGAGAGAAATGATGGATGGGAATAATAACAACAAATGAACAACACTTTCCTGCCGAATTGTATAAGGTGAACTGTCAATCGGGATCCAGTTTGTTAAATTTTTTTTCTGAATAAACAGTTCTACCAGGCTCACAAAGATGAATTTCAAGAAGTTAAATTTGATTTTTAAAAAAAAGCTATTGTTATCAATATTAATAAGTATGATTTTCTTTTAGTAAATTTTCGAAAAAGTTTCATTTAAGGGAAAAAGTATGTATAAATTAAATATTGAAAAATTTTCTAGAAGTTTGTGAAATGTTGGGTCTAGAATTCGATATTAGGGCAAAGCATGAAAGCCTTAAAGATCTCTTTCAGGTAAGTGTTGCAGTAAAATTTAGAAGTAAGAAATACATTTTCTTTAATTTTTCAAAATCTATTTATCTGTTTACTTATTTTTTTTTTTTTTTTTTTTAGAATTTAAACTGCTGCACAGGAATTGTGTCAGCTGTGCCAACAATGTATTGGGATAAAAGCTACTGCAAAAGAAATTCGTCCAGATTGCACCTTTTTGGCAGAATCGGCACTCCCCTATGAGAATCATCACAGGCATAGACAAATCCCGGCATCAACTGTGACCCTGCATGCTAAAGATTTCTCTTCAAGAAGATCTCCCATTAAAAAAAAGTGAGATGTGACAATGGCAACAGAAGAATATGTTTGTAATTATATGTGAATAAAGGCATAACGCTTGGAGAGTTTCTAGCGCGGGTAGCGCCTGGCACACAGTGTTCGGCCGCTCACACAGGAAACTCCTCCCGGTCAATGCTTTTGTTACATATAAAAAAAATTATAAAAATCAAGAAAAAGAAAACACATATAAACAAAAACAAGTAAGTTTACTTCAGTTATATTTATTTGAGATATAAGTTTAATATATAAAAGAAAAATTAGGTAAATTAAAAAAAAACTTTTTTTTCCCTCTAATTTTTTTTTAAATGTTCGCATATAAAAGCTTTTTAGTTTATCTTAAAAAATTTTGAAGGGTATTGCTGATGGCACGTCTTTATCCTCTAATCTAGAGGACTGATTTTTCCTACGCTTAGCTTCTTTAGGATGTTCAGTTTTAATTCAACATTGTGCAAATTGTCAGCAATACATAGAATTTTTGTTGGGAATTTGATCCAAGTTGCATTGTTTTGGATGTTAACTTTACATTATATTGCCTCAAAACTGGTATGTTAAAAAATTATTGTATAAAGTATATTATTGAGGAAAGTCCCACCTTAGAGAATTCTGAATGCCTTTACGGCTTGTGTGGATAGGTGCATTATCTTGCTGTTAATCCTTTCTTTTTTTTTTTTTTTTCATGCTAGAAGTGTAAACATGTAACAAATGAAAGTATTTCTTGTAACAAATGAAAGATGGTCAAAAAGAGTTTGTATATATATGTTTGAATTAAAATTTTCGGAAATATACACAAGTGACTCAACGTCACTGAACGAAAAGCAGTCTAATGCTGCAATGATTACGTCAATTAACTGTTTTGAGAAGATCTCTTTTTCTTTTTTTCAAATTGTCACAATAGTTTTGAAATTTTATTTTTATTTACATTTTCGATCATGGTCTATATTTTAATTTTTTACAAAAGAGCGCAGGTTTTTTGTTATCTCATTGTCGCGTGTCATTTGTATTGACTGTGAAATATTTTGAAATTTTATTTTTATTTATATTATGATAATGGAACTTGTTTGACGGTTCTGAAACATGTCAATGTCATTTATTTTTACTATAACACCTTTCTTAAATAAAATTAAAAAATTTTATTAAAATGTTTATATAAAAGGTGAATGTTTTATAATCTGGTGATTTAAAAAATCAATTGGATTTAATTAAATTTTTATAATATCAGGACCATTCAAGTTTCACTTATTTTCATCAGAGAAAGTAACCTGCAGCAGTTTGTTGTCCCAAGTCATCACTTGTGTGGTTGAAAATATTATTGAGATGATTTAAGAAAAAAAAAAGATTTTATTAAAACATCAGTTAGGTGGTGGATCAATTGCAACATGGGGCTGCTTTTTGTTCAAAGATGTGGAGCCATTTGTATATGTTTTTAGCAAAATTTAATTGAAAGACACATGTACAAACTCTTTCTGGCCATCTCTCATTTGTTGATACAATTCTGGCAGGGGAAAAAAAAAAAGGATGGCTATAACAATGAGATAATGTGCCTTTCCACAAAACATTAGTTCCACAAGAAAAATATTGAAGTCTTGCAATAGGCGCTCAGAAATCCAGTTTTAAATCCTATCAATAACTTATGGTGAGATCTAGAAGATTGAGTTTATCAAAAAGGAAGGCATTTTTTCTCATTATCAGAACCCAAGTCTATGATTAAGGATGAATAGCACAAACACAATCTCGAACAGTGCAAAAATGAATGATGTCGAGGAATGGTAGAATATTTGCAATCATTAAACTTCAGAGGTGGTTGCATTAATATATGAAATATTAGTTCCTTTGGTTACTATGTTGAATTTATTTGCTGTCCTTATTGTTTTTACACAGGCAAAAATGGTGTTTTTTTTTTTTTTTTTTTTTTTTTTTTTTTTTTTTTTTACAATTACTTTATTTTCGTAATAAAATACTTAGTTTTGTTGATTTTTTTATTAGCTTTTCAACTTGATACCTTTTATAAGGAAAAAAGATTTATTTGTTTTGAAATTTTTAAGAAAATCAACATTTTTTGCTGTTTTTATACGCAAAGTAGTTATTAATGGGCGTAATCAAGAATTACTGCTTTTATATTTCACATTGATTTTAATATAAATTTATTAATAGTTTAAATAATTAAAAAAACTTTTTTGAATAGAGAAAGAAACCTGTAATATGTTTGGGTCAATTTAGTATAAAAATCAGATGACTTTCATGAAGATATAAATTAATGTTTTTGAAATGGGTTCAATTATATCATCCTCAAAATCATGCTCTTCCAGCTGTATCAAGATTTAAGATAATATGGATATACAATCATTTCCTGGTCCATTTGGATCCAAGAAACTCAAATAAAATGTCAAAAATGGGTGTTACTAATTGAAAATTCAAAGTTGATATAATTTTTTAAATATAGATGACTTCGAAAGCATAATTTATACACAATAATAATTAATAAACATTATGCTCAGTCTGATTCCTAGAGTTTATGATTATTTTTGGCATAATTAGTTCAGAATAACCCCTTTCATTCCACTTATCACCATTGATGCTCTAGAAATTGGTAACTGAAAACTAAGAATTTTTTTTTTTTTGCTACGCGCGAAATAGAGTTTCTGCAATGCTGCAAAAAGTTCAACCTTCGTTAAAAATTAAATATTTTTTTAACGTAATAAGATTTGTTTATCAATCAGTTAAATATGAGATAAATTTAATTTCTGTTACAATCTGACAGTTATTACTTTTGCGAGTCAGATATTTTGTAGCAAGAGGCATTTTGTTCTAGCCTTAAATCATGACTTTATCTATATACAAAATGCTAAATTTATGTTTCACTATTACAAAATTTGGTACAGCACAATTTATGCTGTGGTAGTGTATTAACGCCACTGCAGCATAAATTGTACTGATGTGCCAATAAAGCAGGGTTCGCCGAAGTGGGCCCAGCCCGAAAAAACCCGGGCAGGTTTTTTCGGGCGGGCCCACTTGAAAAAACCCATTTGTGGGTTTTTTCAAATTTTCTCGTGTTTTCACAACTGTATCATTATTTAATCTAAGATATGAGAATAAAAAGATAAATGCCAATTTAAATATGTTTCAAACTAACCGTATTTAAAAGAATTTCTAAGTATTGATAAAATGACCATAAAAAAAATTAGTTTGTAAATAACGAAGATTTTTTTGGCTATATATTTTAAAATGCATCCAAGTGCTTTAAATCTTAATGTATACCTAAAGATGGCAGTTGAAATGTGATCCCCATCCTGATTGCTTGTATTGTTATAGCTTTTAAGATTAATCGCAACATTTATTATTCTTCTTCAATATTCAATGAAAGTTTATACAGTAATTTTCAACACAAAAATCTTGACAGATTTCCAGGGTTCCTAGTATCATGGAAAGTCAGGGAATTTCAAAGTAGTCATGGAAAGTCAGGAAAATCTCAAAATATACAGGAAAAGTCAGGGAATTTACAAATATTTTCAAAAAAAATCATGGAAAACATTTGAGTGAAAAAATTAAAAATGACACAAAATTCATCAAACAGTTGGGGCCAAAAAAAAAAAAAGATTGAAGTATGATTGCAGAAAGAAAATTGCTAATTTTGACAAAAGATTGTGAAAATAAGTATCAAATTTCGCTGTATGTTTATTTGGTCAGAGAATTTTTCGAGATTTGATCTGGGAAAGTCAGGGAATTTTTTGAGATTTGGTCATGGAAAATCAAGGAATTTGCTGGTCATGTTTTTCTGGGAATCTTGTTATAACAAAAAAAAAAAAAAAAAGAGTGAAAAAGTTTGAGTATAGTACTTAAATGATAATTTCATTATTAAAATTATTACTAATAATTAATTTTTGGAAAAGCAAATTATAATGTTTATTATTATCATTGATTTATAAACTTTTTGTAATCAATTAGTTATTTTAATTTTTATTTAGTAGTATAAGTACCTTATTTTCAAACATTCTGAACCATATTTCTTTAACTTAAAAAAAACCCTAATAAAATATAATCTAAAATGTATCCAGATACTTTAAATGATTGCTTACAGATGGCATACAAAACTAAACTAGTTAAAGTGTATTGCCATTTACGATCTAACTTTATAGATATGACTGACATTGACTTTAAAATAATTCAATTTAATACTATTGCAATATAAATGTTGCTTCAACTGTGTGACTTCTATTTTTTTCTTCATAAAAATATTTACATAAATGTTGCTGCTTTAAACTATTGAAATAAATGAAAGAAATTGCATAAATTAGTCTGTTTAACTTAAGATTTATATAAAGAAATTCAGTTGCACTTGGTTTAATATATCATTCTTCCAGTAATCTAGTTCTATGAGATACAAAATAATCTTTTTAAATATATTTATATTTTCTTTTTATATATTTATTTTTATTGTTAATCTATACTTAATGCAAAATTATACCTTTGTTTCACTGATAAATGAAAAATTTAGGTACTGTGCATCATGTAAAAATTAGAAATTTGAAGAGTTCTCTAAAAATTTTTAATAAAACCCGTAAAAACCCGGGTTTTTTCAAAAAAGCCCGAAAAAACCCGGGTTTTAGACTACTGGGCCCAGTGGGTTGGGCTTTTTCAAACCCTGCAATAAAGAGCAATCTCGTTGTTTGCATGCGCATACAGTTATCGTTTGGATTTCTTGTTGCCTTGTTGTTTGCTGATTTTTGATGCCTGTTTTGCACAAAAACAGATCAAGATGCAATTTTATTTTTTTCAGGAGCGATGATACAGGAGTTAAACTCTATATCGGGCCATTTTCCACTGAAATCCGACTAACTGCTTTGTTTTTAAATAATGTGTTTTGAATTTTGAAAGTGTTTTATTTTATGATTTGTCGCAAAAATTTTAGGCATAGATTGGGGATACTTAAAAACCATCAAATCTGTAGCTGCAGTGGCGTTAATATGTAAGTATCCAAAATTTATACAAAAAAGAAATGGTCTAATAAAGATTAACTTTATTACACTAAAATAATTTACAGAACACTCTTCCCATGATTTGCAAAATTCTTTTGATAATTCAAGGGCGATTGTGTTCAGGTTATATACCTCAATTCAGGTATTTTGTAAATTTACTGTACCAAAATTCCCGTTTTTATGATAGTTCAATTCTTAAAATAAAATATCAATTTCATAAGATTGCTAAACATAATTAAAGTTTATATATTATGTAATTTGGCCTTCCTGTTATAAATATGTTGTCTTTCCCCCTTGTTCCCATACAGAAACATTTTCTCGCTAAAATTTCAGGTATTTTTCATGAGCCCACGATCCCCCTGATAATTAGAGTTCAAAGGAAATATTTAAATTTCGATAATCAAGAGAAATGTCTCATAGATTTTATTCCTCGAAGTTGCAGGATTTTGTGTCCAGCGTGCTTAATTATTATTATATAAAAAAACCTATTACAATTTCTCAATATAATCATCATTTTTTTAAAATAATAGATCTTTCCATGATTAAATTTGACATTTTTAAATTTGAAATACATACTAGAATTTCCTTATAGTTATTTAACCACGGAAAGTTTGTCATTAAATAGAGTGAATATTACTAATCAAAAATTATGTTGTAGATTTTGTGAATTTTTAAAAAAAATCACTCGCTGTTTCATTCCAAAGCTTGCAGAGTCCAAAAGTATCAACAGGTTTAGATTCCTCATAAACAAAGATCATGTTTTCAAATCAACAACAAAATGTTTTTTACCATCTGATATTTTTGTCTTTTTTTTCTCAAATTATTTTCATAAAGCATGGTTTTAATTATAGGTGCATTCAGGTCTGACTTTAAAGGGGGAGGAAGAAACAAGGTATTAAGACCTAAAGTATTGATAATTTGCAAATTATTCGGTGAAAATCTAATCCAGGGCGCCATGGCTATTAAAATTTTTCTTGAGTGCATGTTTTCTCTCTCAATCATATGCAGAGATGATTACTTTGGTTTCCTATTCTAAAATTGTTTCGGTCTATCTTTAATTTTTTTGTTGTGGAAAAAAAAAAAAAAACTTCTTGTGCTGCTTGTCTGTTGAGTGAGAATTATTCCCTTAATGAATTCTCAAAAATTAGTGCACTAGTCAGAATACATGTGTTCAATAAGAGAAAGAATATTTGAGCAGCTTAAGAATTTAGGCGTGCAAAGTTTTCTTGAGACAATAGTGCACCGGCCAGCGGGCGAGTCTGAGCCTGCCCGTGACCTCCCTTTAGGATCTGCCGTTACACTTACATATACAGTAGACTCCCTCAAATCCGCACATATTTTACGGATATAAACAATGAAACATTCAGTTCAGATGTAGGTGCAAAATTTGACTTTTTTAGTTTTATATCAATTCCATATATTTTTTAATTTGTAATTTTTGTTAAGGTTATTGAATTCATGTTTTTTCATGAAGAAAGAATAATTTATTTCTGAAAAAATCAAGATATTGCTGATATCAATGGTAATCACAATCTTACCAAATATATTTATGTATTAATCAAGCTTTTTTAGTTATTAAGTCTGGCTAAACCTGAAATAAAGCTTCATTATTTTATGATCTTGATGTGAATTAGCAATGTATCTTTATGAAGCAAGTTTCATTGAATAATTTAGGAAAAACACATTTCATCTCTATAATGAATATTTAATTGTACATTATTACTAATTTGACCTTTGCTTTTAGTATTTTTATCATTTTAAAAACTATCTAATTTTTTATTATTTTAGTTTATAACTTATTTTAATATTTTACATATTGTAAGCATCCATTATACTTTTGATTTCATTATTAATTACATTCAAATTTCCTTTTAAAAAATGTAAACAAAGCAATGACCAGAAATCTGCAAAATTCTAAAATCCGCAAAAGCTCTGGTCCCAAGCTGTGCGGATTTAAAAGAGTCTACTGTATCCTTTTTTTGTACATTCACAATCATTTTACTTTTCTCATTTAACAATTACCATGAACATTTTTCTATTAACTATCTTTTCTTTTTTTTTTTTTTATAGTATTTAGAAAAGTTTTAGTTTATTTTCTAATACAAAATTTTATGCCAAATAAATAAATACATTTTTTAATTATAGCTAATAAAGTTTTTGTTTTTGCAGTTATGGTAATGATAATAATAATAGTCTTGGTGATGATAATAATATTTAATTAAATTCAGACCCAAACAGAGAGTAGTAGAGTGGTTAAACATTACCAGGGCCTGACTCGTCTAGCAGTCTTGGCTTCAGTTATAAAAACAAGCACAAATATTTGAAAATTCATTTTTATCAAGAAAGTTTTGGTATTGTGCCTCTGTTTTTATGACATGACTAATTTCAGACATGCAAACAGGAATTAATCAAATAGAAGGTTGAATAAAGTCACAAGAAGGTTTAGCATTTTTTTTTCTTTCATATCTTAAGGGGCTACTTCAGTCAAATGAAAAGACCCATTCACTAATGCTAATCCTATGGAAGAAATTTATACAGATATCTCGGTTGCATTTCAATATTTTTAAATGATTTTTTGGCTTTGGATATCTGAGATCGATCTGTATGCATGACGTTAGTTACTTTTTTCATTTTGTTCACAGTTATTTTTTACACGGACGCTTTCATTTTTGGAACCGGTTTGGAAAGCGAAAGCAACCCCATAAAAAATATCTGCAACCAAAATCGAAAAACTAAAAAATGACCTCCATTCAGATCAATCTGAGTTATCCAATGCAAAAAGAATCGTCTAAAAATATTGAAATGCAACCGAGATATTTTTATAAATTTCTCCCATAGGATTAGAATTAGCGAACGGGTCTTTTCATTTGAGTGAAGTAGCCTCTTAAACATTTTCATTTAGAGTTAATCAATGATTTCAATTAAAATTGAATTATATTTTCAATATTTTAAATTTTATTTAAAATCTTTTTAAATAGAGGTTAAAATCTTTTTAATTAGAAATAAAAGAAGGTTACAAATGCATCTTACATTATAAATGTATACATAATTGTATACAAATAATACTTTATAGTTTTTTTTAAATGGTAATGTCCAGCAAATTTATTATCTGTAATAAAGCCTGTTCATAACGGAATCCTGCTATAAACAAAAAAACAACAAACATATGTATCATATGTATATACAGTAGACTTCCTCATATCCACAACTCTCTAAAATCCACACATATTTTATGGATGTAAACAATGAAACTTTCAATTTGGATATTGGGAATTAGATTTTTTTTTTAGTTATGTATCAATTCCATAGGTTTTTTATTTTGTAATTTTTGTTAATATGACTGAGTTCATGTTTTTTCATGAAGGAAGAATAAATTTATTACAGAAAAAGTTCAAAATAGTGCTGATATTACTGGTAATCACAATCTTCTTACCAAATATATTTATGCATTAATGAAGTTTTTTTTTTGTTATTAAGTCTGGCTAAACTAGGAAAAAAAAAACTTATTTTATGATTTTGATGTGAATGAGTAATGTAACTTTATGAGGCAAGTTTTGTTGAATAATTTTGGAAAAATACATTTAATCATACTCTATTGATTATTAACTTGACCTTTCCTATTAAAACTTTAATCAATTTATAAATTATCTAAATTTTTACTATTTTAGTTTATTACTTATTTTAATATTTTATTACATTGTAAGCATTCGTTATAGTTTCAATTGCACTATTAATTGCACTCAAATTACTGTTTAAAAAATGTAAACAAAGCGATGATCAGAAATCTGCAAAATTCTAAAATCCGCACAACCTCTGGTCCCAAACTGTGCGGATTTGAGGGAGTCTACTGTATATTATTAACCCCTTGGGGATGAGCGACTGATATATGTGGCATTTAAAATTCTCAGAATCCTTCATTATTCCCACCAGTTATTTTTTAAGTTTACCTTATTTAATTGGAGTATTATCACTATTTAAGTACAGAAAATTTCTGTATTGAAATATCAGTGATTAAAGATTTAAAATTAAACATTGTGAAGGAGCTAACTGTATTATTAAAAGAAAATCATTGCTGCAAGAATAATAAGACTTGGTAAAAAACTATGGAAAGTAGGGTTCATTATAGCTTTATGTACTAGAAAAGTAAGATAAAAATTCAAAGTGATATGAAGCTAAAATAATATCAAATATTGCTATTCTGTATAACTCTTTCATTTTTTTTTTTAATCCTTATCTATGTATAAGGAATTTAACTCGGTACTGAGGATAAAAGGTACTGCATACTTAAACTTCATTTCACATTTCATAAAACTAAATTTAGCTTAATAATAACCTTTTGTTTAAGTACTTTTATGTTAACTGAGAGCAAATTGTTTCAATAGTATTTTTTACCTCGCTAATGCAGTTTTTATTTTTTGTGATTTAGATAAAAATAATGCTTTAATATTGAAATAAAATTAGTGATTGACTGAATCAGGAATTTTGCCGATTACCGAAAATTAGGTCAAAGTGTGCACCGAATATTCGGTATTAGGCAACCGAATACTTAAAATTTTTTAATAAATATTTTTGCATGTATTAACTTTTTTAATAATGATAGAAAGTATTCTTAGGCTTCTCCGACCTTTCGAAGAAATAACAAAAATTATAAGTAACAAAAAATCTTTAATTTCAGAAGTAATACCTATTATTTCTACATTGAAACGTTACTTGGAAAAGTGATAATGTAGAATTTTTTGGAGTGGGAACCATGAAAGAACCAAAAAGACTCGCAGAACGTTTTTCAGAAATTTATGATGATGAGTTTTATTTTCTAGCCTCTATTTTGGATCCCAGATTCAAAACAGCTTTTTAGCACTTTCCAACAAAGTTGAAAAGTGCTTATGCATTCGGTTTGTCTGGCCGTCTGTCCGCGCTCTAACTCAGGTAAATATACTCGGATTGCTATGAAATTTTTATATGTTATTGATGTTTACCCTAGCACAAACCCTATTGAAAATGAGGTATCTACCATGATTAGTTTATCTACAGAGAGAATCAAAAGTTTCCCATTACATTACGGCCTATGGGGAAAAATCGTTAATATGCTCGGATTGCCATGAAATTTTAGGACGTTATTGACGTTTATCCTAGCACAAATCCTATTGAAAATGAAGTTTCTACCATGATTAGTTTATCTACAGGGCGAATCAAAAGTTTCCCATTACATTACGGTCTATGGGGAAAAATCGTTAATATACACGGATTGCCATGAAATTTTAGGACGTTATTGAGGTTTACCCTAGCACGAACCCTATTGAAAATGAAGTGTCTACCATGATTAGTTTATCTACAGAGATAAAAGTTTCCCATTACATTACGGCCTATGGGGAAAAATCGTTAAAATGCTCGGATTGCCATGAAATTTTAGGACGTTATTGACGTTTACCCTAGCTCAAGTCCTATCGAAAATGAAGTTTCCACCATGCTTAATTTATCTACAGGGCGAATCAAAAGTTTCCCATTACATTACGGCCTATGGGGAAAAATCGTTTCAAAGGAATTTTAAAGATGTTATACCCTGTCAAATATATTAAAATATGCATTCTATAAAATATAGGGTGAAAATGTAGCTATTATTCATTTACAGGGCCACACAAAAGAATTCCATTAGACAATGGTAAAAGGGGGGAATTGTGTGTGACATATTTTAAATATATAAAGCTTTTTCATGTATAATAAAATTGATTATGTCACTGAAGCTTAATATAAATTATACGCTACTGTCTTGCATAATATGAGGTACATAGCATTTACAGGGCCATACAAAAGATTTCAAATAGTATATTCTTTCCGAAATACCGTATATGTGTCCGATGATGGCTGATGGAGGGATGAAATGCATTTTAATTATAATATGCGCGTTTATATTTCGCTAAATATATGCACATTATATGGTGTGTATAAATGTAATAGTTGATATACAGGGCTACCAAAAAAAGCTCACCAACGTTACTGAATGTGAGCGTAAATTATTTAAACGTGGTTCTTAAATTGGCTATGCATTTTTACGCTGAGCTTCATTCAATTTACTGAGAAATATTTGCAGAATATAGATAAAAGGATATACAGAGCCACGCAAAGAATTCGGTACATGGACGCCTATGAATGATGATTTATGAGAATGTGATATCAGTTGTTTTAAAAATGTTTTAGTTTACAATAAATTTTAGCCTAATGCTGACGTGTAATAAAGGTACAATGTAAACTACAGGGCTGAACAAAAGTATTCAAGTATGTTTCCATCTAATAGTATGAATTGCTGAAAAAGAAATTTCAAGCTACTGGGTATTTTCTTGCTAAACTAAATTTTCCCATTATAGGAACTGACATATGAAATACAGGGCTATTCAAAAGTACTGGAACACATGTTTTGGTATATTTGGCTATACATTATTATTTACCTAAATAACAAAATTTTGTTAAAGACTTCATTAAGTGTTGGAAAGTGCTTCATAATCTATGCTTAACGCATGATTTTTCATACTTGTTTTAAAGATGGAGCAACTGCTAATAAATTAAAAAATGTATTTAAAAATAAAGTGCAATAAATAATAAATATATCTTCTCAAACTGAAATTACTGAGCCAAATTAATTACAAAATTTCAATAAAAATGATGCCCTGTCATAAACTGTGCATTCATCATTTTGGGAGTGCTTTGTTGAAATAGCTACAAGTGAAAAAACAGAAAGTGAAAATCCTTCTACTGAAAATGATATCATCACATTAGACATTAAAGCTTCAGATGAATTGGCTGCATATACATAGTAATACCACTTATATCAAGGGAAGACAACCCGTTAATTTGGTTGAAAAAAAAAAAAAAAAAAAAACATAATAAGTATCCAATGTTATCCAAGTTAGTTAAGAAATACTTATCTGCGCCTACCAGTAGTATTTACAGTGAACATTTATTTCCCAAAGTAAAATGGATTTATGAACAAAAAAGAAACATTACAACCAGATAATGCCGTACAGCTTTTTTTTGCCTCATATTTTGTCCATATTAAATTTCAATTACAAATAATTATAATGTATCATTTTATAAATTATCACTTATATAACTGAGGCATACTATTGAAATAAATAACATTAAATGGGCATTAGCCATCATGTACTTTTAGAGTAATACTTAACCTATTATTTTTCATAAATTATTCTAAAAATTCAGCCGAATATTTATAAGTATTCGGCCGAAACCGAATATTCGGTTTACATGCTGAATCACCGAATACCAAATCAACTATTCGGTATTCGGTCAATCCCTAAATAAAATGCCTTGGTTTGCCTTATTATTTTCTGTTTTTCTTCCTCTTTATTTTAATGAAATAATAAAAGATTTATATTTTAAATGAAATGAATGCAATATAAAAAATTGCTAGATTATGGCCAGAACATTGTTTGTCAATATATAAACTGTGGCTAACTAATAAAAAATATAGTTTTTCACAAGGAACTATTCTAATATTAATAAAATACAGTTTTTCACAAGGAACTATTCTAATATTAATAAAATACAGTAAAGTATGGTAAGAA
Organism: Maratus speculifer; assembly: GCA_964019185.1. Classification (NCBI taxonomy): domain Eukaryota; kingdom Metazoa; phylum Arthropoda; class Arachnida; order Araneae; family Salticidae; genus Maratus; species Maratus speculifer. The sequence continues at coordinate 29,375,699 of OZ025303.1, forward strand.
GGAACGCCTAAGGATTTTTTAAAAGGTGTGCTTTATTAATTTTAGTATGTATAATGTTATGGTTATGATATTCTTTTTATTGGGACTGTAATATTCCTTCTTGATCATTAATGCAGGATTTTTTGAGACAGCAATATCATTACATCAGAAATTTCATAGCTTTGGTCAAAGAAATACTATATTATTATATTTGCTGAGTGAAATCTGTCAACATTTTTTAGTGTTTAAACTGTACCATCAAATTTATTTTAAGAAACATATCTACAACACAGATTCAATTTGTTCAGGCTAATATTAAAAGAATGCTGAATTCTTCAGAATAGTGATAAATGCTATAGAGGGAATTCTAAAATGCTGGCATTTTATTAACTTATGAATATTAAAGTACAAATATGTCGAATTTCTCAATATCATTGGTCTTACTCTAGCATTTGGTTTACTTTCTAATTTAATAAATTCTAATTCAGAAATATAAAGAAGTAACAGAAATTTTAAATATAAAATTGAGGAAAAAAAAATTCATTAGAAAAGCAGAAATTAAAAAGGAAGTAAAATTCACAAATAAGTTGTGATAACATCTACAATGAATCCTTCATGCTTTTGTTAAAAAAAAAATAATAATAATAAAGCGTTCTGGTTCGGCATTACAGCCTAATATATTACAATACAATTTTATCTTTTAAAAAAGGAGCGTTTTAGTTCGAATTACAGCCTAGTATATTAAAATACGATTTTATATAAATAATATTTATATATAAATAGATGAATATACAATAAGCGTTAAAAGTGAAGCATTAAATAAATATGCAATTTTCCGCTCGCAATATGTCAATCAATCGTTATATTTTTTGTAATTATAAATTTTCTTTACTCCAAAGTAAATAAGTTGAGTAATAAAACATTTTTTTTTTATTACAGCTGCTTATGAAACTTTTTTATCTACTATACATTTTTTAAATATTGATAATCATAATTTTTCACGTTGATTTAATTATTATTCTGAAATACATTATAGTATGTGATGTTTCATGTAACTTGTTGTTGTTGTTGTATTGACCAAGATATTGGCCCGGTGAGCAGCTTTACATTTCTATATAGCTGTCTTACTCCGCTTCATGTAACTTGTGATAATAATTTGTTGTTTACATCTATAAAATGTGAACAAAAATATACGAGGTTGCCAGAAAATCGCCAAAAAAAACGCCAAATCTCCCGCTTCATTGGGGGTGATGACGTCAGTTTTGTAGAGAAACATAAAAATCACGTGACCGCTGCCATTTGATGAACTGCCCTATTAGTGAATATTTTCTTAGTTGGAACAAACTTGAGCTTATAAATACTATGCACAGAATCTCTCTAATTGAAAAAAAAAATCCGTAGCGCGTAGAATTTTTTTTTTTTTTAATCTGGTCTTCTGTTTTTTATATTATTGCTCTGATTTTTACAGTTTTGTCTTAGATATAAATGCATATAGATATAGGAAAAAATAATTAAAATTCTTATCCTGAGGACGAAATTGGTTTAAGTTTTGCAACTATTGTAAGAAATTTAAATATTCGGATAGAGGAGACGTGGGTAAGCCCGTAATTGTTATCATTTTCAGGATATTAAAGCATTGGAGCTTTTTTTAAATTTTTACTAGAAAACCCTATGTGCATACATTGTTGCAGCTATTTGAATCATGTTGTTGTGCTTTTGAAACTAAAGAATTCAAAAATTGAATTTTGATTATTAATAAAGACCTGTGATTTTATAAAATTAAAGTGCCTAAAAAGTATTATTTCTCTTAAAATGTGATACTGATTCTTATTCCCCCCCCCCTTTCTACTTTTTGAAAATGTTAATACATTGTTAATTTATACTTTTATAAATTTTCTTTCTATTATTTACTATTTAAATAGAAAAAATGTGTTAGAACATCCTTTTTCATATCCATAAATTTACGAGGTTATAATTTATTTAATTTTCCTTTTTAAAATATTTTTTGCCATTTTTCAAAATACCAATAAATACGTTGTAAAAAATTAATAGTATACGTATGTATATTTTTTTCTGTCCGGCTCGACAAAACACTCTTACTTTATGCCTATAGACCAGAATATTGCTTATCTAATTTCAAATTATTGTTTAAAAAATGTAAACAAAATGATTACCAGAAATATCCACGATTCTGAAATCTGCGTTAGTTCAAGCTGTATGGATTTGACGGAATCTACTGTAGGAATATTATACTTATTTTTTTATTCAAAATTCATTAATTCTAAATAAAAATGATCTAATTATTATTTATTTCTAGGCCATTTTTTAATCTTAAATGCTAATAAGAGTTCTTCTGTTCTGTAAATTTCGTTCTTTACCATTTCATTTTTTTTAATTCTGAAAGATATCTGCATTTTCATGTTTAAGCTGATTTCCAGATTTTTTTGTTTACATTTAAAAATATAATTACATGCTTATTCGAGCTGTCATTCGTTACTCAGTATATTTGCATTGCACTGAAAACGTTATGCCTGGGAGGTATTTAATAGCAAAGTGTGAGTCAGGAGTGCATATTCACATGTCACCAATTTATTTCAAAATTTACGACTCGTTTGGAAGTGATTCCTACAGAGTAATAGATGACCTGATAACGCTGTTTTAAAATGTATTTCACGATGAATAGCAACTAAAGTTTATATATTGAAATACTCTGTGGAACTTTGCTGAATGTTTCAATTATGTATTCTACGCATTTGGCCTAACAAAAATGCTTTCATCTACAAATAAAACTGTTCTTTAATACTGGAAAAATGCCGTATGTTTCGAACCAGTGCTGAGAGAATAACGATGAATTTAAATGTGCTTTTCTAATGACATTTACCATTATTATTACCTAGGGGAGAGTGGGGATACTTGAGCATAGGGGATACTTGAGCCACCCCTATTATCTCTACAGTTGGTTAATTTTTCTTTCTAAAACTGCCAGTATGATAACATATTTATAGTTCTGAACATGTAAAAGAGAAATCACACATCTTGGTACCATTTTGAAAATATAGTGATTAATAGTTTTCTTTTCCCTATCTGAAGTAAATATTTGGGTGCATGGCTTTTTTGTTTTTTTTTGTAATCAAAGTTTTGTTTAAAGTTGCAACTATATACATACATTCAATAAGCATAATTTCAATTGTATTTTGAGTCTAAAATAGTTCTAATAGCTGCATGGTTTATTTAGTAAAACTCTGGGAAACAAAAATAGTGATAGTGGGGATACTTGAGCCAATGAGAGTGGGGATACTTGAGCCAATGAGAGTGGGGATACTTGAGCCATATCTCAACCATCCCCACTAGAAATTAAACATGGGTGAAACAAACAAAAAATAAAATTCCATCCTTGCATTCACTAATAGATATTTTTCTGGATAAAAGGGAGAATAATTTTTCATTTTATTTTTTTTTTTCTTAAAAAAATAACGACCTAAAAATGTTTAAAAATGTATATTTTTTAAATGAAAATATCTATTTTATTTTTCATTTTGACTAACAAAATAGCCTGTCTAGATAAATGTAAACATAGTTTTCAATTTAACTTTCATTAAATTAAATTAACTTTTTAAAACGGTTTTACAGGCTATAATCTCTAATACTTTAATTAGTTAGGTCCAACATATTAAAATATTTATTTTTTAATATAACATATTAAGATTAATATTTTATATTGAAATCGTAACCTCTGTTGCTGTAACTTTTTTTTTAACTAAGAAAATTGAAGAAAAATTGGTAAAAAGAGCGCACAGAAAACAAGAAAAACAACAAAAATCCTAGTTCAAACTTACCTGCATGGATCCAAAGAGGAAGACAAAATTTTTTCCTGTGAAATCAAAAAAGTGTTTGAAATAGTAGAATGATACATCTGGCTTAAATTCCGACAGCTACTAAATTAAAAGCATGAGTTCGACAATATCATTAGAGGAAAATTCTGTCAATGATGGTGATGATGTGAAAAGAAAACCTTCTATTGATGGTTGGTTACTAATAAAATATGCCAGAAAGAAAACTGTAAAAATATTTTTTGGATAAGTGCTTAATATTTTGAAAATGAAATTTGCCTGAAGAATTGCAGATTTCAAATTTAAATGGCTCTGAACTGAGGATGTTTCTACCGTCGTTATAACTCAAGTTGAAATTATCCTCCGACAACCAGTTTTAACTACAAAAAATGATCGTATTACTAGCTTTGTTTTCTCAATTGGTTTTGAAGGACTTTACGTTTCATAATTTATCATTCTGTAAAATGTTTGTGCAAAAATAAAGCGAAAAAAATTACTTTTGTAGGTATTTTTCCTTAGTGGCTCAAGTATCCCTTCACTATGGCTCAAGTATCCCCGCCATGGGGATACTTGAGCCACGATGTAAAACAAAAAACAAACATTTATTATACATAGAAAAATAGTTCAAAATTAATTGAAAGTGGTTTTTAGTTAAAGAAAAAATATCAAATTTTCATTTTCAATATTTTATTTTATTCTAAAAAAATATAAAAAATTTAAAAAAATTAAAATTCAAAAATTGGCTCAAGTATCCCCATCTTCCCCTACTAATCAGTTAGTAACAGTAACGCTTAAAATTTCTCAATATGGAATATTTTCAGCTTTTTTCTGTGGAGTCTTAAAATGTAACTAGAGAATTGTATCTATTGTTATTGCTTCAATTTTTTTTAGTGTTACAAAATCTCGTAACATACCGCTTCTCAATAATCTTTCAGCATTAAACTAATATTGAAATTTTCATTTGCTATTATTTTTATGTAAAAACCCGCACTGATGTGCAGTATTATTTCACTAGATTGTTGCAGTTTTTCATACAAAGCACTTATCAAAATGTATAACCTTATCTATAAGAACAGCCATAATTGGTTGAAAAAGACCATTGACTTGTTTGAGTGACAGAAGTGCTTTTTGATATTTTGATTTTTTTCTTTAAATTTGTAATGTTATAAATTTTCAATCATATTTTTTATAGTAGTTCGTTGCATTCTTGGCACTCAAATGAGTATTTTTAATACTTTTATACTACTACTTGACTTTCTTTAAATCAAGAACATCATTTAAATAGGATTTAAAAGTTTTTTAGCTTACAGGAGATGCTGCTGTGGTTGTTTTTTTCTCAACTAGAAACCATCCATGATTCCAAAAGTTATGTAAATAAATAGTTTCTTAATTTTCATTTTCGGCTGTTTAGATTATTAAATTGATAATATGTTATTAAATATGCATGTAAAGAAAATATAATTAATTTTTTTCAACATTTTAGGTTAAAACTTGTAGAGCTGACATACTCCCACTTTATGGTATTTAAAGATTTTCTAGAATAAATTTAACAAAGAATTGTTTTATGCAGATGTTTTATCTTCTGTGTCTTATGAACGTAAATATTTTCTTTGAAGAAAATGTCAGTACCTCAAACTCACTCTCAAGCAGCAGAAAAAACCTTTTTTTTGTGAAATATGTTTTAAAGGATTTTCGCAAAATGGTAATCTTAGAAAACATACGCGTATTCATACAAATGAAAAACCTTTTGTTTGTGAAGCATGTTCAAAAAGATTTTCACAAAATGAGAATCTAATAGCACACTTGCGCACTCATACTGGGGAAAAACCTTTCGTTTGTGAAATTTGTTGCAGAAGATTTTCAGAAAATGGAGCTCTTAAGAAACACATGCGTATCCATACAATGGAAAAACCTTTTGTTTGTGAAATATGTACCAAAGGATTTTCACGAAATGACAATCTGAAAAAGCACTTACGTACCCACACAAACGAAAAACCTTTTATTTGTGGATTATGTTCCAAAGGATTTGCGCGAAAGGAAAACCTGATAGTACATTTGAACACCCATACTACGGAAAAACCTTTCGTTTGTGAAATATGCTCCAAAGGATTTTCACAAGGTGGTGATTTACAAAAACATTTGCGCACTCACACAAAGGAGAAACCTTTTGTTTGTGAGATATGTTCTAAACGATTTGCACGTAATGATGGTCTAAAATCTCACCTGCGCAGCCACACAAAGGAAAAACCTTTTGTTTGTTAAGTATGTTCCAAAAGATTTTCAGAAAACAGTAATTTGAAAAAGCATTTGCATATCCACACAAACAAAAAACCTTTTGTTTGTGAAATATGTTCAAAAGGATTTTCACAATGAGACAATATGAAATTACATTTGCTCACTCATGCAAAGTGAAACCTTCTGTTTGCAAAAATAAACTGCAAAAGATTTTCACAAATTTTTCTCTGCGATGTCTTTGTCATTGGTTTTTATAAAGTCACTTACATGTACCCATAAAAAGGAAAACTGTTTGTTACTGAAATAAGCTCCAGAGCATTTTTAATTGAAGTATAATACTTGTTTACTCATAAAATTTTATATCTTAACATTATATCTAACTGATGCAAACTGGAAGACCTTTCGTTTTTGATAATGATGCTCAAATAAATTATCACAACTTGGTCATTTAAAGATACTTTTGCATATTACCACAAATAAAAAAAATTGTCCGGTTTGAATATTAATTTTTTAATATAAATTAGAGGTTCTAAAAATGTATACACATATTATTATAAATGCTAAGACAATCATCTTTAAAGTATTTTCTAGAAAATAGTTTAAAACAATCTCTTATAAAGACATATTTCATCTCATATCACGAAAATCTTTTCATTGCTGTATATACTTTAAGCAATTTTTCAAAGGTGATAGATAGTCTAAAATCTTTGACAACTGTAATGTTAATAAAAAAAGTTACAATCCGTTTTTTATTGTAATTCTCAAGACTTATTTACCAATTGCCTATTTTAACCAGACATTTTATTTATTAACATGCATCTTATGTCAGAGTAATATTTATTTCATAATTTTTAATAGTTGATTTTTTGCAGTGAAAAATATTGAAATGATATTCTTTGTTCAAAGCAAATAGCATTCATGGTGTAAAATGAAAAATTCTAGCTTAATAATTGTAATTGTTTTCAATTAATGAAGTGGTCAATGTGCGAAAAAATGCTCATACATGGATTTGAAAAGTGAGTTTAATGTTAAATAAAAATAGTCTTATTTAGCGAAGACGCTAATTTGTGAATCAACCTGCAAAACAACAAAGGGGGAAAAAGCACGACTAACAAATGTACTTAAGTGCAAATAACATTAGAATATTAAATAACACTCCAGGCTTGTAAGCTGTTGCTACCGGTTTTCAAACCGGAAAGTTTAATTTTTATCCCCACAATAAATAACTTCAATTTATCATCCCTGTTTCTTTTTTTTTTTTGATTTATGTTCTTAGATTTCGGGCTAAAAGTTCAAATACCGTTTGTTCAAGAGCTAGAACTGCTAACCTCTACGAAAGAGTCTTAGTTTCTACGATTTGAAGCCAGAAATTACGGTGGTACGAAAATCAGTCTAAAACTAATTTTCTGAAAAAACCCATTTTTATCCACTTACATTTTTTTCAGTTCGCATAGCATATTTTTCAGAGGTCATTCTGTACAGAAAATTTAAGAAATCTCTCATTAGCCCGAAAATTCGGGCATAAAAAAGCACAAGGAAAGAAAAATCTGTCCTGCAAATCAATCTTCTTAACATAAAACCCTGTTTATGGAGATTAACTGCAAAGTATTAGTGTTTCTGTAATTATTTACATCAGAAATTCTTTTCCTTAAAAGCAGGGGCACCATTTACAAAAAAATTTTGAAGAGCAGTGTTTAAAATAGCATGCGCGATTTTCATACAGCAAAGGAAAATCCTGCAAAATATAAAAAAGCCGATGTGCTGTATTTTTCCCTTCCAAATATTTGACAAGTTTGTGACTTTTCCCGTGAGTTTTCCTTAAGTTTCTTGAAGTTGAAGATTTTTTTTCATTTAACAGAATTTCTCAATATCAATTCGTGAATTTGTCCCTGAATAAATAGAGAATATTTTCAAACAAGAACGGAAAATGTCGTAAATTTTGTCAAAGATCTCAAAAACAAATAGCAATTTTTTTCAATTGGTCTTTGAAAAAAAAACTTAAATTTCTTCAACAGATTACAGAAAAAATTGCAAATTTTGCCAAAGGATCCGAAAAAGTAACGAATTTTGATAAACGACCCAGGAAAGATATTGTAAATTACATCAGAATGTCCCAATAATAAGCAGGGATTGGATGACAGGGATAACCGCCGCAGGAAACTTGCTTTCGCTTTAGAATATTAATGCAATCCTGGGGGAAACGCAATAATAAGCAGCTAAATTTTTTAATTGGTCACGGAATGATATTTTGAATTTATTTTTCAATCGTGCTGAAACAATGCGAATTTCCCAAATGGCCACGTAAAGAAATCAGTTTCATTAACCAGTCACAGATGAAAATAAATTTCGTCAAAAGATCGCGGCAGAAACAGAAATTTCGTCAAAAGGCCGGGAAAAGAAAGCGTTTATTTCGTCAAAATATCGCGGAAGAATGCGAATATCGTTGAGAGATCGCAAAAGAAACACGAATATAGTTAAAAGATCGCAGAAAGAAAACTCGAATTTGGTTAAAAGATCGCTGAAAGAAAGAGCGAATTTATTTTAAAGACCGCCGAAAGAAAAAGCGAATTTCGTTGAAAGATCAAAGAAGAAATCGTGGAATTCTTTAAAAGATCATGGAACGAAAAAGTGAATTTCGTGAAAGATCCCTGAAAAAACACGAATTTCGTTGAAAGACCGCTGAAAGAAAAAGCAAATTTCGTTGAAAGATAGCTGGAACAAATCACAAATTTCTTTTAAAGATGACATAAAAAAGGCGAATTTATTTCGATGTTCGTCGAAAGATTGCTCTAAGAAAACGCGAATTTTGTCAAAGAATCACGGTAAAAAATTTAAATTTCGTCAATTGATCGTGATAAAAAAATATCAATTTCTTCAATTAGTCGTGGAAAAAAATCGCAAATTTCGTCAAACTTACTGCATTGAGCTAATAGATTGCATCCCATTACCTTTTACAAACGTAAAAAAATGCCAGTAAACGAGAAGAAATTTAAAAAATCGTGTAAAGTTTCAGGGGAAAATCTTGTCTTGAAAGATTGAAACCGCGTTTTTTTTTATATATAAATGTCAAAGATATTCACGAAATAAGATTTAAAAAAATCATATAAAGAATTAACATATTATTCAAAAATATGTATGAGATATCCATATTGATTTTAGAAATGTAGAAATTTCGACGCGAAATATGAAATAAAGATTCGCATAAGAAAAATAAGGCAGTCAAATTGAAAAAAAATCCTAACACTGGGTTTGAAGCATATAACTTCGGATATGTCAGTACCATCCTGACAAATCTTGCAGATCTGCGTTCTCTTCAGAAAAACCACATACAAACAAGTTTCTATGTTTATTATCATTATAATAAATATATATTTTTTAATATGAAAGAAAATGTAGACCAAACCTTCCAAAAACCAAGTTAACCTGAATTCTGCCAACCAGAATCGTAGTCTGAACCGAAAATAATTAAAGTTAATCTGATTTGCAGCATAAAAAGCAAAAATAAACTTTCAACAGTAATTTTAATTTTGTGTACTACTGTTTTTCATTTTCAAAGGCTGGCAGGTCTGTCGAGAGCGTTAGATTACACTTTTCATTATATGCAAAGATACAAAACATATTTATTATCCTTCAGGGGCGCTGTTTGCAGTCTGCAAAAGCTTAATATTAGTACACAAATTGCCAGATGGCACCAGTAATTTTTTATTACAGTTTCTATCTCATAATATACTTGAGAAAATGTTTTGATTATTTTCAATTAAATTTGTATGCAAATTTCGGTGAGAATTAAATAATGGAACATTTTTATAGAGCAGAAATGCCTTGCCATGAAAGGGTTAAAATGAATTAATAGGTATTATTGAAATTCAATATATGTACTTAAATAAATAATGATAATATTTTATGACTGAATTTATAAAAATATACTAAAATCTGAATAAAATATACAGCGTGGAAATTTTAAAAAAATATTTAATTTATTGAGTAAATATACATATTTTTTATCAGTTACTGCAAACAAGAAACTTATTTAATTTGTCTATAAAATGAGTTGTTGCTTTTATATAATAATATTCAATATACACATTCGATATATTAATATTCAGCAATTTAAATTTAAAAAAAATGTATGTAAATAAACAGACCTATAAACGGTTTACGACAGATTGAAGATTACAAAAGAAGATCGGAGAAATACTAAATTAACAGGGTTGGTACGTTTCAAGGATTTTCAAGCATCTTTTACCAGAATTTTCTTAAAGAAATATTTGCCTTATTTAAAGAAAAAGAAATCTATTTTCACGATCTAGGTACCAGTATTTTACGAAAATTCTGGTATTAAACACATTTAAAATCCCCTGCATCCTTTGATGCGAACGAATCCTGTTAATAATTAATTGTTGAAAAAATAAGATCATAAATCAAAGTTAGCCAACAATTTGCGAATTATTTTTTCTAGATTATCATAAACTTAATCTATTTAGTTATACATGTAATTGGAGTAGTTCTTAATAAGAAGTAAATATGTGTATGGAATAAAATTTCATTTAATTTACGTTCTCAGTAAGTTTAGTTCCCTATATTTAACTACAGTGTATTTCTTCTTATAGTTCTCATAACTAAAAAAGCATTCAAAAATTTTCACCATTCAAATTAATCATTTGTGATAAATATTTTTTACTTTCTTCTATCTTTATTTGAAGAAAGTATTTTCGTGAAACTTTTTGAATTCCGGTTTTTGACTTATTTATACGTATTAGGGAGCAGAGATTCTAAAAACCATCATTTTATAAAATGTCTGTCTGCGAGTCTGATTCTGTCCGTCTGTCTGCAAATTTTTTGGGCTTTCTATCTGAAGAACTAATGCACAGATGTTAACAAAAATTTATATCCAGGTTGTCTCTAATATAAATTGATGCTGATAATTTTTTGGGGCAAATCGATCGCTAGGTGGCGCTGCTATGCTACGTATTTTAAGATTCAGAAGAAACCTATATCTCATTTACTCATGCACGGATTTCCATCAAACCTAAGATTCAATTATTCCTTGATATAAATTGGTGGTGTTTACATTTTGTTGTAAATTGCTTAACTGGTAGCGTTGCTATGCTGCATTTTTCATATTTTTGCAATAGCTCTTTCGCAAGAACTAATGCACGGAATTTAATAAAAAATTATGCTCATTCAATCTCTGCTATAGATTACTGCTGATTAGTTTTTGTTGAAAATAGTTCAATACGTGGTGCTGCTATGTTGCTATTTACATGATTCTTGCAATAGCTCTATCTCAAAAAAGATGGCACGGAATATAATAAAAATTATATTCGCGAAATTCCTGATATAGATTAGTTTTTGGTGTAAATCGCTCACTGGTAGGCGTTACATATGCTTCATTTTTACGATTTGCGCAACAGTTTTATCTCAATAACTAATGAATGCATTTCTTTAAATTTCAGATTTAGATAGTCTTTGACATGAATTGATGCTATTTACTTTTTGGTGTAAACCGCTGAACAGGTAGCCACTGCTAAGCTGCATTTTCAAGATTTTTGCAATAGCACTATATCAACATTTAATGCATGGAATTTGATAAAAAAGTATTTTCAGGTAGTCCCTGATATAGATTGATTGAGATTAGATTTTGGTGTAAATCGCTGTACAGATGGCGCTGCTATGCTGCCTTTTTTACGATTTAAACTACTGCTCTATGTGAATAACAAACGCTTGGATTTTCTTCAGACTGCAGATTCAGTTAGCCCTTGACATGAAATGGTGCTGTTTACATTTTGTTGTAAATTGCTTAACAGGTGGTGTTGCTATGCTGCATTTTTCATGATTTTTGCAATAGCTCTATTTCAAGAAATAATGCACGTAATTTAATTAAAATTATATTCATTCAGACTCTGCTATAGATTGATGCTGATTAGCTTTTGGTTTAAAATTGTTCAATAAGTGATGTTGCTATATTGCATTTTACATGATTTTTGCAATAGTTCTACCTGAAGAAATAATACGCGGAATTTAATAAAAAATTATATTCACGTAATCCCTGATATAGATTAGTTTTCGGTGTAAATCGCTCATCGGTAGGAGTTACATATCCTGCATTTTTACGATTTACGCAACAGCTTTGTCTTAATAACTAATGCATGGATTTCCTTAAAATTCAGATTCAGTTAGTCCTTAACATGAATTGATGCTGTTTACTTCTTCGTGTAAACCGCTGAACAGATGGCGGCGCTATGCTGCCTTTTTTTTACAATTTAAGCAATAGCTCTATGTGAATAACAAACGTACGGATTTTGTACAAACTGCAGTTTCAGTTAATCCTTGACATGAATTGGTGTTGCTTATATTTTGGTGTAAATCGCACAACAGCTGGTGCTGCTATGCTGCATATTTCACGATTTCCGCAATAGCTCTATCTCAAAAATTAATGCACGGATTTTCATCAAACTTCGGATTCAGTAAATCCGTGATATGAACTATTTCTGTTTATCTTTTGGCGTCAATAGTCGTAAACACTCACGTAGACGAGCACGACACAAAATAGCAAAAAATTGAATAGCATTTTTATATCACATATTCCATAACAAAACAGAAACAACACTACACCATCTCACTACACAAATCCTCCGAGCTGACACCACTCAACTAAGAATTGCTCTTTTTTTTTTTTTTGGAAAGTTCTTTTTCATTCTCTTAGGACGAGTAGCGCCATCTACCGTAGGCTTTGGAATTAAGTTCTTTACAGCATTTTAGTGTAAATTGCTCAATAGGTGGCACTGCTATGCTGTATTTTTCACGAATTTTGCAATAGCACTTTTCAAAAACATATGCATGGAATTTATTAAAAACTTATATTCAGGTAGTCGCTGATATATATGGAAGCTAAATAGTTTTTCTGTAAATCGCTCAATCGGTGACGATGCTATGCTGCATTTTTACGATTTACGCAATAATTCTATCTCAATAACTAACGCACGGATTTTCATTAAATTTCGGATTCAGTTAGTCCTTGACATGAATTAATCCTAATTACTGTTTGTATAAATAGCTTAATAGTTGCCGCTGGTATGCAGCATTTTACACGATTTTTGCAATAGCTCTATTTGAAGAACTAATGCACGGAATTTAATAAAAATTTATTTTCATGCATTCCTTGATATAAACTGATGCTGATTATTTTTTTTATGTAAATCGCTCTACAGGAAGCTCTGCTATGCTGCATTTTTACGATTTACGTAACAGCTCTATCTCAGTAACTAATGAACGGATTTCCATCCAGCTTCAGATCCAGTTAGTTCTTTATATGAACTGATGCTGTTTACTTTTTGGTTTAAACCGCTCAACTGGTAGTGCTGCTATGCTGCATACTTCCCGATCTCCGCAGTAGCTCTATCTCAAAAATTAATGCGCGGATTTTCATCAAACTTCATATTCAGTAATGTTTCAGCGTCAATAGCCTAACAGGTTGAGCTGCTATGATGATTTTTTCCAATTCTTGCAATAACTCTATGTCAAGAACTAATGCTCGAATTTCTTCAACAAACTTCAAATTCTGGTATAGCTTGATAAATGTTATTGCTGTCTATGTTTAGGTATAAATCACCCAAGAAGTGGTGCTTTTATGTTGCATTTTTTCCGATATCCGCAATGGCCGTATTTCAAGAACTAATGCACAGAATTTCATGTTTGTAGAATCCTCACGATCAGCATAGATTGTCATTTAATTTTGGCACTGTGATAGCGATTTTGAAATATTAACTTGCTTGGGATAGAAGAAAGTTTTGGGATTGCCATATCCGACGTTTTATGATTATTGAAGTTTTATTCATTCATGCGAATACGTTAGAACGAATATTTCATATGTTTAAGAAACTGTTACTTGTTGCAAGTTTTTTCCAAGTAGAAGGAATTTACATTGTTACATACTGTCCGTAAGTGCTGACCGGTCTATGACATTCTGGAAAGGTCATCGTACAACTGCCTTTATCCTTCTATGTATTTAAGGGTGTATTCCAAAAAATGATTTTCCACCTTCAACAGCTCGAAATTTTCCGATACATTTTCAGGCTCATTTTTAAAAGTAGAAACGTGAAACTTGATGGGGTGATTTTTGAAGTGATGTAGAAGATGCCGTGTAAAGTAATTTTTGGCTGAATTAATTAGAATTTGATTTATGAGCAATTATTTTCTCAGCATGACCCTTTTTTCGTTCGCATGTCTCCTGCTTCGGAAAATGTTGTCCAAAACGCCGTTTTTGACAGCATTTTTTGCAACATTTTTTACATTTATCAAGGAATTTATAATCACGGCACCTTGTGTAGTTTCTAAATAAGAGAATTTGAAAGTTTGGTGCATTTGAGAGCAAAAATGAATCTAAAAATAAATTTGAAAAAAGGCAGTTTGGATCGGAATACACCCTTAAATATAATTGGTAAAACGGTTCATATTACTGTAAAGATACAAACACTTTTAAGCATAAATAAATAAAATAATCAAACAAAAAATATCCTCTTTTATGTCCCAATAGTAAAAAGCATATTTCTCTACCACAGAGAAAAAACTGTCATTAAAAAATACACAATCATTTTAAAAATTGAAAAAAAAAATTCGACGGATTTTCACGTTCTAGAAACTGGAGATTTCGAAAAACAATTTTGACGTCCGTCCGTGCGACTCTATGTCAGTGTGTTTGTAAACGTTCTATCTCCCGAACAAATTGAGATAGAGACTGTAAATTTTGTATATACTTATTATGTAAGAATAGGACGAAGCGTATTTAATATCAATAATTCCGATTATGCGGAATTATTTTTTTCGGATTCTTGAAAAATTCGCTCTGATGAAAGGTACATACAAATTTTCGAATTTTTTTATTTTAAGGAGTGGACGTAAAAGGCAATAAAATGACACAAATTTTGCATAGTAGATGAAGTCGATCGAATAATTAGTTGCCGAGATATTTGTAATCCTATTTTTCACATTTTTCTATTTTTCAAGATCCTGTATTTCATTCAAATTTCAATTCAAAGATATATTTTAATTGAAAATGAGATGCTTGATGCGACACAGTATTAGATTAAATTAGTATTAAATTTTTAGATAATATATTATTATTTTTGGAGTTATAAAATATTTCTTTTACGCAATTCAGTACTACTTGAGTAGTTTGGCGTTTTATATAATTTGTCGAAATTGGTTCATCAACAATTCACAGTGTTGAATTCAAGGGGGACCGGGGAGATTTTCCTCATCGGAACTATCAAATGTTCCCTTTCGGAAAATGTGAGCTTTTGTGTTTTCGATGATAAAAAAGTGTAATTGTTACCCTCGGAACTCTATTGTGCCCTCCCCCCCTCGGAGCCAAAGAAGTTCCTCCAGGAGAAAAGTATCTGAATTCAACACTGACAATTCATTAATACAGCATTGCTATGAATATTAAAAATATTTAATTATACGTTTAAATTTTGTTTTGGAATTGGAATGCATTTTATAAACAGTGTACACACGTTTGAATTTCAAACTAGCTGACCCGACCGGCGTTGTCCGGGACAAATTATGATAATCTTAAACAAACACTTAAGACTTTTTATCTACAATTACTCAAAATTAATCATATACTATGAATTATTCGTTCGAATAATATTTTTAAAAAATGCATAAAAATTTCAGTAAAAGCTTTAACAAGTAAGAAAAATCCTGCGTTATGCATAGATTATGAAACACTTTCCAACACTTCCTGAAATCTTTAACAAAACTTTGTTATTTAGGGAAATAAGATGCAATTGTCCATAGCCAAATGTGTATTCTAATACTTTTGAGCAGTCCTGTATTTGATCCTTCGGGTGATATATATATACTAAATAACAGAAAACGTTAGTTTAGCAAGAAAATGCCTAACTGGTTGAAAATTCTTTTTCAGCACTTTATTCTAATAGATGGAAAATACTTGAATACTTTTGTTCAGCCCTATAATTTACCTAATACCTTTATTACTGGCCAGTGTTTTGTTATAATTTCGTTCAACGAAAAACACTCTCAAAACTATTTTAATCACATTTCCAGAAATTTTAAAGAAATGCACAAATTGATTCGATAAAGGTTTAAGAAAAAGGTTCTTGGCGCGGATAAAAATATGAGAATGTTGGTCCTGAAAGAAGAGTCCAAGACAGAAATTTAAAAATTTTACTCTGAGAAGATGAGAAATTTGGGGAATGAACAATATTTGTTTCAAAAATGTTCAGGACTCTTGGATTGGATTCTATGATTCTATAAGAGGCCACAGTGTCTTATATGGAATGTCAAAACATTAAAATATTTAAATGGATAAAGAATCCTAAAAATAAAGATCGGAATAAAAGGAAGCAATTTATTAACAATTTGTTATTACAAAAACTGCAAGGGATCAAATTGCGGCCCAAGAGGCCAGGAATTTTGCATGTAGTTGGGTATAACAATATTTTTTGTTGTTAATATTTACAAAATGATGGGAGGATGCTAAAACTATGTTAAATAAAATTGAAAGCAATTGGTTCACTTTTAAGGAAGGCCAAGTTTCATTTTTAAGCAAAAGCCTCAAGAACATGATTTATAATCAAAATTAATAGTAGCTGAAGTCTGAGAAATCTCGTATATGTAATTGCTAGAGGACCTAAAAAGTTGTTAGAAAAAAGCTAGTGAATCGGACTATTTTCAAGGGTGTCCGAAGGGGCCAACTGATAGCTAAAACCAGGGGCCCAACATAAAAACATGTTAAAGTGTTTTAGTACATAGTGCTTTAGATCTTCAATTATTCAAAATTATTCATTCAGTATGAACTATTCGTTAGAATAATACATTTTTTAAATGCACTGGTTGGGTAAATGTTTAAAAAAGTGCCCTAGCACCCGAAAAAAATATCAGGAAGACGTTGTGGAAGAAGAGTTCCAGACAACTTTAAAATTTTGCACTGAGAAGATGAGAAAAATAGGAAGTGAAATATGTTTATCTCACAAAAAGTTCAGGGGCTGGGCCCTGAGATGGGCCCTATGATTCCGCAGGGGACCATAGCGTCTTATATGGAATGTAAAAACATTAAAATATCTAAATGTGTAAAGAATCCTATAAATGAAGATCGGATTAAAAGGATGCAATTTATTATTACAGAAACTTCAAGGGGTCCTGTACCGGGCCCCAAGGGACCAGAAATTTATTTTGCTTGTAATTAGGCATAAAAATATTTTTGTAGTTATTGAAATAATGGGAGGACGCTAAAACTATGTCAAAGAGCATTGTAAGCAATTTGGATCATTTTTAAAGAAGCTGCACCAGGGGCCCCAAGAAAACGACTGATAAACAAGATTAATGGTAACTACAATCTGAGAAATTTTTTTTGTCGTTCATGTACAGATGGAGGACCTAAAAAGTTTTTAGAAAAAAAAGCTAGTGTATCGGATAATTTTTAAGGGATATATGATAGGGGGGGGGTCCCGTAGGGGCCAACGGACAGTTAAAACCAGGGCCCTAACACGAAAACATGTTAAAATGTTTTAGTACCTAGCGCTTTAGACCTTTAATTAGTCAAAATTAAGCCTAGAGTACAAATTATTCGTAGGAATAATTTTTTTAAAATGCACCCATTGATTGGGTAAAAGTTTAAAAAAGGGCCTTAGGACCCGAACAAAAATATCAGTGTGTTAGTCCTGGAAGAACAGTCCAAGATACAACTTTAAAACTTTGCACTGAGAAAGTGAGAAATTTAGACAGTGCAAAATGTTTACCGCACATAAAGATCAAGGAACCCTGGACAGAGCCCTATGATTACCTAGGGGATCCCAGTGTCTTATATGGAATGTAAAAACTTGAAAATTTCTAAATGGAACAGGTATCACACTAATAAAGATCGAATTAAAAGAAAGTAATTTATTAACAATTTATTATCACAAAAACTTAAAAGGGCCTTGAATCGGGCCCTAAAATCCAACTGAAAAGTCAAAAGTCGAGAATAACTAAATAGAGAAAGGTCTTTCAAAACGAAAAAGATTAGATAAAAAAGGTCAAGTTATTAACAATTTGTTGCATGAAAATTGTAAGGGGCCGGGGCCCCTGCCGTTAAGATATTAAAAATCTGAGCCTCAGGTGCATCAGAAACTGACTTGGATCATCTTCACCTAAAATTTCAGACTTCTACGTGCGGTAAATTTTGCTAGCCGTCGCAGACACAGACATAGACAGAGCGCTTTGTTATTTTATTAGTATAGATTAATAGAAAACATCCAGTTTTAAACACAATTTTCCATTTCATTCGAATTTTCAGAGCATGTTAAAAATTGTATTTCAAAACCCAAGTCCACCAGATGTTTGATTGAATTTGTCAGATGAATTTAAAACCTAAGAATACAAAATTAGTTTTGCATCCTTAAACAATGCCGCCAGTGACGTACAATTTTTGGTTTACACGCCCCCCCCCCCACACACACAAAAAAAAAAAAAAAACAGAAGCCATTAAGGTATCCGA
This sequence comes from Maratus speculifer, assembly GCA_964019185.1. Taxonomy (NCBI): domain Eukaryota; kingdom Metazoa; phylum Arthropoda; class Arachnida; order Araneae; family Salticidae; genus Maratus; species Maratus speculifer. Next base: position 29,394,245 of record OZ025303.1, read on the forward strand.
CCACGTTCGGAGCAATTTTTTCCATAAAAGCGATTAAATTACTTTTTAAACTTGTTTTTACTAAGACTATGACTAGAAAATGTGAAAAAAATATTTTATTCATTGATAAAATTTTGATAGATGGAGGAATTTATCGTAAAATTTAATGATATTTGACCCAAAAGCAAAACGCTGTACAGGAAATTCTACTATATGCATCTTAATTTCCTTTTTACACTTCATATTTATGACATTGGCGAAGGGAATGAACTAAAATCTAGGAGATGCTTTAAGTATTTAAAAACTTATAGCGTATCGTACTTGTTTACATGTTAATTTTCATAAAATTCATCGATGTCATTCCACAAAAACATCCATAAAACAAAAAATATTTATTCTAAATTTAAATCTTTAGTTCATTCCCTTCACAATAGTGTAAATAACATATATTTCAAATTTCATGGTGATATTCCTATAACTTTTTGAGAAATCGTGCTTTGCGTATGGAATTTTTACTGAAAATTACATTTTCCAAAAAATGCAATTAAAGTGTCGATTTATGTTTTTCAAGAATTTACAGTAATGTACATCTATAATAAACAAATTAGCCTCGAACCCAAAAAAAGTATTGTCCATGAAACATATTATTTACATTTCTTATAATTAAAAAAAAACTACCAAAACCTCGAAATTTCTCCAAACACACGGCCTTTTAAACGGCACTTCCGGTTTGAGTGACAGCTATTGAGTAGTTTAAAAATCGCTATTCTCCAGATCTATTTATAGTACAATTAAAAAAAAAACACAGTTTTGGAAAGGTAAAAAGTTGGTCTTTATAAAAATAAAATAAAAGAGTTTTGACAATTTTAGTCGAAAATTGCATTTTCAACGTGGTCGGATACCTTAAATAAAGCTTTTGCAGAATTGAACATTCACCTGCATGTATAAGCAATATTACCGGAATTCTGACATTAGGATGAAATTGTTTAATCATATATGTGGGAATAAAAGATAATAAAGTGTAGAACAATAAAATATAATGGATTCAAGAGTTCACTGAACGTGACATTTCTAGAAAGACTCGTAAGAAAAGAAGAGCGAAAGTCGGATGTTTTACAGATTTCAGCCATCTTTGTGGCTGGTGATATTTTAAATCAAGGTCCAGGAAAGCTTTTTGCGCCAACTATTGCTCAATTATACAATGCTATTTGAATGTTAAGTGTATAGCTGATGATCTATTAAACCTTTTTTATACTTTGAAGAATATCCGTTTTGATTAAGCAATACACCATTCACTTAAATCCTACATGTATGCCATAATATACATCTATGACTCATACAAACAATGTAGTGTTTATTGTAAATCAAACTGCAGTTTTTATCTTTAGAGCATTTTAATGCATGGGAACATATGACAATAATATTTCGATTGTAAATAAACTGAGTAGTACTAAGGAAATAAGTTCAAAATATATTGTTATTTCTAAGTCAACGCAAAAAATTATATATGGCAATCCATTATCCTTTCTAATACTTCATAGCGATTCATCTAAACAGCCATCGTAACATAGGATATTTAAGAGTTAAAGGGTACATCATGGAATATCATTCTAAAGAGGGCTAACTGACTCAAAAAGGTTGGAAATACTATTCTCAAACATATATAACAAAGATTTGATCTTGTATTTGTGTTGACATGAATATATTTAAGATATGGGAAAAAATACTCTAGAATACAATTCATAAACAAGTTTATTTTTTTAAATTTGCGTAATCATGTAGATGTGTTAAACACCACTTTATGAAAATACAAATATAGATCAAGGCATGTTAATATTTGCTTAAGTTTCGATTTACCAAAAACCTTTTTGAACTCATTTCACAAGGCAAAAGGTATTTTATATAAATTAAATCGTTTTTTTAAGAGAAAAATTTTGATAAATATTCACTGATTGTCTTAACTAACAAAATTTTTTATTTTGTAAAGACAGCCAAATACTGAAAACATTTTACACTTATAAAAAGCTTTTTCTTTTGTATGCAAGGTTTATGGCTTGGTATGGCTTTTTAAGATCATCACTTTGTGAAAATCCTTTGGAACATATTTTACAAACAAAAGGTCTCTTTTTGTATGGGTGCGCAAGTGTTTTTTAAAACTACTATTTTCTGAAAAGCCTCAGGAACATGTTTCATGAACAGAAGGTTTTTCCTTTGTATGGGTTTGCAAGTGTCTTTTGAGTGTTCCACTTCGTGCAAATCCTCTGGAACATGTTTTACAAACGAAAGGTTTTTCTTTTGTATGGGTGCGCAAGTGTCTTTTCAGACTATCCCTTTCTGAAAAACCTCTGGAACACAATTCACAAACTAAAGGTTTTTCCTTTGTATGTCTGTATAAGTGTTTGAAGATTACTACTTTGTGAAAATCCTTTAGAACATATTTCGCAAACAAAAGGTTTTTCTTTTGTATGGGTACGCAAGTGTCTTTTCAGATTAGCACCTTCTGAAAAACCTCTGGAACATATTTCACAAACAAAAGGTTTTTCCTTTGTATGGGTGCGCAAGTGTTCCTTTAGATGGAACCTATCTGAAAAACCTTTCGAACATATTTTACAAATGAAAGATCTTTCATTTGTGTGGGTACGTAAATGTACTCTTAGATTACCACTTTCTGAAAATCTTTTTGAACATATTTCACAAACAAAAAGTTTTTCATTTACATGGATGCACAAGTGTCTCTTCAGACTACCATTTTGTGAAAATCTTTTGGAACATATTTCACAAACAAAAGGTTTTTCCTTTGTATGGACAAGCAAATGTTGTTTCAGATTACCTTTATGTGGAAATCCTTTAGAACATATTTTACAAACAAAAGGTTTTTCTTTTGTATGTGATCGTAAGTGTACTATTAGATAGCTATTTTTTGAAAATCCTTTGGAACAAATCTCACAAACAAAAGGTTTTTCCATTATATGAGTACGCAAGTAATTTTTCAGATTACCACCATGTGAAAAACCTTTGGAACATATTTCACAAACAAAGGGTTTTTCCTTTGTATGGACAAGCAAATAATTTATCAGATCACTATAAACAAAAAATGTTTTGCAGCAAATTTTACAAATGTTTTATCCCTTGTGCACTTTTAGATGTCTATTTTTTGAAAATTCTTTGAAACATGCTTCCCAAAACGGAGGTTTTTTCTTCCATTAAGACATGCCAGTATTTTTTTAGATCTCCACTTTTTAAAAAGACTTTTGGAACACATTTCACATAAAAAGTCTCTGCTGTTGCTTGAGAGAGACCATGCGGCACTGATGTTTTTCAGAGGGAAAATGTGTTAATTTGACATGATGTAGAAGATAAAATGTCTACATAAAACAATACTTTGTTGAAGTTTTTCAAAATGTTCTTTCAGACAATATGTCAGTTGTCTACCTTTTAATCTAAAATATAGAAAAAATAATGAAACCATTTTTATCTGCATCGTTAAATACATATCCATTATCAATCTTAACAAAATTCTATAATTTTATACAGACACAAAATGAAAATAAGACATATTTGTAGAAACTGCTTATTAGGATAATAACCTATATAAACATCGATGATTTTAAGAAGCAAAATAGCATCAGCATTATCTTCTATAGGCTAACATATTTTAAATTTTTTTATATATCATTGTTAAATGATAGTGTTTTGTAATGTAAAGTGAAAAATAAAAATAATAAACAAAAATTGAAACACTGTAATTTGATTATAAATAATGTAACAAAATATAAAATGTGGTTGACAATTTCTAACATTACAAATTTAAAACAAAAAACAAACAAATTCAAATTAGCAAAAAGAACTTACATTATTTTAATAACCCTGCTTTATTGAACAATTGCTTCTCTTATAATCGTGATTACAGATTTTCATATGAGCTTTGCATGTAAAGCCGGAATGATGTTTTGACATATTCTGTATTTCACTGATAGGTTAAAAAATATGAAAAAGTGATATAAAACATTTTTTTTTTACTTTAGACACCGAAAGTAATAAAATAAATAAAATGCAGGTGTTAAACACATGATTATTCTCATTTTTTCAGCTGCTTTTCACAAAGCAGTATACACCATGTATTACTTGTGTTTTTAAAGTTGAAAGAAATCTATTATTTTAAAACCTTGAAATTCATTTTCTTTTCAAACAGTTATTTATTTGAGCATGCTTAAATGAACCATGAGTATAATAATGTGTGCCTAACAGACAAAACAGGCACCACAAGAGGTCCGCAGACACTATTATTGGCCCGCCACATAAAATTCTATTAAATACCTTTAACCATTTGACTTACATCTTCCCTTTCATCCTAGAATATAAACTAAACTTTCTTTATACTATTATTTTAACTTAATCAGCTGATTGGCAAATTTATCATACGAATTTGAATATTTCCAACTCAGCGAAAACTTGCCCAGGTCGGAAATCGAACCCACATACTTGGCTTATAAGGCCAATGTTTTACCTGTCAAGCTAACTGGGCGATAGCCGGCTTTTCGCTCAGATAACATACTTAGCTTAAAAGTATTGCAAGCCAAGTATATGGGTTCGATTCCCGGCTTGGGCAATTTTTCGCTCAGTTGGAAATATTCAAATTCGTATAATAAATTTACCAATCATTGATTGTGTTAAAATAATAGTATATCTACGTATCCAACCTTATATGGAGTTCCATCACCAGCGATTTATTCTGCCGAGCTGTCTAAATGACAGACCAGATTTTATAACCAATAGGGTTATATGAGTGAAAAATCCTAGCCTACTATCGCCCAGTAAGCTTAAAGGGAAGGCATTGGTCTTGTAAGCCAAGTATGTGAGTTCGATTCCTGGCCTGGACAATTTTTCGCTCAGTTGGAAATATTCAAATTCGTATAAACTTCTTTTGCAATCATCCAAAAATTTCAGTATAATTAAAAGTAAAATGATAATTTTCTAAAAATTGTATAAACAGTGCACAAACAAAAACTATAAAATTATTAATTAGATATTTTTTTTAATACATTTTTTATTTCAGTTAATTGTAAAGTTCAATACAATTATTATTATTATTTTAATAAAATAAAATTGTAAGGTTTATGCTTGGTTAGGGGTTTTTCGGGGACAGCAAAATTTACATTTATTTGTCAGAGAGGGAAAAAAGACTTCACTAGACCTGTAGTCCACTAAATTTTTCAAATTAGTAGTCCATTTGAATTTTTAGTAATCTCGGACCAGCAGACCACCATGGATTTCGAACGCTGAAATGAAGAATTTTTATAAATGGTTAAAGCTAATTTTATGCAAGCTTTTTATGTCTACATCTGCATACTTTTTTCATAAGTCATATAAATGCCTCTTGGTCTGTTAAAACATCATTACAAAATGATTTTCCGGATGGACCTTAATGTGATGGAAGTCTTTTGTATGTAGATAGTACTAAAACAATTGTTACTTGTTAACTCATTAAAAAAGGGAATAAACATATCTTTAAACAAACTTTTATTTCATTTCCTCCATTTACAAATATCGAAATGCAACCACTTTAATGTATTCCCATTTAACAGAATACAAAATAACTAGCAGAAAGCACTTCAAAACCTCACCTTTAAAATAGTAACAACACTTCCTGATAATAAATTTAGTATGACTTTTACTTCTTTCATGATATGTATAGAATTTTGAGAATTATTTCAGTTTCTGGAGTAAGCAAAATTCTATTTTATAACATTTGTTACTCTTTTTGTTGTGAAGACAAAATATTCATTGCAATTTTATAAAAAAGATAAATTTTATGTGAATAAGAATTTATTTATTTGCACACAATTAGTGAAAATAAATATTTCATGTATTGAATGTAATACTTTGGTACATTATTTTCTGCTTTATTCAAAACAGAGTTTTAATAAAGTATGCTTTAATTTTGAAACTAAACTTTCTCATAATAGTACATTATTTAGAGAGATTTTAGGAGAAAGAACATATTAATGTTTGCCGCGATTGAGTTTTAACCCCCTTCTTGGCGCGTTTTCAAAGTATCGCCACATTGGCGCGCTTTTACGTTTTGTCTCCCGGAGTTTGACTCCAGGAGATATCACACAAAAGAGCGCAATTTAAAGTAGCGATAATAAAAATAAATCAAAAATACATGTTTTAAAACATAGAAATTTAAAAGAATTTGAAATATCACACATAAAAAAAATAACCCACTTACCGACAAACTAGGTTTTTAAAGGAGTTTGGGAGATCGCGACAATAAAAATAGAGAAAAAATACATATATTAACGCAGAATCTTAAAATATTGCAAAAATTAGGATGTAAAAAGCATGCATATTGCGAAAAATTAAAACAAATCTCATTTATATACAAAATTATTTCATAAAATTTAAGATTCCAAATTCGGATGACCATAACCAAAAATTTAATTTACAAAGCTTTTAGAAGAAAAAAAATTCTTTCTCAGGGGGGCGCTGCCCTCCTGAACCCCCCGGTGACAGTTTTCTTTAAAACATGTATAATATTTAAACGTTCAAAACAATTCCGTTCAAGAAACAAAGAAATTGTACACATACTTTCTTTTAAAAACAAAACCAGACTTTTTTTAAATAAAGAAAAAAATCAATAATAGATTTTCTAAGTAAATATATTAAACTTTGAATGCAAATGGTCATTTTCATTTATATTTAATATGTAATGTAATTACATAACATTAAGATTCAAAACATCTAAAGAAATGCCTAAAATACTTACTACACTTAAATACAAAACTGCGTCTCTACAGTCCAAAGACAATACAAATGTCTAAAATACTTTCTTTTAAATACAAAACAAAGGATTATTAATTTAAAAAAAATTAAGAAAATTGTAATGCTCACTCTTCGTAATCCAGCGGTTTAATAACACACTAGAAATTAAATTAATTTCAAGGCGCCAGAATTAAAATTCTTAAGTTTCTCCTTTCTCGTCCAGTAAGAAAGCTAGAAAAGAAAGAACGAACAGAGCATGCGCAAGCTCCAGCAAACGAAGGAGAGAAAAATCGCTTCTTCGCTCCGAGGGTTGCCGAGAAGAGCGCTAGCTAAAAGTAAAGGTAAGCAAGGCGCGGCGTAGTTATCGCGCGGTAGAAAACACGTCGACAAGAAGTAGGTTAAAACTCAGTTTACCCGAATGTATTTTTGTTGTTTTTTTCATTTTATCTGGCGTAAAAAGTATTGAATCAAGAAGTGCATACTTTAGTTATTGTAATAAAATATTGACACAACAAAATTTAAAAAAAATCAACTGTAATAACTTATAAAATATCTTATAAATATTAAATTATATAAATAAAGTATACTTTCTTAACCGTTAAGCATGATCAATAAAATGCTGATTTGGGTTGGATTCCCTTACGAAAATGTCTTTTAGAATTCTATAGAAAAAGTTTTATAGAATCCTATAGAATTATGGCCCGTTTTTCTATAAGCTAGTTTAAAAGCTATAGAAATATTTGTATAAGTTCCACAGAAATGTCTGTAGAGCAGAAACTTCTACTAAAAACTTTCTCTCTACAGACATTTCTATTAAACTTCTACAGGTATTTCTATAGATTTTAAATTATTTTAAAGAAAAACGGGCCATAATTCTATAGTATTCTATAAAACTTTTTCTATAAAATTCTAAAAGGCGTTTTCGTGAGGGTTAGACAGCATAGAAGGTGAGTACATAATAAACTCCTTTATTATAGATAATATTTTCATAAAAATATAAAATTTAAGCATTCTAATATTATTTTCATATTATTCTAAATCAGAGTGCAAATCCTCGAGTCACTATGACACTGTTTCTGTCCTGTAACTTGTGACTGTCAACTAGAAGGAAAGGAAGCACAAGGCTATATGCAGTCATTTCAAATTAATAAAGCAACATTGTACCAAGGCTGCAAGGTAAGCAATATTTCGGTTCTGGCTTCTTGGTACTTGGCCATTTTGGTGCCCACCATCTAACAACTCAGATTCCAATTGCCGTAAGCTTGCCGAATGCTATATTTAAAACATTATTTAAGACATTTTTTATATTTTTATCACCCCCCCCCCCTAAAAAAAAAATGTATATAGAAAGCTGAATCTAAGAGTCCAACAAAGTTAAACTTTCATAACTCATGATAATGAAATCAAAAACAGCTGAAATTTGCTTTGGTTAAACAATATAACAGTTTTAGAGGAGAATCGTCTTTTTGTTATTGTTATTTAAGAGAAGGGATTTTTTAAGTTATATTATTTATTATTAGTGTTTCGTATTCTATCTTATATTATAATACGGGCAAATCTTGCGTGTGTGTGTCTATAAATTTTACCTTAAAAATGGCTTTAACAATTTTTACTCAATTTTGCACTCTACCGCTTTCAGGCATGACAAGACCATTGGGCTAGTCACATATTCCAGGAAATTAGATTAGAGGGTCATTTGGGTCATTATGAATTATGGGAAATTTTATTATAAGTAAAAAAGTGGCTCAATCGATCTTGACTAAATTTTGTACCTAATCGTTTTTAAGTACAAGAATACTATTGGGCTAGGTCCTATGTTCAAGAGATTTCTATTAGTGAGTCATTTTTAGGTCACTTCAGGTCAAGCTAATTTTATCTAAAAAATTATCTAAAGAATTTCACTAAATTTTATATTCTATCGTTTTGGATGACCATTGGGCTAGGTCCCATATTTGAGAAAATTCTAATAGTAGGTCAATTAAGAATCACTATGGGACAAGGTAATTTTATGTAGAAAACAGTTCTGATGAATTTTGAAAATTTTTTGTATCATTCTGCTCCTGGGCAGGAGAAGACTACTGGACTATCTTTGAGAAAATTAGAATAATATGTCAATTTTGAGTCACTGTAGGTTAAGCCCATTTTTGCTAGAAAACAGTTTTAATTATGTTGATAAAATTTTATTTTCTATTGTTTTCAAATTCGAGAAGAGTACTGAGATAGGTCTCATGCTCAATGAATTTCGATTAGTAGGTCATTTTTTGGATTGCCTTAGTCAAACTAATTTTATGTATAAAAGGACTTTAAAGGATTTGACTAAATTTTTTATTCTATTTTGTTTGCTTTTGTATCTAAAGAGCAAGAATAATAAAATGAAAATAAAATATCTAAAATATCTACAATGAAAGCTGAACTGAATTTGCTGAATTGTAGATATCTGCAATATATACAACAAATATCTACAATGACAATAAAATATATAAATATTGTACAGAATATTGTATCAGAATTCAATTCGAACACAAGAGTAATTTTGACCGAGCTTAGATAACTGCCACATATTTTTTGGTTGATTTCCCACTTTTTTAGAAACATAAAATTATTATTAGGATGAGCGAAGCGAATCCTCTACTAGGCCACTCAAATTACACTTTGTCGTACACTTTACAAAAAAACTATTCAATATTTTGACTTCAAATTAAAAACAAAAATAAAATATGATCTGTAGATTTGCAGAATATAATTTTTTTTTTTACAGTAAAACGTTAAAAAAATATTATTTTAATTAATTTATTTTACATGCATTTCCAATACGGACGCATTTTAGCAAATAAATAAAAAATGAAACGGGTATATTTTCAGAAAAAAAAATATATAAATCATGGAGTAAGTGATTATAGATAGAATCATGATTAATTTAATAAATAAAATATGTTTTCATTATTCAGCAAAATCGTTTGCACAGATGACACTTAAACATTTTAAAAAAATTGTATTATGGATTTTTTTTTTTTTTTTTGTAAAAGGGCAACAAAAGAATTGTAAACAGATACAATTAATTGTTAAATTTGTTATATAAATGAAAAATTAAAAAAATTGCGGGAACTTGTTGCCTCGATTCAAGCTCTTTATAAATGTACTACAGCAAATTTGGCCGATTCAGAAATGACAAATGGACTTCAACCATTTCTTACTTTATCATTTGTATCTAAAGTAATGTTACGTTCTTATTTGTGGACCGAAAAATGTTTAGTGAACGGGACTTTAGGCTTTGTTGCACGTATTAAAGAAAATACAAGTCACCAGACCAGATATCGCGAATAATCATGGATAAATTTGAATACTACAGCAATTTAACTTATAAGAATTGGTGCTTACCAATTCTCCCAATAACTGAATTCTGGAAAAAATGGAAGCATAAACTGCTCAAGGAAAGAATTTCTTCTGCAGTTAGCTTTTGCTGTTACAATTCATAAATCCCAAGGTTTAACATTAGATGAAGCAGTTGTAGATACTGAGGCTATATAGGCACCAGTTGGCTTAAAAACGTACGTAACGTTATCAAGAGTGAAAATCCTTCAAAATTAAGCATTCAATAGAAATTTTCCTTACGAAAAATTCTACAGTATCAAAAATTCTCATGCGTTAACATGTATGAAAACGAAGAAATTAGAATAAAAAGTTTTACAGTAAAAATTCATAGTATCGACGAGAGCAGATTTCAAATGTTTTTCCAGAAAATAGGATTTTGAAGAAGTAACTTTCTTCAAGTTCTCTTCAAATATATTATTTTAAAATAGCTATCAAAGATTATTTGATGTTAATTACAAAGATTGGAAACATGTATATTTCAAACAACTTTAAAAAACACCAGTGGCTACTAGAAATTGTAAAAACATCTTTAAAAAGAATATTTAGTTGAAAATTTAAAAATATTTTGTAAAAGTTTGCTTCAAAAATATTTTTTATGCCAGTCTTACATCATAAATAAAAAATTCCTGGGAAATTGAAAGTTATTTGGCTGAACTTACGTTTGTAATTAAACTGCACCAAAACATAAAATAACGTTTTTGTTTAATAAAGATGCAAAAATAATATTAAAAAATATTGTTACTTTCAAATATATGCTTTATAAAATAATGCTTCGCGAATCCAAACAAAGCATGGCTTTTGCTAGTTAATTGAATAATAATAAAAATATGTATTTATTTTTTCCTTATAATTAGATTATTAATAACTTTTTTTAAAAATTATATTAGACATTTGTAAGCTATTGCATGTAACTATTTTTGTAAATCATCTTTAATTACCGCATTTACTCGTGTATAAGGCGCACTTTTTTTCCAAAAAATTAGTAGGGCAAAACTCCTAGGAGCGCCTTATACAAGGAATAATTTTTTACTGTTGGATGCCGTCAAACTATGTACATATGAAACAAAACATTAAAACTCAGAAAATGTTAATTGAAGTATTACTGCATATTTATTTCATTCCTTGCAGTTTTTTATACAACAGAGCTAATGACATTATCTAAACGCTAATTAGCAATTTTCTTTACCGTCACTCATCCCTATTTCCCGTCATTCTCTTACAACCCGAAGTCTAAAAATGCATTTTCGTCTTGTTTTCTGGTGTGGTGTAATGTTCTCTCTTTTTTTTTTTTTTTTTTTTTTTTTTTTTTTTTTTGTTTGTTTACTGAAATTCATTTGATCATTCTTCATTAGCGTATCAATTTTATGGTGAGCGTTATATATGAGAATTTAAGAAATCGCCATTTTTATTTGTAAAATAGGGGTGCACCTTATACACACGTGCGCCCTATACACGAGTAAGTACGGTAATTAGAAATGAGATGTATCTGTTAAAACACAAATATATATTTTTTAAAATTATTTTTATAATACAAAGTTGCATCTTATAAATTTCTTTTCATAAATTACCTTACCATTATTAACATTGGGAAAACAAAGAATAGTGATTTGGTAATTATGTGTGCTATGAAAGATATTTTGTTTCCAGAAAATTCTTCTCGCGATCTTTTTTTTTTTTTTGTGAACAAATTTGAGTAAAACTGAACCTATTTCTTAGTAATAAGATGATTATTTTTAATTATATGTAATAATGTAACTATTATTTTATTAATTTTATTTTCCTATTTTAACAGACAAAACTAACTTTCTTGCATTTGCCATTTATTTTTTTCAATGTCTTTTTTCTTTCACTATCCCAGAAAAGAAATATAATAATTTTTTTGTTTAGTTTTATTACTAAGGATATCAATAGTTTTAAAATTCAGTTATTTTAAAAATAAATTAAATAAAAGTGAAGGATAAATTTCAGTTTATAGATAATATGAAATATAATGATAAACTGGATAGAAAATATGTTATGTATTGAGTTCATTTTATAGTAAAAATTTGTAATTTAACGTAAAATACTGAAAGTAAATTTTCCCCAGCCCCTCACATATGTGAATTTTGCCTTTTTGAGCCAATTATAAGCGCCTTTGATTCAAATTTTATATTCTGATGCTTTCTATCCTTCTGTTTTTTCCCCTGGAAATTCCTTAAGTTTTTTGCTTTCATATCTCCTAAATGAATGTATCTCGTGCAATTTGTTTTAATATAACAACTTTACATATTATTGTATCAGAATGGCATATAGTTGAAGTTCTATAATCCGCACAAATTAGGGCCAAAGGTTGTGTGGATTATGGAATATTGCAGATTATAGAGTATAATGGATTATATATCATTTTATTATTCCTAAACAGTACTTTAATTCTATAATCAGTACAATATGTAAACATAAATATGAAATCTAATAATTAATTTAATAGGCTATCTCAAAAAATGCCTTTTTAAAGTTATTTTATTTAAAAAAAATTATATATATATATAGATGTGCATTTAAATAAAGATAATTACATATATTCAGTAATACAGCTTGTTTTTTACTATTCATAAAATAAAAGAGTTATATTTAAAAAAAGTATATGTTTTAGAATGATTTCTTTTTTCAATTTTCTTTTATTATTTGTTTTAAAAAATAATTTTTTATCATGAATTTGTAAATTTTCTTAACTGTTTATTTCGTAGTTTACATTCGAAAAGTAATGCGAATTATAGAAAATTGTGGATTATGGGTGGGCGGATTATCGGTCCTTGACTGTACTTCACTGTGCACACTAACATATCTTCGAAAATACTGTTCTATTAGCAATGTGTGGCAGCAGTTAATGTTTCACTTGATTTTTATTCACTATGATTTTTAAGTTTTATAATTTTAGCTCATATTTAATTGATATATAAGTTTAATGAAATTTTTTTTATTAATTTTTTATTTTACTAATAGAAATTACTTATTTCCTATGGAAAAAAATTTAAAATCAAAAATATTAAATTGGTCTAATTTTCTTTTAATAATTGTAAAAATTTTGTGAAATTTTGCAATTTTAAATATATTTTCCCTCTCCCCCTCTTTTTTCAGTCTCTCAATATTACTATTCTTTTCAAAAAAAAAAAAAAAAAAAATTATTATACCCCCCCCCCCTCTCCTTAAAATAATAATAATTTCCTGTCTGCTAGGGTTTCCTTTGGTACTTTACGGTATATAAATAATGTTATTAATTTAATAAATGAAGAATACATTAGTTTAAAAAATATTTATTTAATAAAATATCAATTAAATTTTTATACTAAAATTATTAACTATTATGAGAATTAAATAATAGCAATTGTAAATCGCTGAAAGTTTTATTTAAAAATTTTTATTTATAATTCCCAAAAAAAGGAAAAAAATTTTTTTGGGAAAAATCAGTCAAAAACACGAAATTTAAATAATTATTAATTAATTAATAATAATGCAATGTTGAACAAATAGGTAAACATAATCTTTAGCAGTGTAAAGTGAAATTATTGTCACATGCAGATTTTAATATGTTTAATTATTGCTATAGATTACAATTCGCAAAGAGTAAGATATTATCACTTAATTAAATTTAAAGAACAAAAACATATAAGTTAACTACAAAATAAATAGACAACATATTTATGTCCAGAAAACCTTAACATATTTATATATCTTAATGCATTTAATAACATTATAGTAATTGAAATTTTAAATAATATATTTGCATTTCCCCTATAATAACTATAACATAACTCATGCAAAAAGTTTTAAATAAATAATGGATAAATTAGTTATAATAGACAATGAATAATTAAAATAATTTTGAACTGTTAATAAATATGCTTAATAAAAAACAATTTAATTTTTGTTAATTTTTTTTAATTTAATAATATATCTATTTCCAACAAAAACTGTAAGGGACTGAAATATCTAATGACTGAAATACCAGGATAAAAATGGCAAATCTAAACTGTCCTGCTTCTGGGCTGCTGAGTAGTAGTTTGACCCATTTTTGAACAAAACAATCTGAGTCAATAAAATAGCCGATTCCAGCTTTTTTTGTTTGTTTGTTTGTTTGTCAGACAGTTAGAAGTGAAATTAAACATTCAGATGCAATTTTAAATCTATAAAATGAATTATTATTCATATTCACAGTTCATCTTTATTGCAATTTAAGCATATGATTCGGAAATCTTTGCTAGCTAAAGAATTTTAGTCTTAAGCTTTCTGGTAATTTATGCAGCAAATGTTCATTATTTGCAAGAGTAAATTTCAAAATATATCCAAGTTAGCAGCAGTAACCAATGCAATGTTTTTATTTAATGTAGTAACTGAGCCAACACATTCTGTTGAAATTTAACAGTTTGGATCATATACTGTGAATTTTCAGTTGAATTTAATTCATTTTTTGAAAAAAAGAATATGTGTTGAGTTGAACCCCAAAAAATCAGAAAGTGTGAATGAAAATTAGAACTCAAACATATTTGTATTATGTTATGTTTTAAAATAAATGGAGTTTGCAAAATAACTTCTTACTACATTTAAAATAACATCAGCCAAATTAGGGGGGAAAATCCCTTTATTTTTTTGCAACACCCACTCTACCCCATCATGTCTAGAAATTCAACTTTTCAGAGGATAGGAAACAGAAATTTAAGGGGAGAGTTAGATAATCATTTTTTTATTGTTACTACAATGTAAAAACTAATCATTAAGGGGGGGGGGGCACAGTAATACTTACCCATCATCGACATGCATAATGCAGTATATGGAAATAAAACATGTGAAATCTATTTATAAAATGTATTGCAATTCTAAAACAAAATTTAAACGTATATTTAAATATTGTTAATATACATAGTAATGCTTTATTAATGAATTGCAGAGGAATCCAATTTGACAAATTATATAAAACACCAAACTACTCAAGTAGTACGATTTACATAAAAGAAACATCCTTATAACTCCAAAAATAATAATCATATTAACTAACAGTTTACTGCATCGGATTAAGCCTCTAATTTCCAATTAAAATATATCTTTGAATTGGAATTTGAAGAAAATACAGGGTCTTGAAAAATCAAATGTGGAAAACAGGATTACAAATATCTTGGCAAATAATAATCCCATCTACTTCATTCTTTATGCAAAATTTGTGCTATTGTATTGCCGTTTACGTCCACTTCTTGAAAAAAAAAATTTGAAAATATTTACATACCTTTCATCGAATCTTTCAACGAATTTTTCGGGAGTTGGAAAAAAAAGTTCCGGATAATTGAGGTTACTGATATTAAATAGACTTCGTCCATTTTTTACATACTAAAACATAATTAAGTACGTACAAAATTTCAAGTCTCTATCTCAATTTATTCGGGAGATAGAGCATTTACAGACACACAAAGAGACAATTTTTTTTTCTAAAAAAATGTTTTTTGGAATCTCTAGTAACTGAAATGTGTAAATCCGACAAATTTTTTTTTTTTTTTAATTTTCAAAACGATTGCAGGACTTACACTATATTACGTATGATGGTAAGTAATACAGCATAAAACCTTTAAAAATAGTTTTAAAAGATTAAAAGCTTTATAGATTTAAAAATTTGTTGATGTGGGGGGGGAGAGGTGCAAAAAGAACAGATTTTTTTTTTTTTTTTTGGTAAATAATTTTAAATGATTGTTTAATTTATGTTACAAGAAAGTTGATTGGGAGAAGGAAGCAAAAAAGGAAAATAAAATACTTTTTTTTTATCGAAGGGGTAGGGTGCATAATTTATTATAATGAAAATATAGGAAAAAATAACATAATTAAAATTACATGAGATGTAGGAGGAGTTGTGGAGTTATACCTTCATTTAAAGCGCCACCTTTCAAATTTTACAGTATTAGCTTCTGAAAAAGAGGGAATTTAAATAATAACTTTACAGCATATATCTGTACAGAATATACAACATACAAATTTGAAAAAATTCACGGTACTTATGTATTAACGCCACCGCAGCAGAAGTTGCGGTAATGTGCCAGTGCCAATAAAGAGCAATCTTGTTGCTTGTGCTTTTTTTTTTTCTCATTCTTTGACACCTTATTTAGCACTTTTTTGTTTTTAGTGATTTTTTTTCTCATTTTTGACGCCATTTTTTGTGCACATGTGAACAACAAGATTGCTCTTTATTGGTGCATTAGCGCAACTTCTGCTGCAGTGGCGTTAATATGTAAGTACCAAATTCACTTTGTGCCTGAGTTAAACACCAAAAGTGCACAGCAGAATAATATAAATAACACTTCAAAATTTCTTTAAGATTAATTTTCCCATTTAAAAATCCGTTTTTCAATAAAAATCCACAGCAGAACTTTTTCTGCAACACAACTAGAATCTTTAAAAACAGACTGCAGAACTTAAGGCTGCTGGTCACTCATTTTTCAAATTTCCTTGCATAATGGCTATTGCATCAAATGTCTATGGACATTTGATGCAATTTTATATTCAAAATATCTTGTCAGAAAATCAATATTTCTAACTTCTCTTTTCAGTTTCCTCTTCTTTAAACATGACTATTTTTATTTATTTATTTTTTTTTTTAAGCTATGCTTAATTTTATATGACGTGTTAAAATTTTACTCCAACTTTGTCAGTTTTTAAAACCTAAAATATCAAATTAAGCAAAGATTTTAGAAATATTTCAAGAACAAAGAAAAAAAAGGACATCACTTTAGAAGAGAACACTGAAAAAAGAAATTAAAAATATTAATTTCCTGAGGCAATATTTGGATTATAAAAATGCATTAAACGCCCATAGACATAACATTATGGAGGAGAATTCGGAATATGAGTGCCAAACAGCCTTAAGACAAATGGCTCTTTTTAATCTCTTGCATTACGTTACATACACTCAAACCTTCCAAGTATTTGTGATTAACATAAAAAGAAAGTAATTTGAAAATAAGCTACCTTTGTCCTTAGAATTTTAAAACTATTATGCATTGTCCGAAAGGTAGAAAAAATCTGCTCCTGGCACTAAGCTTTTTTTTCACCCCCTTTGACAGAATTTTTATTTTTTTTTTTGATGAAATTTGTTGTTGTTTTTTTTTCACAATATTTTGATGATATTTGCCATTTTTGTGATTTTTTGAAGAAATTTTTCTATTTTTGCAGTTTTTGGAGAAATTTATCATTTTTTTTTTCAAATTTTTAATGAAATTTGTCATTTTTGTAATCTTTTGGCGAAGTTCGCCTTTTTGTGATCTTTTCCCAAAATTTGCATTTTTTGTGATACTTGGGCTAAATAGTTTTTTTTGCCTTTCTATGACTAAATTTGCATTTATTCTTGTAATACCTGGATGAAATTTACATTTTTCATGTTTCTTTGACAAAATTCCCATTTTTTTCACGATTCTCTGATAAATTCCGTACTTTTGCCACGATCTATGATGAAATTAAAATTTTGATTCAAACGATTAATGAAATTTATTTTTTTCGCGACCATTTGTCGAAACTTACAATGCATTTTATGTCTGTAATATTTGCAGATTTTTGACAGATTAAAAAATTTTTTTTGGAAATAATTGCTTTAATTTTTGCAACAGAATTGTTCCTGATTTAATTATGCAGGATTCGGTGCTTCGTCAATGGCATATGGCACAGATCATAACTATGGCAGATGACATATAATTTCTAGCAAACTGTTTTTTCTAATTTTTTTAACTGTTCTGCAGGCGAGTCTGCAATGTGTATCACAGTGCTCTGCCGGGTCACACACTATATAAAGTGATGGTAGCCGAATCTTTACTTGAAAAAAAAATGCTGATCCTGCATAAGCTTGCAATTATTTACAGTCAAAGTTCTATAATCCACACAAACTGGGACCAAAGGTTACTGTATATACTCAAGTATAAGTAGAGAAATTTTAGGCAAAAAAAGAACTTCAAAATAAGGGGTCGACTTATAAGCGAGACCTAAAAAAAAGTCAATAAATAAAATATCGGAAAATAGTTTGCTAGCGAATCGGTGCTGCAGCAACCCATTGTTTGTAGAGTACAAAATCCAAATACCAGAACCCTTCAACCTCGACGATTCTGAATTTAAGATCATTTTTAGTTTATCTTTCAAAAAAATAATCTACCCTATCCTGTTGCAAAGAACAAAGAAAGTGTGTGATTTATGTCAAGAGCACATTTCCAATATTAAAAAATAGAGATGGGCGAAATTGTCCACAGAATAGAAAGATTCATTGAAAGTCGTTTTGTGAAAGGGAACGAATCCGAGAAAAACACTAGACTGTTTGTGCTTTATCATACTTTGTGTTACAGCTGTCCCATATCTCCTTGTTAGTTGGGAGGTCTGACACACATTTTGAAACTTACGATTTCATTAATTATAAAATTGTTTCTGCTTATTATGTTTTGATATTGTTATTAGGCGATTAGTACATATTTCAGTTAGTTTTCTATAAATTGCAATTTTTGTTTTTGTGCCAAATATAGAAGATTTTCTTGCTTTCGAAAAATGTGTCCTATTCCTCACCACTCTCCCCTGCATAAAATTTCACTATTAAATTGAAAAGACAACTTATTTATCCTGAATCAATAAAAGATTTGTTATTAACACTATACGCATATTAGAGTAAAATTTACATACTATTTGGAAATTCTGCCTCCCCTCCCCCTATTCTAGCAAGAAAAAACTACTTAGGTTTTAAAAAAAATGTCGTTAGCTATATGGAGTGGTGTAGTCATAAAAAAAAGGCAGAGGGTATGCACTCAAAACAGAGAGAATACCCTAGAATGTATATACTATAGCTTTCTTGAGCAACAGAGAGTATACGGTGTTCCTTAAGAAAAATCAGAAGGTATACGGAGTATACCCTCCACTGCATCCCTGGCTATATGTCAATATTATCGGAGAAAATCGGTGCGCAGATTTAATATGCATTGATTTTGTAATTAAACAGATCGTTTGGATAACTTTCCTAAACAATTATTTTCAATGAATCATTTAAAAAACTTAGGCATATAATGACATGACAAAAAAATTATTCATTGAAGAGTTTTTCGATCAAAATATTATGAACTGCTGTATAATATTTTTACAAATAATGAAGCAAAATACGCTAAACGAACGATTCAATTTGAAAGGCTCTTATAAAGAAGTTCTAACATAAATTGTACGTCACTTTGTATATTTATCAGAAATATTCATTCTGTGTAATTCAAATAAATCTTATCTTAGATTCGTGCAGCATTTTTACATAAAAAGAAATTTTTGTATCCAAATGGAACAATGTAACATCGAACAAAGATCGATTTTTGCAAATGGCTTTTTAAGAAAGCATAATTTTAAGATTTTCAGAAAAACAAAATTTTCTGTAAGCGATATTTCTACATACAAACATTACAAAAACTGTAACATATAGAGATAAAAAATTTACCTTTGAAGAAAAAATGAGGAGAGATACGCTAAACGAATGACTCAATTTGAATGACTCGTCAACATCTAAAATCATTCGTAATGCTTTGGGAATACGCCAGATATCCATGTTCGATATTCGAAATATTTTGAAGAATTTAAAACAAAAAATAAACAAATTTTAAGTAATTAACTGTGTTTTAAAATATTTTTTGAAAAAATTTATGATGCGTCTGCAGGTAAATTGGCCTCAGATTCTTGCAGCATTTTTATATCAAAAAGTTTGCATCTAAGATCATAAAAAATTTTGCATCCAAAATTTCAACTGGTTATTATTCCAGAAGTGTTTTTAGAAAGTGTATTGTATAGTTTAACGATTTTTAAGATTTACAGAAGTACAAAGATAATCATGTTACTGTGCGTAATATAACCTCATGCAGATGAAAGTAACTATATGGTACTGTTTTCCCAAATTAGTATAGCTTTTATTTTCAAATGTGTTATACAATAGAGCCTATTGACAATTTGCTTTGTTATTTAATGGAGAATGCTTTTTCTAAGTATAGATTCATAAAACCTACTTTTTTCTTATTCACTATATATTTTCAATATATATCTACTTTTTAAACCATCAAAATGCAAAGTATTAGGATCAGATTGGGTCAGTTAAAAGAGTGCAGAACTTGGATTTTTAGGAGGTACTGAAAAGTTTTGTGAAATCAGGTCAATTTTACTTGCATATGTTGAATCTAACTTGACAATGTTTAACATTTTTCATAGCAAAAAGTATGAAAATGGCTAAATTGTAAATTAATGACTGCTTGGCATGACTTGGTAAAAAATTCACCAATTCTATAAACTTAAATATTCGGATCCAATGTAAACAGTAATATAAATAAATAATGTAGCTAATGTAAACAATATAGTGTACATAAATTGTCACAAATACCTTAGAAATATAATTTTAAAATTTGCCAATTTAGCGATTTTTTTAAATCATATCAAGCAGTCATTAATTGTCTAGTTGCACCCTTAATATTATGATATATCTATGAGTCTATATAGAAGGATTCTCTATATTTCCCTTATATGTTTAAAAATCCATCAAATTTATTCAATACATTTTTCTTGATTTTTCAAATTTAATACCTATTTTGATTATCTAATCAAAGTCCATCGATCAAGGTCCAAAAAATATTAATTTATACTATAATAATAAAATTATAATAAATTTATATTAAAGAATTACGACCTACATTATTTTTGGCATAAAACAAACCATAATTGTAAGAAAACAGTGTGTAAATTTTTAGTTTATTTGATTGATTTATTTTCTGAGATAAAGTGAAATTCTATCTTTGGGCAGTCTAAAGGGCTCATATTCTGTTTTCAAGAAATTTAGAAAAAGAAAAGGAACAGCTGTGTTAGCGTTCAGCATCATAAACTTGGTGACTTTTTTCACACCAAAAAGCCGTTTCCGAAAATGATCGCCAAACTGAAAATGCGTGAGAAACCTGTTTCAAATACAGCGATCACTTTCAAAACTCCTGAAAAAATGCATTTTGGTAAATATAAAAAAAAAATGAATAATTTACACTTAATCAGGGGGGCTCCCCCCCCCCCCCCCGTTTTTTTTTTTTTTTCAGAAGAAAAAATTTAAAATGTTTAAGTGATCGCCATATTTAAAAAGAATTTCATTGCTGATTCAGAATTGCGATAATTTTGCAAAGGACTTTTTAGCACAAATAAGCTCAAAATTAAAAAAAAAATAGTACTTGCATTTTTGTAGATTTATTTTTAGTTGTGAAAGAACAAGAAGAGGGTTACAAAAAAAAAAAAAAATACATGTAAATAAAACAAGCGAAATAATTTAAATTCCAAAGAAAATTTAAAAAAAAATCTATATACAGATGCATGTAAAAATTAAAGAAAAATTGCTTATTCAAAATAGCGATCATTTTGAAAACGATTTCTTTGCACGAATAACAGAAAATAAAATAAAAATAATGACAAAAATAGTATTTACATTCTTTAGATTTCTTGAAATTTTGAAATAGTTAAAGATTAGAAAATGGGTTACAACAACAAAATATTTACATATAAATAAAACAAGTGAATTTAATTTAAATTCCAAAGAAAACAATTTTAAAAATATCTGTATACAGGGTGCAAGTGAAGACTACAAAAATAAAAATACACAATTACAAAAAAGATAATTAAAAATTTTAAACCAAAACATCGATTTTTACTGAAAAACCAATGTGGTTGCCGATTAATCATTCTCATGCCCAATTTGCATTTCGACAGGTCATTTTTTTGCGAACCAAAAATGAGTTATCCAAAAAAAAAAAAAAAAAAAAAAAGGCCATGTACCCGAACAAAAAATTTAAAAAATGCCCATTAGGCAAAGGATATCGACCTGATCTATCCTTAAAAGGATAATCATCTTTTACTCAGAGTTGTAACTCCCAATCGACGGAAAAGAGACACGTTCTAAAAAGGTAAAGCACCGTTAGATAGTTCAAAAGTTTGAATTTCAATACCTCAATTGTGCAGAAGTAAAGAAAAAAAACTGTGCAGCTCGTAATCAAATTAAATCACAGGTGCAAAGAGAAAAACCACCCCCCCCCCCTCCCTCACTTCAACCTCCGTCTAGCCTCCGCAAAGATAAAAACTTTCCCCCCCTCCCTCACCTCAACCTCCCTCTTGCCTCTGCAAAAGCTGCTCTTAGGGTTGCCAAAAAAAAGGGATTTGACACCATTTTGACAGGGTTACCAGAATTGGGGGTTTATTGCCAAGTTTGGCGAGATTTTTTTTTACATTAGTTTTTGCTGAACGCAAACACAACTTACTCTTAAATTCTTATATAAATTTACTGATTGCTGATTAAGAATTTTTTCTTGCCTAATCTTAGATATATTTTCTGAAATTTATGTATAAATCATTTTCCTTTATAGCACTTAAATATTTATCAAAAGTAGGTAATATATGATATACAGTATATTCTCTCAATCACCACAGATGTTAACTTTCAGGTCATATTAGGAGCAAAATTGCACAATTTTTATTTTATATCATTCTGTATGTATTTTAATAAGTAATTCTTAGTAATATCATTGTTTTTCAGGGGTAAAATATATATTTATTTCTGAAAAAAAAAAACCCAGTTATTTCTATCACTGATATTCACAGCTTTTTACCAAATATATTTAATGTATTAAACAACTTTTTGTGGTTATTATTAGACTGGCTAAACTTGAAGTAAAACTTCTTGATTTTATGATTTTGATATAAATTAATAGAGTAGATAGGGAAGAGAGGGGCACATGTGAAGAATTCATGCTTTTTTATTATTTTTCAATATCTTTATAAGCTTTGAAACAAAAATTTATATGAATATTTGGAACTATTTAGTTACCTTGTCGACCAAAAAACTGTCACCAATCTGTAAGATTAAATGCCAATAATGAAAGACCATGAATGTCACATTCAATGGCATTAAATATGGTACATGTGTTTAAAACTTTATTGTTTCTTGATTTTTATTTCAACTTTTTCTTTGTATTTTTATTAATAATCTGAAAATTACAGTCAAAGTTCTATAATCCGCACAAGTTGGGGCCAAAGGTTATGTGTGAATTATGGAATATTGTGGATTATAGAGTATTATGGATTATACATCATTTTATTATTCCTAGACAGCATTTTAATTCTATAATAAGTATAATATGAAAAAGATAAATGTGAAATCTAACAATTAATTAAATATGCCTTCTCAAAAATGCCTTTTTAAAGTTATTTTATTAAAAAATTGATATAAACGTGCATTTAAATAAAAATAATTACGTATGTTCTTTAATGCAGTTTGTTATTTTATCAACAGTAAAAAACAGAGTTAAATTTTTTTAAAATACTATTTTTGTTGTGATTTTTTCAATTTTTTTGTTTTTTGTTTTAAAAAAATCATTTTTGGATCATGAATTTGTAAATTTCCTTAACGGTTTATTTCACTGTTTACTTTCGTAAAATAATACAAATTATAGGAAATTGCAGATTATGGGTGAGTGGATTAATAAATCTTTGACTGTACAGTCAAGGATCGATAATCCACGCACCCGTAATCCGCGTTACTTTAAGAATGTAAACAGTGAAATAAACAGTTAAGAAAATTTACGAATTAGTGACCCAAAAATGATTTTTTAACAAATTATGTAAAAATTGAAGAAAAAAATCATAATAAAACATCTACTTTAAAAAAAAAAATGCAACTCTTTCATTTTATTAACAGTAAAAATTAAACTGTATTTCAGAACATATGTAATTATTTTTATTTAAATGCATATAAATATCTTTCTTTTAATAAAAAAAATCTTTTAAAATAAATTTTTGGAGATAAAATATCAAATTAATTACTAGATTTCATATTTATCTTTTCATATTATACTGATTTAAGAATTAGTAGGCTGTCTAGGAATAATCAAATGATGTATGTCCATAATACTCTATAATCCACAGTCCCGGATGCACAACCCTTGGCTTCAACTTGTGCGGATTATAGAACTTTGACTGTATTTGTTTTTTTTTTTTTTCTTGTTATTTAAAATAAAAATTTTGTCAATATGATAATATGGTGGGATAACCAAGTAGAGCCAAATATTTACATATTGTTTGTTCTTTTGGTGAAACTTTTGAATGCATTTATCAAGAATTTCTAACTTATATCATCATTCTAAAAACTGTCTAAAGTTTTCACATGTGGAGGGGTAGCAGTGAACATGCATATGCACATTAGGGCGGAGTGTAAAAAACTTTTTTTCGAAATTCTTTTCTCCCTAGCGCGGAAAAGTTGTCTAGTGGTATCAGTAATATACTCACAAAATTTCAAAACAATCAATAAATATCTTCCGGTTCCACTTTTGGGTCGAAATATTCAATTTTAGCCAAAAATGTTGTAATTTTTCACATTTCAGTAATATTTTAAAATTTCAATTTTTTCTTCGCCCTAGTGCTGAAAAACTGAAAGCGTACATAAAGAACACAAGTCCAAAATATTAGAGTAATTAAAAAAATACCTTCTGGTTCCACTTTGGGTTCTAAATATGGGAAATTTGTCAAAAAATATACAAATTTTCACATTTTAGTCATTTTTTTCTTTTTTTAATTTTCTATTCCCGCTGGCATGAAAATGTTCGAAGAATATGCAAGAAACATAAGTAAAAACTTTAGAATAATAAATAAATATCTTCCATCTTCCTTTTCGGGGTCTAAAAATGTGTCAAAATAGCCAAAAAGTATGTAACTTTTCACATTTCAGAGATTTTTTTTCTTATCAATTTTTTCTTCTCGCTCGCGTGGAAAATTCGGAAAATCATATGACAAAGATAAGTGTAAAAATTTTAAATAATTAATAAATATCTTCTTATTTAATTTTTTATTACTTAAACTGGCAAATTTATGGCATTAATGTACTCAAAAGACATAGAGCAGTCGAATTAAAAGCGATCTGAAGGAAATTCCTCTCATAAGTTCAGCTTTCTGTTCGTTTACTGTAGTGTTACTGTTGGTTTAGTGCTCCGCTCGTGATAGGTTCTTAATGAGATATTCAATTTTAGCTTCTATATGTTATTCAAAAATAATACATCTGAAAGTGTTTACAAAATTTTAATTTTTAATATTGTGTTGAACTCATAGTGTGCATAGAAAATATTACAATATCACAATTAAGGCGCCTTATACACGGGATTTTTCTCATCCCATTTTTTGGGATCTTACTGAATTAAGAACTGGCATCCTACCAACTTATGAACATATAATGTACTTTTTTGTTGGTGAGAAATGAATCGAAATATAATTAAAAATCGGACTCACCTTTGGGGTGGTAGCTTATTATGGGCTAAACTGGTTGATGTAATTTACCAGGCTTTCCAGTTCCAACAATTTCTAGGCCAAAAATACTCCAAATGTTTGGTTCATATAATGATAAATACAAGAGTATAAAGAAGTTGACGCTAAAGAACAGACGAAGTCAAAATTGAAAATTTTCTTATTGGAAGGGAAAAAAACACCTGTTAGAAATTTTTTCTTACAAGAGTACATTTCTAGAACGATGTAAATGCCCACGTGATATAAAAATTCCAGAATTGGAAGACAGTTTTTTAAGGATCAAGGAACGTCAAGGAAATTGTTGATAAACCCAATTGATACATTCGGAAACACGGTCCACAACACGGAAACTTAGTAAATGAATGAGCAGGCTCGAAAAAGAATAAGAAAGTTTCAGAAAATGATATAAAATGGAAAAAACAATCACTGCTGCTTCATCGAAGACTTAGAGTTATTTAAATCTTTTAGTCTGTTGATGAATAACTGTGTCACGATCTCAGTGATAAACCTTTAGTTTCGTTTCATTCGAATATAAATACTATAAGTATATCACAAACAACCCGTCGTCCTGTCCTAGCCAGAACTTGAGACACAATAGGAGTGTCCGACCGAGTTACAGTATCAGTAACAGGCGCATTTCTAGAAGACTTGCGAGTTGTGACACGTGACGACATGTCCAAAGTTATAGACAGGCATAACACAAGCAGAAAAAGAAATAAATATCGCATGAAATGCCAAGTTTAAGATTAGAGTTTCATATCCACCAATATCTTGAAAAGATTGTATTTTGACCGTCGAAAAGATCCAACTTTATTTCAGAGGAATATTGAGGGAACGCTCCATGAACAAAGAGTGCTTGAAGAAAACTGGACACTTATAGAAGAACCTGGATGGTCACCAATATCATCTTCTGCTATGTTTCACATATGATTTTCCATACTTTCCGCTCCAGCAAGAAGAGAAAATTGATAAGAAAAAAAATCTCTGAAATGTGAAAAGTTACATACTTTTTGGCTACTTTGATATTTTTAGACCCAAAAAGGAAGACGAAAGATATTTATTTCTTATTATAAAGTTTTTTACTTATGTTTTTTGCATATTCTTCGAACATTTCCATGCCAGCGGGAATAGAAAATCGAAAAAAAAAAAAAAAATGACTATAATGTGAAAACTTGTATAATTTTTGACAAATTTCACATATTTAAAACCCAAAGTGGAACCAGAAGATATTTTTTAATTAGCCTAATATTTTGGACTTGTGTTCCTTATGTACTCTTTCAGTTTTTCCGCACTAGGGCAAAGAAAAAATTTAAAATTTAAAATATTACTAAAATGTGAAAAATTACAACATTTTTGACTAAAATTGCATATTTCAACCCAAAAGTGGAACCGGAAGATATTTATTGATTGTTTTGAAATTTTGTGAGTATATTACTGATACCACTAGACAACTTTTCCGCGCTAGGGAGAAAAGAATTTCGAAAAAAAGTTTTTTACACTCCGCCCTAATGCACATATGAATAAAAAAGACAAAAATATTTTTTTGCAAATAAAAACTGATAAAATTTAATTAGATGCTTTATTTCTAGCTGTATGAATAAATCTATAAATGTTTCAACATAAGTACAATAAATTATTCATAAAATTATACAGTTACATAACTATACCACTTCAGTTCACAAAGTTAAAAAAAAAAAAAAAAAAAAAAAAAAATCTTTGTCTTTTTCAAAAACATTATAATGGATAGTACATATTGGCTATTTTAAGTTGTTCTATTTTTTTTTTTTTTTCATAGTAAAGTAAGGCTATTGAAAAGTTTTCTAAAATCTATGTAATTATTTTTAAGCTATCAATGATATTTAAGCAGGGTTGGATTTTTGACACCAAAAACCGATCGAAAAGTGTCAAAAACATATACATTTGGCACTTTTTGGTTAATTGAGTACCAGTGTTATCCATATATATACATGTATGTATACATTTGTATACATTTACATGTATGTGGTTACATACAGGGCTTAAAATTGAAAATATATGAATCAGAATGTTGTTTCAAAATTAATGTTGGCTATAAACTTTTTTGAATTATAGAAAAATTATATTTAACCATACAAAAATAATTTAAATTAGTTGGAAGTACCAATACCGAAACTTTCTTCTATCTCAAGCATCTTAATATTTCAAAAGGTAGTCAAAAATGTTAATACAATAGACTGTCTTAAATCCACAACCCTAAAATCTGCACATAATTTACAGATGTAAACAATGAAACATTCAATTCAGATATAGGGACAAAATAAGATTTTTTTTTTTAATCAATTCCACATACATTTTAATTTGTAATTTTTATTAATGTTATTGAATTCGTGTTTTTTCATGAAGGAAGGATAAATTTATTTGTGAAAAAATTCAAAATATTGCTGATCTCTGGTTATCACAATTTTCTTACCAAATATATTTATGTATTCATCAAGATTTTTTGATTATCAAGTCTGGCTAAACCTGAAATAAAATTTCCTTATTTTATGATTTTAATATTAATGAGGAACGTTTCATTGAATAATTTAGAAATATTGCATTTAATTTTTATAATGAATATTTAACCATACATTATTGATGATTAACTTGACCTTTTCTGTTAATATTTTAATGATTTTAAAAATTATTTAAAATTTTATTTTAATTTATTATTTATTTTAATATTTTATTATAATGTAAGCATTCATTATAGTTTCGATTGCATTATTAATTACATTCTTACTGTTTAAAAAATGTAAACAAAGCTATGACCAGAAATTTGCAAAATTCTAATATCTATGCAACCACTGGTACCATGCTGTGCACATTAGAGGGAGTTTACTGTGCTTCAATATTATTATTAGTTCAAACTTTCAATATTATTAGTTCAATACTATGCTAACTTTAAATTTTTATCTAATTTATGCTTCAGCCAATTAATCACAATAAAAGAGACGTTAATCTTAATTGTGATAACAAATCTCTTTGCGATGGTTAAAAATGAAGGTCATTTTTGGTTTCAGCAGTAAAAAATACATAAAAAATAATTATTAAATGCTAAAAACCCTTCTATTTTATAATATCAAACTTTCACTATCTTTTTCTTTTGACTTTCAAATTTATGATTTGCAGAAAATCTTAATGTGATGGTAAAAAATGAAGACCAGTTTTGGATTCAGTGGTACAGAACACAAGAAAAAAAACATGATGTAACCTAATTTTGCAAGCTAGTGTAACCTAATAATATTTTAAAATATGCATCATTTTTGTAGGCAGTAAATTTTCATCATTTTATTTTAACAAAAATTTGTTTTTTCCATTAAATATTTATTACAAATTGTGTATTTTGTCAGAATGAATAAAGATTTCAAAATTGCATTGCAATGTTAATTTTACTCTCAACAATTTATTTTAATGTCGGACAAAATTATATTTCTAGTAAATTTGTGAATGACCCCTAATTAGTAGCAAAAAATATGCTCCAACTTTAAACGGCAATTACTGTGTCAATTTTAATCGTAGAATAGCGGGACTTTTTTTTGTCTTACTTGTGAGTGCAACAGGAAAATTTTGCTAACTGTAACTTATAGGACTTCATTATTTTTTAAGAAATGTTTTTATTGACCCAAATTGCTTTTTAAATATTTCTTTACCTCATTTGAAACATTTTCGCAACTGGAATTGTATGTCTATCACTAATGAATTAGCCATTGATCACCGTTGAGAGTAGACACCCTGTATAACACTGGTGCCCAGCTAATCGAAAAGAACTATATTTTTAATATGACAATATTTTTAATTATTTTTTTGTGCTGTATTTATAGCTTACAATTATATTTTCTGATTTCTAAGCATGTTTTCAAAAACATGTTTTGAGTTTTATACAAGATATGTGTTTTTTAATATGCAGAACTGTCAAAAAGTTCATTCAAGTTCTAAAACTAAAAATGATAAAAAAAAAAAAAAATTATTGAATGTTATTGTAAAATTAATTTTAAACAGTTTTGGACTATATTTAAGTTTTTGACAGGCATTGTTAAAAAACTGTGAAAAGGGATTTTTTATATGACCCCCCATTTCCCCGCCTACCTGTTAAAACCAGATAAAACCGTCACACTGTCATAAACTTTCTAAACACAAACTTCAATTATAATAAATAAAATTATCTATTATGAATAAAAAGCAATGAATGCATGAAGGAAATTTTTCAATAATTTCCTTGAAATTGTCTTTTTTAAAGAGTTGTTATGGCACTTTTTGAGTAAGAGTCATTAACATAGCCATGATTTCTTTTCAGACAATGTTCAAAACTACATTATATGTACAGTAAAACCTAGGAAATAAAATCTGTCTACAATGCAGAACTGTCTAAAACTGAAAATTTAGTTGTCCTAACGGAAGTATTGTTAAACATATAAATCTGCCTTATATGAAGAAAACCTGTATAAAATGACATTATTTTAGAAATTTTACAAATTCTATTTTCACGGGAGAAAAAATTTCATAGTTTTCTTCTAATGTTTTGGATAGTATATATTTATACCTCCAAAGTCAAAAAATGTCTAAATTAGAATCTTATACTCTGACCTCCTAAAGTTAAATTATAAACGGTTTTTTGCAACTCATTTGCAAGTGAATGAACATAGAAACAACAAATTTGTGCACTAAAAAGTTAATTATTAAATGTGACATAGAAATTTACATAAGTTAATGCAAAAATAATTTACAACAAAAATGCACTCTTTGTAGAAAAGCATATTCTCAGAGAAAACAGATCATATCATAGTACAATGCAATAACATGTCATAGAAACATTAAAAAATGGGTTCTAATAAAGAATGTGACCATTTCTGACTTGAATATATTAGGGGCCTTGACTCTCCATGCGGTCAATTAAGTTGTTTGACAATGAAATTTGAAAAAAGGACCAGACACTTGTTATAACCTTGACCACCACGCTGATAATTTAAATGGGTATATCTGTTGCAGTAGTTTCTAACATGTTTGTACACACCACAGGTGGCAAACAGTTAAAAATAGAATCAAAACCACACACAAAAATATTTATATAAATAATTTTTCAGTTACCATATTTTTAAAAATAATAATCATTTTACAACTTTTCATATTGCAATTGTATTTTACAATTTTTCACACTTTTTTTTTCTTTTTTGCAATTTTTTGTATGTGAGTTGTTTTTATTTGTCCTGCTGTATGTGTATATGACATGAAAAAACTTTTAAATGTGAAACTATTTAAGGGTATATCTAAAATTGATTGTCTTAAATTAATTTAATCTAAATGACTATTTAAGATAGTTGAACAAGAAAGCGCAAACCTTAAAAAATATTTAAATGCAAAGTTTGCATGAAAAAAAAGGACAAAATAATAAATTTCTTATCGCTCTGATCAGGCACGTAGCTAGGGAGGGGGCTTTAGAACTACGTATATTACTTACCCATCATACGTAGTATAGGGTAAGTCTTGCAATCGTTTTGAAAATCGAAAAAATCATTTTGACGGATTTACACGTTTTAGATAGTGGAGATTCCGAAAAACATATTTTTAGAAATTTTTTTTTTGCCGTCCGTCTGTCTGTCTGTAAACGCTCTATCTCCCGAACAAATTGAGATAGAGACTTGAAATTTTGTATGTAGTTAGCATGTAAGAATGGAACGAACCCTATTTAATATCTGCAACCTCGATTATCCGGAACTAATTTTTTCGGACTCTCGAAAAATTCGTTCTGATGAAAGGTATATAAAAATTTTCGAATTTTTTTGTTCTAAGGAATGGACGTAAAAGGCAATAAAATAACACACATTTTGCATATAGAACGAAGTCGATCGGATTATTAGTTGCTGAGATATTTGTAATCTTGTTTTCCACATTCTTCGATTTTTCATGCCCCTGTATTTCATTCAAATTTCAATTCAGAAGTATATTTTATTTGGAAATGAGACGCTTAATCCGACGCAGTTAATTGTTAGTTAATAGAATTATTATTTTTAGAGTTATAAGGATGTTTCTTTCACACAGTTCGGTACTACTTGAGTGTTTGTTTCTGTTTTATATAATTTGTCGAAATTGGTACATCAGCAGTT
This sequence comes from Maratus speculifer, assembly GCA_964019185.1. NCBI lineage: Eukaryota > Metazoa > Arthropoda > Arachnida > Araneae > Salticidae > Maratus > Maratus speculifer. The sequence continues at coordinate 29,425,804 of OZ025303.1, forward strand.
CTTTAATATAGCATTCTATGTATATTAACAATATTTAAATTTTGTTTATGAATTGCAATGCATTGTATAAATAGTTTTCACAAATAGTTTTATTTTCATATACATGATGGGTAAGTATTACGGTGGCCCCCAACGACTAGTTTTTAGTTGTAAACATATTAATTTATTCAGCTAAAGTTATAGCAATTTCTCATTATACCTCTAATTCTGACATATTGTTCTTTATTCGTATATATACAACTAAAAATATCAATTTTTCTTTAAACGGAATTTTTAATTTATGCACATTAAAATTCGACAAGTGTTATGTATCATATCATTAATTTGACTTGTAAAAAATAAGTTTAATACGTGTATGGCGTACTATTTAACTTTAGGAGTGAAATATAAAACATTTATTTTTGTGTTATCTTTCTTAATTTCTTCTATACTCATTATATCACGATATAGTAAATACTTAGAATGATCAGTGCTAAAATGTTTTGTGGAAAAAGGAGCCAAAAGTTGTAATAGACCCTTCTAATGCAAAATTATGTGAAAAATAATGATTTTTAAAAAACATTTAATTATAAAAGTCTTTTTATTAAAACAAAATTAATAGTAGGATATTTCGAAAAGAAATGGTGCAAAGAATGACGATAGGGTATCTACAAATTTTTAAAGGAACCATTGTGGGCGGCGATTCCTGTCTCTTCACTGAATAAATTTGAATTAAATTATTTGCATATGAATTTTTAATAGACAGAGAATGTGCACAGAGTAGTATGTTTGTGTGGGAGTGTTTCTTTGTCTTTTGTAGAATTATTAACTGCGGGGATGTATACTTCTGAGTAGGGATTTTTTGGGGGGGTTTCACAGCGCCTCCTACAAAAAGTTTTCTAGGCTGCAACATCTAACATTCTAGTAATCTTATTTTGTTTAGAGCAAGAAATGTTACTAAGAGCTAATCATAATACCGGTCATCTAGCGTTAGAGAACAAATAAAAAAGAATCTATGTTTAGAACTCTTCTAACTTTTATAGAAAAGTCTGCAGATGAGGAGTTGAAACGTTAGAAACGCCCACAGAAATATTACTTCTTACTTCAGCCTAGACCATTCAAAATGATATCATTCAAATATGCTGGGATATAATTATTTGAAGAACAGAGTACCAAAATAAATAATGCGATCTGTTTTAGGTTGAATACTCATGAAACTGTGGACATTTCAAGCACAGAATATCTTGCCCTTTGAATTAGCTACATGGTCAAGTATTTATAAAATGCACAAACCCCAATAATTGGGGAAATTATTTCAGGTCCATTCAAATAAATGATTTGTCCACTGAAAATATCACAGAAGGTTGTAATGAACTACATAATGATATGCCTAAATATGTCACTCACACATGCGTATTAGAGAGAGACCAATATGCTTTGACATGTTAGTGGGATCCAATCTCCAATTCATCAAAGGTGTCCCGAAATCAGGTATCTCCAATTTGCAAGCCACTGTTTGAACCATACATTGTCCAAAAACACATGTTGATTCTTGCTATCCAAAATTTTCTTGGAACAGTTAATGAGCTGACAATTTTTTTTTAGAAATCACCCTAAGTTAAATTTGGTCCTTCTACAAACAATTGCATCATATGCTCCAGAAAACAAAAGTAAATGTACTTATCCGCCTTTGAAACACAAGATTTATAGAAAGTCATAAAAATATGGTAACTTTTATCAAGTTCTTTGAATAAATTTACATTAGCTTAGAAAATATTTTAGAAAGCGCATGACATATTTCTTCATTTCCAGGATGTGTTTTTCCGAAATACGCAAGAAAATTAGAGAACCTCTCTCAATATTTCGAGCATAAGAAGTTAAAGTCGTAAGTGAATGTTGAATATGAAGTATGGTGCGAGAGAATTCGTGATGTGATACAAAGACAGAGGTCTTAAAAATTTTAGAGCACTATAACGCAATGAATTACAATACAATGAACACTTGTTGATAGTCTTAGCTACCATCCCGGTAAAAATAGCCAGGGCTGAAATGTCTCTTTCAACAATGAGAAAATTAAGCTTTTGCCTCAAAGCACTATGGCTGATGAGACACTACTGTTGGTGTTATTTGTGACAACCCGTTATCTACACGAAGGAGATAGGTCCGAATAGATGTGGGAATCGTTGAAAGAAAACCTAGCCCATAATCACGCAATTAAAACCCAGGTTCAAAGGAAATTTTGGCAAAGTCCGAACGATTAGGCTGACTGGCGAGATTGGATTAAAATCCAGCGCTTACAAATTACTATAATGAGAGACTGAGCAGTATTGCAATTATATCCATTCGTTAAGCTATATTAAAGTAGATTCTGATAAAGTAATCAGCCTCAAAGCAACGAAGAAGTGACGACGATTGCTTCTGCAGCACAAATTTATTGTACCAAAAGCACTGCATTTATAAGTTTTGTAATCAAAGAATGTGCAATATAAACATATTTTTTACGATTACCTATAATTATTTACGATTTTTTTTTTTTTTTGAAAAAAAATTAATGTGCTAAATGAATTTTATCTACAGATTAAGTATTTTAAGACCACACCCACAGTGTAAGAATCTTGTACGCTAATATTAATTCTGCATTTTAAATCCATTAAAATTACTTGCTTGCATTAAAAAATATATATTATAAAGATACACGAAGTTCATCACAAAATTTGTTAGTTTGTGCTTTTTTAATTTCGTTGCGGCTTTTACGCCTAAAAACATCTTCGGTTTTCGAACAGGTACTGAACGAGCTCTTAAAAGACAAAAATTGTAACAGAAATCTAAAAAATAACAGTTTTGAGAATGGGCAACAAGTATATTTTGCAGGATTATATCGTAGGTTAAGCCTTGTGTGTGTGTATATATATATATATATATATATATATATATATATATATATATATATATATATATATATATATATATATATAGGGGGGGGGAAGTGGGGTATATTGATACAGCTTTTTTCTAAAAAATTTTTTGGTATCTAGAAAACAGAAATGTCAAGTTATTTTTCTATGTGATCTCCGCAAAACCTGTGTAGTGTGTTATAAAAATGTGCAATTATTGTTTTATATATTATTTCTGCATGTAGTTTTTAAAAAAAATCAAAAAAAGTAATTTACATCAATGTGCTCCATCCCCGGGGCAGATTGATACACTTTGATACGTCTGGGAAAAATGGAGACAAAATAACACCAATGCATATTTTCATAAAAAAAATAGTTAGCAAACCATTTTATATTATTTTTAAAAATGCAAATCACCCACACTTTATTTGTAAGCAATATTAAAGCAATCAAAACGAAATGTTTAATGACCTGATGTTCTGGCTGTTCCTTGTCTGATTGTTGATAGTAGTAACTTGATCATACCTGATACTTCAACCCATATTATCTTCTTTCTTAGGAAAGATGAAAAATTATCGAGTTTTCTCTTTATAAATCGGTTTATATACAGAAAATAAAGGATAAATATATTAAAAATTCTGTTTTTAATATAATTATCCTGTGCTGTTCGGCAGCTTGTTTCCCTTACGTTACACTTTTCATGTAGAAAATACGTTTTTCTCTGGAGAATTGATATAAATTTGAGATTTTGCAGGCTGCTGTCCTTTTCTTTAATTAGTTCTACTAGAACTATATGTTGGGTAAGTTCGTACGTCTTCTCTTTGCAAAAATACTATAAAATGTTCTAATATAAAAAAAATTAAAGTTATTTCACTTCAATAAAAACTAATATTAAAATTTTTTTGCGAAAAATGGTTGGATTAAGGAGTGCATTGTAAAAAAATAATAATAATAAAAGGTAGTGAAAAAATGAACTAGAAAAAGATTTAGGTTGTATCAATGTGCCCCGACAAAGACTGTATCAATGTGCCCCATACAGCCATTTTGAATAAAATGAGTCTCAAATCCAATACTTCATAATTTATCTAGCAAAAAAGAATCAGAAACTGATAAAGAGTAGTTTTACTAGCCAGAGAGAGTATTTTTTTCGGTTGAAAATACTGTAACAGTTTATAGTACCATTTCAACTCAAATTTACTTTTGGCCTACAAAAACAATTAATCACTCGTCCCATTTCAACAAACAACTGAGTCATTCCAAAACTTTCTGTATATAATTGAGTGTACTAGTATCACCTTTTGGAGCTGTTCTGAAACTTCTTGTGATGACTCTGTGTGCAGTACAGGGGTGTATCAATGTGCCCCATGTATCAATGTCCTCCACTTCCTCCTATATATATATATATATATATATATACGCTATAAATTATACCCATTACTGCTCTCAAAGGAAAAAAATAATCCAAAATTGAGCCCCTCCCGAAATGAAATCCTGGCTACGGGCTTGGCTCTGATTCTGACATCATGCACAGTAAATAAAAATATAAATCGTGACACACAGATTAAATTTTAAAATCAAACTGTACACATGTGTTATGATGGGAATGAAACATGGCCACTTAAAACTGACAAAGATAAACATTCGGTAATACTTCTTATCATTTTATTGAGCAATATACACAAAAAGAACACCTAATTTTAAGATCGTAGGCACCAATAATACTTACACAAAATTTTTCTTTTATGAAGTACATGAAAATTAGACAGTTTATATTTTCTAATATATATATATATGTGTGTATATATATATATATATGTGTGTGTGTATATATATATATATTTAAATTCTGGTGTCATTCCATTGTTTTATTATTTTGCAAAAATGATTACTGTGCTTTGGAGAGTGCTAATTTTGTATTTTGCATTACTCACAATGAAATCGCAAGAGAATCTAAAAATGTTCTGTTGGTTATTGATGAATTATAAAAATCTTATATGAAATGTATAATTGCTGGTAAATTTATCGCAAAATGTGGAAATTTGTGGAGGTAAAAAAAGACTGTGTAAGAAATTATACAGTGAGATAAGTTGACAAGTTGATTCTAAATGACATAAATGTGCATATATATAGTGTCAATGCAGTGATAGTTATATTAAAAAGATATGTATAACAGTAGAATGTAATAAACTCTTTGATTAAACAAAGAATTGTGAACATTTGAAATATAATAGAATATTTCTAATCAGAAATACTGGTAATTGACTATTTGGAAATTCTAAGAAATGTATGCAATTTTTATGCGATATAGATTTGGTATGGGGGTTGCATTGGAAAATTCTCAGATGCTTTGGTCGGGTATGGTCAATTAAAGGATATGAATAATCTATAAGCATTTTTATGTTATCTCTCATAATAATACTCAGTATATTACTCTCTCTACTCTCTCATAATAATCCGTGATACTTCAAATAGTATATTTATTGAAAAGAGTTAGTAAACTACCAGTAATAAACATCAAATATTGTATTATTTCCCCCTAAAATTGTAACATTTAAAGTTAAATTTCACCAAAATTTTTTACTTAACAAAATTGTCTTTTCATGTATTTATCTATTTAAAACCTAAGTATTATATTTCACCAAAGTATCTATTTGAAAGAATCATAGGGTTCTGCATGTTTCTTCTTTATTTAAAAACTTTTAAACATATTCTGATACCTTAAAGTTAAGTGTTATACAATAAATTTTGATGGAGTTTCAGTTTGTTTTAATTTATAACTTTCGAATACAAATTAAAAGAACAAACATAAGGTAAGCAATATTATTATTATTAGTATATTTAAGATACAAGACTAAATAATGTTTGCGTGTGTTTGTTTTTTTAAAAAATTAGATAATGCTTTTAACAGCGTACTGCCATTTTAGGGATAATAAATTAACGAGAGGTATGCCTTTTGTATAACAGTTGTAATCAACTTTTTTTTAATACAGCTTTGTTTGTTTGTTAGGTGGAATAGTTAAGCATTTTATACCGTGCATTAAATTGTATAATTCTGATGTAATTTAATATCATGTGTAATTTCATACTTTGTCAAGGAAATTAGAAATTGCGAATTAAACATATAGTGATTGTTATGAGTAATTATAATTTATGCTTCAAAATTACATTAAAACCTGTGACTGTGGCGTTTGCTCGTTCTCCAACAAAAAATATTTTTACCAAAATTCGTTGTTAGATGTTTTTTAGCTTATTGGAAGCATTATTAACAACAAATAAATATTTCATAATTTTTATTTTGTTTTTTAGATGTTGGTACTGAAAGAGTTAAAGAGATTGTTATACTCTTATTTTTGTTTTTATTAAATTGCTAAAACATCATTAAAATGATCATTGGCACCTATTTGATTACATTTAGGGGAAAATTTCAGCATTTCCATGGTGGAAAAGGGTATGTTCGGTAAGTAAGTAATCTGTCAGATGCTCCAAAAAAGGCTTTAATTTTAATTCTAAACCTGTATAATGAATGAGACTATACAAAAATTTAGAGGTGTTAAAGTTCCATTGTATCACCCCCCCCCCCCCCCAACCGCACAAACACAATACGGGATCTACCAGACATTTTTAAGCATGTAAACATAGGACTTTTCGTTGTTTACCAATTAGTAATATGTTTAACATGTACGTTATAATAAATTGTCTCAATTAAAAGGAAGTTTAGCAGCTTCTTTACGTGAAACTATTTATTTTAAAATAAAAAGTTGTATTTTAAAATAAGTGGTTTCATTAAATACAAAATTTAATCTCTTAATTAATTTTAATTTTGTTGTTAAAGTATAAATATATAGGAAATTTTGTTGTTTACCAATTAGTAATATGTTTAAAATATAATTAAAAAAAAATGTCTCAATGAAAAGGAAGTTTAATAGTCTTTTTGAGTGAAATTAATTTATTTTAAATTACGGCTGCATTAAATTTAAAATGTGATCTTTAAATTATTTTTCTTTTATTTTGCTGTTAGAGTACACTAAATAAGAAGTAGTGGGACTTTACATCAAAAGTGGTGTTGATGTGCACCAGTCGATTGCAGGTGGTTTATTACAGCAATTTATTGGTGGTATTTTATCAAACTACTTTTGGTGCCAACTTGGTTGCCCCCATTTTTTGGTGTAAAGTAACTCAATTTTTTTACATTGTATAAGCTGCCAACACTGTTCCGGCTAAGCTTTGACAAGTCCAGCAAATACATGTCAGTCGGACAATCCTTTGACAAAGACATCTGATCTCATATTCAAAACAATTCAGTAGCATAAACCGTTGGTAAAGGAACTCCAATAATGGTTGGATGGCTAATTACACCAAAGTTCCAAAAATGACTTCTTTGGTGTGTAACTCCTTTCGTTCAACTAATGAGGAAATATAACTTTAAAATTACATTTAAAACTCTTTTTCAATACCTTATTAATATTTTTTGCATAAAAATGTTTTTTTTAGGGTTATTGATTATTCTAAAAATATATATGCTAAATATAAAATGTCCATAATTTTTAAATTTAGAAAATGGTTTTCATCTATAATTTGGAGGATCTGGCATAGGATTACCTAGTAAATTTAACCCCTTCTTTATTGCTCTCTTTAATATCACGGGTTCAGGTGTTGTTTGTTATTTCTCGTGCCCGTCATTATGGGCTGGAAATTTAACTGCTTGAAAAAAACTTCTGAAATTAGAAAAATTTAACTGGCATTTCCTTCTGAAAGGTTTGAATATTAGCATTTGATTTGTGCGCTCTATATTTTTATAATCTTTGGATTCTGATGAATCATGCATTTGTAAAAAATCACACTCAAAAAAATTATTGATAATTTTGAAAATTTAATGTATATATATACATGTATCATTTCAAATGTTATTTGAAAAGATGGTAACAGCAAAGATCTTATTCAAGTTATTTTGTATGGTGTCAAACAAACATTAAGACACATAATTCTCTCATGATGCCTTTTTAACAAATGTAAATTTTTTCTATAACATCTTTTCTTTTTTTGCCTTAATAAAATTAATTTTACCTTCAATAATTATATGCAAATAAATAAATTGTTCTTTTTATTAGAACATAAACTACGTATTTTTATAATTGCAAAAAACGTCTTATCATTATAAGTATTTTTTTTAAAAAAATTAATGTAAGAGAAGTTATGAAGAAAAAATACGTTTACCACAAAAACTGGAAATATTGCTCGAAATTCTAAATATGTGAAACATGTCTAAGCAAACATGGCACTTTTTTGTTTTTAAAGACTTCTTTGTTTACTTCTTTGTTTTTAAAGAAGTATTTTTATTGTGGGAGTTGAATAATACTTTCTGGTAGTTATCATTTATTCTACTAAATGGAAATGCAATTAAAAAAAAGGTTCCATTTATCTTTCTAAGGAACGTAACGTAATTCTATATACTTAAAAACTTAATATTTATCATAATTTAAACCAGATTTTATAAACAAAAAAACTGTTATTTAAATTAAGCCAGTAGGTTTTATGATACATATGATATTAAAAAATACAGTACATTTAAAACTGCATCTATAGTCAAATATATTTTTTAACGGAAGGAACTGGTAAATAGGGAGTGGTGAAATACAAGTTTGTTGATAGTGATGCCGCTGTACTTTAAAAATCCTGGGTCCCTTTTTTACAAAAGCGGGCCCCACAAATAAGTCATAATTTTCGACAAAAAAATTTAACTTGTTTATTTGCAAAAGAAAATTTTCAATAATTATTGTTTTTAGTAATAATAAATAAATACAGTAGAACCCCGATCCATCGTTTTTCAAGGGGGTGCGGAAAAAAAACGATAAATGCGGGAAAACGATGAATGCGGATTAATTTCAAAATACGAAAAAACACAATATTTATGCTTTACTACTGCATGTAATGTATACAGTATGCTAATAAATACTAATATGTTGCTTACTAAACTGTAAAAGAAATATATCAAAGTAAATAAAATGTCAAAGTAGAAAATTAATAATTATTATTTTTTTATCAAAAATAAATTTTCTAGATATACAACACTTTTCTTGTCATTTTCTGTAATTTCATATGCGTATATAAAAGTTTGGTACTTACGTATTAACGCCACCGCAGCAGAAGTTGTGCTAATGTGCCAATAAAGAGCTATCTTGTTGTTCGCATACGCAAGCAGTTATCTTTTGAATTCCTTGTTGTTTGCTGTTTTTGCGCCATTTTTAGCTCTTTTTTGTGTTTTAGTGCTTTTTAAGTGCTTTTTTCTCATTTTTGACGCCATTTTTTGTGCGCTTGTGAACAGCAAGATTGCTCTTTATTGGCTCATTAGCGCAACTTCTGCTGCGGTGGCGTTAATACGTAAGTACTAAAAGTTTATTCAGTTTCAAAAGCCGTAATTGCATCAGAGTTTAGAACTGCGATAGTTTAGCTTCCTCGGCATGAGCGTTATCTTCTGCTTCTTCCGCATCATTTTAATTTTTTACATCAGTGGTTCCCAAACTTTCTTCGTACGCGACCCACCTTTCAGTAAAATTTAAAAAAAATGCGACTTATTTTTCAGTAAAAGAAAAAATAATAATAAAATAAAATAAAATCGCGACCCATTCAAGATAAAATTGTGTGTCACTATAGCAATTTCTTTATTTGCTTGGCTATCCTATTCTACTAAAAATGAAAATTTTCATACGGAAGGATCATCATCAACAAAAACAAGAATCGGTAATCTCAGTGTGAATAGTAATTAAAACAATGCACAATCTACAAAGAGAGTTAAAAATACGTTTAATTATCATAAAAACATAACTTTATAATCAATGCGATTTCTGTTTCTGGTTTTTACCAATGTGGGATCATATATTGTCTTTCAAAATCAGCGAAGTAGAAAAAGCATGTTAAGCACGAAATGTTGAATTTTTTCAAGGACCTTAAAGCTGATTTAAATATTTCTGGATATTCTGTTCATATATTAATCTAGAATGGAATTAAAAACTTTCCCTTGAAATAATATTTCCTATTGAAACTGTCATATCTTTTGAAACAGATGAGAAATAAAATGTATTTTGATGACAAACCTCGGTTGTTACATGACCCACCAAAAACACTGCCGCGGCCCATCTGTGGGTCGCGACCCATAGATTGGGAACGGGAACCGCTGTTTTACATCATCACACATCTCTCCTATGTTTAGGACCCCACAGATGGCAACATCTTGATCAGTGGAATCATAATCGCATCGTCTGCTATATACAACCACTCTTCTTCTCATTATTGTCGCCATTATCAATGCAAACAACTCAAATGACTTATTTTAGGATAAAAGAAGTAATTCCAGTTTGTGTGTCATATGAATTCGCATAACTTTCAATTTCATTTCGGTGAGGAGAAAAATTTTACAACGATGGATGCGGGAAAACTACTTCTTGAAGAACGATGTACGCGGGTTTCGTTAACATTATTTTAGTATAATTTGTGCAGGGACCATAGAAATAAAACGATCAGTGCGGGAAAACGATAGATGTGGGAACGATAGATCGGGGTTTTACTATAGTGAAAATCAATGTTAATTTTTTAAAACTATTAAGAGAAATTTTCTTTACTTTTTTTAAAATAAATTTACAAGATACAAATTTAATTATAAAATAATGCTTATTTGTGTGAAGAAAATAAGAAGTGTCACTATTGTAAGCATTTCTTTTAAAAAGGGGCAAGACTGATGTATTGAAAATGATATTTTTGCTGTAAAAAAAAGAATACTTTTGTTGAGTATAGAGGTACTTTTTCTTCAATTTCAAGGGTCACATTTATTCGAAAAGACTTGGAGCAATCAAAAACGGATTGAGAAGTAGGAAAATCCATTTTTAGGAAAAGAAAAAAAAATTCGAAGCAAGAAAATTAGTTTTCGAAACAGGAAAATTCACTCCAGGCATGAACTTTTTTTTCCGTGCCTCTTTGAAGAAATTTGAGTTTTTTCGCGATCTTTAGACGAAATCTAGCTTTTTTCGGAATTTTTTAACGGAATTCGCCGTTTTTTATGACCTTTTGACAAATTTATCGTTTTACCACGATTTTTCGACGGGATTTATCGTTTTTTGTGATTTTTCGAGGAAATTGTCTTTTAGAGAATTTGTGACGAAATTTGCGTTTTTTCAAAAAATTTTTGATGAAATCTGACCGTTTTTCGTGAATTTTTTGACAAAATTTGCCGGTTTTTTTCGCGATTTTTTAACGTAATCTGCCTTTTAATCACGATGATTTGAAAAAATTTGCCATTTTATTGCGATTTTTAGGCGGAATTTGTCGTTTTTTCAGAATTTTTTGAGGAAATCTGCCATCTTTTCAAGATTTTGTGACGAAATCTGCGTTTTTTCACGAATTTTTTTCATGAAATTTGACGGCTTTTCGTGAATCTTTTTACAAAATTTGACGCTTTTCACGAATTTTTTGGGAAAAATTTGCATTTTTATCGCAATTTTTAGACGAAATTTTTCGTTTTTCGCGATTTTTTGAGAAATTTGCCGGTTTTTTGAGATCGTGTGTCAAAATTAGCTATTTTTTCGCCAATCTTTGACGAAATTTACCAGAAAATAGTGGTTATTTTGCGATTTTTTAACGAAAGTTGCCATTATTTTGCGATTTCTAGACGAAATTACGCGTCCCTTGGGGACGCGTAAGAGCTATTTTTCTGCGTCCCGTCGCCGATTTTTTGCATATTTTACGCGCTATAGCGCTTCCGCGGCATCCCTGGGTACTTATTCATTTTTCTAACAGGTGGCTGCAACAATTATTTAATACTTGTGAAAAAAATATAAGTGTAAAGTTTTGAACCTGAAAAGATTTTGTAAAATTGTTGTCAGTCATGTATGTAATTTTTTAAAAATTTATTAAAAGTTGGAATCCTGGACAGAATGGTGGTTTTCCCAAATTTGGAAAATCCTATTTCAGAGAGTTTCAAAAGTGATTGCAACCCGACCAAGAAATTTCACCAATTTTTGAAAAAAAAGTATTGATAACTAAGTACTAATTTAGTGAAAGAATGCAGTGGCCACTAAAAAAATTAAGACAACATTAACTAACTGAAAATCACAGAAATCCCATAATATTACAAAATTAAAATGCTATAAATTCTTTACATAAATTCTCTTTAGTGATGCTTTGCCTGTTAGTAATGCATTAATACCTGTGGTTTTATTAAACTTGTTAAAATAAATGATTATATGAGAAGAAAATGAATTTGTCCTCTTTAATTGAAAAATTTCTTTAAACTTTAAGAACACAGATAGTGCATTGTTTATACTGCTTTATGAAAAACAATTGTGAAACTGAGAATAATCATGTGTTTAATGCCCGCATCTTATTTAAGCTCTTGCCAATAACCTTTCATTAATTTAAATAGAAAATTTCAATCAAAGATCAACCGAAACTGGTTTTTGAGACTAAAACAAAAACCGAAATCGAATTTTGGTAATCATTCTATTTTCGGCAAAAACGAAAATGTCCAGGAAAAATTGTATTGATTAATAAACACATAATTGATATGATGATTAATATATACATAATTATTAATTAACTATACATGTATGATGAACTAGTTTTTAGACTAAAACAAAAACTGAAATCGAATTTTGATAATCATTTGCTTTTCGTCAAATACGAAAATGTCCAGCAAAAATTTTGATTACACATAAATATACACATAATTGATATGATGATTAATATATACATAATTATTAATTAACTATGCATGTATGAAAGCACATTTCTAATAAAGAAATTAATGTGTATACATTTAAAAAAAACATTAATACATCCCCATAAGAAAGTTTTGAGATGTTTGCCCTGTATGGAAATTTTATTTTCGTGTATCAACTTCGCTTTCTGTGCCTCTGACAAAATTTTAATTTTTATTTAGAACAAAATGTAAATAATTCATCCACAATGCAGAGTGATTTCAAATTGTACGAAATTTTTCTGATTAAAAAAACGCTCGAGGCATATGAAACTGGAAAAATCTTTTTTAGTGGTTTTTGTAAATGATTATCATTTTCAGGGCGCATTCAAAATATTTCTACGGTATCAAACTGAAACTTCTAGCTGTTATGCCTGTAGCTTTTAGTGAGCAGATGAAAATCTTTAAAGTTTAATCATATATTCATTCGTTACTTTATAATTTGCACTCAACCTTTGAGACAGTCGTTACTGATAAGATAATAATATACAGTGTATTTCATAGCAATTATAAAGAGTGTCTCATTGCAGCCAATACATCTCAAATCAAAATGTCATTTTGAAAATTTTCAAAATAAGAAACGACATTTTTCAAGACCATACAATTTTGGTCTGGCCGAATTTTCAACATTTTCGTCGAAAACGAATTTTTGGTGACACTCCTATTATGCCTGCGGCAATAGTAATGTAGTATAGTACTAATTCCTGATTTAATTTTCAGTCGATTTATAAATTCAAATATTTTACACTAAATTTCCATTACCATTTTTTAAAGCCATCAATGGAATATAGAATGTCTCCAAATTATTCCAGCTTTACATGCATAAGCACCTATAAAAATTTCTAATAACATTTATTTCAGCAACCATAATTGTTCAAAACAGCAGCGTTGTTCAAGTAATATAAATTCTTTTTGTCATTTTGAATTATGCTCTGGTTTCTTGAAATTATTTGTTTTATTTTTCAAATTTTTAATGTTGAATTTGTCAACCACATTTTATTATATTTTGTTATATGATTTTTAATGAAATTATGTTTTTCAATTTTAGTTTAATCTTTTTATACTACTACTTGACTTTACATTAAAAAGGAATATCATTTAATGATAATATTAAAGATTTAAAAACGTGTTGGCCTACAAAAGATGCTGCTAATGCTCTTTTTCTCTTTAAATTCATAATTGTTTATAAAGATTAATTTGTAATTAAATAGTTTATAAAAATATTACTTATTTTCATTTTGTGATTCTATAAATCATTGAATTCTTTAACGATTGGTAATTGATATGTGTTTAACAATGCAGAAAAAAGGTCTCATTATATTTTTTTACCATTTTAGATGTGTTCAAATGTTTTTAAAGCAGTTTTGGTGAAATTCATGAAAATAGTCTTTCGTGCAGACATTTCATCTTCTATATCTTATCAACTAAAACATTTTCTGTAAGGAAAATGTCAGTGCCTCATATTCACTCTCAAGCAGCAGAAGAGACTTCTTTTTCTGCAATGTGTTCCAAAACTTTTTCAAAAGGTGGGTATCGGAAAAAACAACTGCTTAGCCAGGAAAAAACTTTTGTTTGTGAAATATGTTCCAAAGGATTTTCAATAAGTGGTCATCTGATTGTACATTTGCGCACCCATACAGGGGAAAAACCTTTTATTTGTGAAATATGTTCCAAGGAGTTTTCAGAAAGTGGTACTCTAAAAAGACACTTTCGAATCCATAAGGAGGAAAAACCTTTTGTTTGTGGCACTTGTGCTAAAAGATTTTCGGATAGTGGTAATTTGAAAAAACACTTGCGCACTCATACGAAGGAAAAACCATTTATTTGTGAAATATGTTCAAAAGGATTTTCAGAAAAGGGTACTCTGAAAAAACATTTGCGTATCCATACAAAAGAGAAAGGTTTTGTTTGTGAAACATGTTTCAAAAGATTTTCACAAAGTGAACATCTGACAGTACATTTGCGCACCCATACCAGGGAGAAACCTTTTCTTTGTGAAATATGTTCTAAAGGATTTTCACAAAGTGGTACTTTGAAAAAACACTTACGCATTCATACGAATGAAAAACCTTTCATTTGCGAAATATGCTCCAAAGGATTTTCAGAAAGTAGTAATTTGAAACTACACAAGCGCATTCATACAAAAGAAAAACCTTATATTTGTGAAATATGTTCCAAAGCATTTTCAAAGAATAGCAATCTAAAAGTACACTTGCGCGTCCATACAAAGGAAAAACCGTTCGTTTGTAAAATGTGTTCCAAAAGATTTTCACGAAATGGTAATCTAACAAAACATATGTGTATCCACGCAAATTAGAAACTATTTGTTTTGTAAAGTGTATTCTAAAAAATTTTTCCAGACTGTGTTCCTAAACATACACTTTCATACCCTTCAAGTAAAAAACAAAACTTTACTTGTAAATTGTAAACCAGTAAATAAACAGATTTGCACGAAATCACCTATAAGAATCCTTGCATGCTTCCTCACAGTGACACTTTTTTTGCTTATAAGACACGTTAAAAATGATTTTCAGTAAGTCGCAATTTAAGGAATATATTACAAATACAAATTAAAATACCTTCTCTTTGTTCTATTGAATATTTACAATGGCAATCTAAAAAAACACTTGCTTTTACTCACAAATAAATAAGATTTGGTTGTAAATTTTTAGTCAAGAGGATAATGATATTGCTAAGAGGCTAATGGTATGCTAATGGTAAGAGGATTTCTAATGGTATCTTAAGTATATGTGTGCAAGTCTTAAAAAATTCAAAGGCGATGCTTTTTGAAGTATGTTCTACAGCGTTTTGTCAGAGGTATTTTGCATCTCATATAAAATTAAAGGCACTCATATTTTGATCATGCCGAAAACAAATATGCCTAGATAATACTGTTACACTTTGACTGCTATAATGTTTTTAAAAAAAGACACTGTTCAAGAATTCCACATTAAATAATTCTTTAAATCCAAAATTTTATTTATTAAAGTGTTCGAAATAATATTTATTTTGTATTGTTTACTAATTAAGATTTCTGCGCTGAAACATTTTCAGAACAAATTTCCTCGTATGAAACAGATGAGTAACTTCAGAAAACATTTTAAGTTGCTACTTTTAGTAAAGTAAGTAAGTACTTAAAGTATTTAAATTATGACTTACATATATTGTAGATGATGTGATTGATTTTACTATTTGGCACCGTGATATGAGAAGGAAGTGCAATAAAACAGTTTCAGAACTTTGGAATTATATATAATAAAAGTTTTGTTCACATTATTTAAACAGTTATGAAATACGAACAAAGAATAAAATAAAAAATAACTAAAGATGTAACAAACAGGCGTAACGTGTTTTATTTCAAGTGTAGGCTGACAATTAATGGGCCAAAGTGGATGACGTTTACGAACATCCATTTACATTTATTCCTATAAAAAAAATTGTCTTCTATCTTCAATAGAAGAAAGTAATGTAGTCGAAATTTTTTCGATGGATTTTCATGTATAGAAATCAGATATTTCAAAAGACATGTTTCTACAAAACGTCTGTCTGTCCACGTGTGTGTCCGTATGTCGCCATTATACCATTGAAAAGTGTATGAATATATGCATAGAATTTAACCAAATTTTACGTGTATGTCTTTGTTGTGGCAAGCAGGTCTTGCTACAATTTTGAAATATTTCGCCGAAAGAGAGAGTTATCATAGCGATTTCTGTGCCATCTTTGATACTGTGTCATCGAAAAGACTGAAGTTTTGCATAGAATAAATATTAATGTAAATATTTGGCTATGGCTTATTTGTCGTCCCTGAATTTGAAAAAATCCACCGAAAGAGAATGCTGTAATAACGATTTTTGTGTCATTTTCAATATTGTACCACCGAAAAGTATATAAATTTATGCATAGAACTAAACCAATTTTTTGTGTAAATGTTTGGCTATGGCTAGAAGTTCTTCCTTGAATTTGAAAAAAAGTCATCAGAAGGGGCGCTGTAATAGGGATTTTTGTGCCATTTTCAATATTGTACTACCGAAAAGTGTATGAAGTTATGCATGGAATTGAACTAAATTATTTGTGTAAATGTTTGACTATAATCAGCAGGGCTTCCTTGAATTAAAAAAAATCCTCCGGAAGGGTACGCTATAATCGCGATATCTGTGCCATTTTCCTTATTGTACTATCGAAAGATGCATAGATATATGCATAGAACTGAACTAAAATTTTTGTGTATGAGTATTGTTGGCTCTGACAGGCATGTCCTCCCTGAATTCGAAAAAAAAATCTACCTGAAAGGGATGCTTAAAAAAAAAATCCTTGCTATTTTCATTTTTGACCCATCGGAAAGTTTATAAAGTTATGTAGAGAATTGAACCAAATTTTTTGTGTATATTTTGGGTTATAGCGTGCTGATCTTCCTTGAATTTGGAAATATTCTATGGGGAAAAAGCATTGTAATAACATTTTTTGTATACCTTTCTCGATTCTTCGTTTCTCTACTATCTATTGGCTCGTGCAAAGCCGGGAACTGGAACTCGCGTCCTGCTAAGCCAGCTTTTACAAAGAGCTGATGGTAACAGAAAAACAGTAACTATTGATTTTAATAAATATCATGATCCGCATTAACTTGCTTTTACTACTATTAATTGACTGGCGAAACAATTTAAGATGAAACTCAGAGTTGGTATAGTATTGAATTATGAATATTACATTATTAACATGTGTAACTAATTTTCGAAATATTAAAATGTATTTAGAAGAAAGTTTTAGCATTGAAACATCCAAGAAGTTCAGTTCATATTGAGTTTTATTACTTTTAATAATGTGTGATGTATATTTGTTCTTTTATTTAAAGTATATAGATAGTTATCGACTTATTAAAATAATTCGTGAAAATCTGCAATTTTACATGTTATATGTTTTTAAATGATCACTTTTATATCAAGAAAGTGAATTTCATATAGTGAAAATTAATATACTTTGTCGACCGTATATTTCTGTTAATGGAAAAGCACCTAACTTTGTCTTTCCATTAATACAGAATATAAATCATTTCACTGAGGATGTTTTTTCTACGGTTAATTTTTCCATAATATGCATACAGAAAAAGAGATTTCATTTGTCAGGTAATCCCTTATCTATCGTTTCTGATCTTATCTCAGATTAATTAAGATATAATATAATAAAAAAAATTGAGTATTATACAGTATTTTTAGCTCAAAGACTATCAAAGCCTGAGAGCGTGTATGCGCGCCCGTTGTGTATGTATGCCGGGTAATAACTCATGATAAAAATATCCGATTTATTTGAAATTTTGTATAAAGGTTTGCATAAAGAGGGTAAACGAAGGCTAATGCACGTCACCTTAATTTATATAAATGGGTTTTTCATGCAGAATTATTAGATTTTCGTTCAAATTTTAGATATAGGATCACCATGATAAGGCGCCTCCGTGATTAGTATTGAATGTATAAGATACATACATTGGATAAATATAAAGAAGGGAAACGGGGGGCTAATCCTCCCCCCCCTTAATCTCGATAAATGTTTTTTTCATGGAGATTTATGAGATTTCGTTGAAATTTTTGACATAGAATCATTTTGATGAAGGCGCCGCTATGATTAATTTTGGGAGTTCAATGGATAACTCTAATAGGGGAACGGGGAACTACCCCTCATCTTTAAGTTAGATAAATGTGTTTTCATTCAGATTTATGAGATTTTATTCAAATTTTAGGCATAGGATCATTTTGATGAGGATATTTATAAAGAGGGAAAATACGGACTAAATCCCCACCTTTAATTTAGATAAATTGGTTTTTCATACACGTTTCTCAGATTTTATTCAAATATTAGACATAGGATCATTATGATGAAGATACCGCCATGATTAATTTTGGGAGTTCATTCGATAAGTTTAAGAGGGGTACCAGGGGCTGATCCCCCTCCCCACTTTTAATTTAGATTAATGGGGGTTTTCATGCCGATTTATCAAATTCAAATTTCATTAAATTTTTGACATAGGTTCATTCTGATGAGGGTGCTAAGATGATTAGTATTGGGTGTTCATTGGATAAGTAAAAAGGGAGGAAATGGGAGGTTACTCCCCCCTTAATGGTTTATGGGTCTTTCAGGCAGAGTTTACGATTTGCTTTATATTTTACTTATAGGTTCATTCTGATAAGGCGCTTCTCTGATTTATTTTGGGAATTCATTCGACAAGTATGAATGAGGGGATCCGGTGGATTACCTCTCTTAATTTAAAAAGTAGTTTTTCGTGCAGAATTAACGAATTTGCTTCAATTTTCGGGTACATGTTGATAGTGATAAAATACTTATATGATTAGATGTGAGGTTCTTTTGTTAAATATAAAGAGGAGGAATGGATAATTACTCCCCTTAAATTAGATAAATGGGATTTTATGCCGAATTATCCGATTTGATTCAAATTTCGTTTGTAGGTATTTTGTATGATAAAGCATATCCCTGATTAGTTTTGGGGGTTCAATGATTAAGTATAAAAAAGGAAATGAGAGGCTAGTTCTACCTTAATTTATTTTTTGAACGCCTTTATTCCTTGAAAATATAAGGCTGTAAAATACAATGATTATGCATAGCCTGTGCTTCCAATGCCATCAGTTTAACTGGGAAATATTTTTTCTTATTTACTATAGCAACGAGCATTCATTTTTGTGTTGTTGATGTTTTGGTTCTACTGGATTTCCCCGTCGACCAAAAATATATCAAAAAACTATAACATAAATGCGAATAATGGGTGATCGTAAATGTCACATTCACTTGCCATTAAAGCACAATACACTTGTTTGTGACGTCATCTAGTGATTTTTTTTAATAGACTTTTTTCTATTTTTATTAATAATTTGCTAATTTATTTGTTCTTTCGTCATTTAAAATAAGAATTATACCAATTTGTATATTTTTCGAATGGATTGGCGATTTCAATAATGAACGAAATATGTTGACGAAATTTTTTGACTACGTAATCAAGTAGTATCGAGGTTATTTATTGTTACTTTTTATAAAAACTACGTACTTAATTTTTCCCACACTAATATCTCATTTTTGGTTTTACATATAAATTGAACACCCAGTGCTAAGAGAAAAAGTATTATAAATTTCGATTGAGTTTTTAAGCTGCATATTTGTACAAAAAGTATATGTAATTCATATTTGCTACAGCTGTTAAAACTTTGTGCTGAGCTTGGACTTTAATTAAAATTAGGGGATCATGCTAGAGCTTACAGAATATAGGTGAAAACAATTTTTTTAACTGAAAAAAAAATATTGCTTTTGTTTGCATTATATATATATATCTTTGATTTTCCACTAAAAAAAGCAATTTTTTACGAAAAATATGAATTATACAATCAAATAAACTTATCAATTTTTTAAAAGCGATATTTTCGTATTCGTCACGTGCTAAGAGTAATTAGTCCAAGATTTTGTTGCTTACGGCACTTTTCATATTATGATAATTTCAGAACTTTCGATGCGTAGTTCAATTGCATATCTGTTAAATTCACGTTTTATTTATATTTTATTTATTTATTCATAAAGGAAGTTTTACATTTTTTATGGTATATTAGCCGTAAAAAAATAATGAATTTTATGTTGTCTTAAGGTCGAACGGATTAATCTTCCTAAGTCGAGCTCCACTCGATAAAAATAAATTTCAAAATATTTTATGCTTAAAAATTATTTTTAAAACAATAGACAATCAGTTAACTGTGTAAACAAATTCTATTTGTAAGTATTTTTTACCCTTTGGCTGTCTAAAAATGTAAATTGTTCGATTACAAATATGTTAAATTTGTGTTTTTTAAATATTTTTTTATTTATTTTTAAAGGACTGATTTCGTTATTGAAAATTAGTCCACAATAAATGCTGAACATTTTTTGTTGATTTATGTGCAAAATGTTTATTATTAGCCTTCAATATGCTATGTCTTTCCTTGCATTTTAAGTGTCCTCGCTTAAAAATAACGTTTCATTACAGAAACCAGCCATAAAATAAAGCAGATGTATCATTGTATAATTAAGTACTGATAATCTCTGATGCATTTTTTTTAACCTCTAAGCATCGTACATTGTCTGTTTTTATACTATCATATCGAATAATAAGTACTTTTAAATGAATTTTTTTTTTACAAAACTGCATTAGAACTTAGTTTTAGGATCTAAATATTTTTGTAAATTTTTTCACCATTACTGTAAAATTGGCAACATTCAGTTCTGTAAAAAGTAAAGGAAAAAAAATTGGAAAATAGTAATTATAATTTTTTTTGCCATTTTCCCATAACAACTGAAAAAAGCAATTCATATGCATACTATTTTTGAAAAATGTAAATGACTTATTTCTAATAAAACATAGAACTATTATAAACAATATTTATTTTTAAATATTTTAAAGTATTATTACAAGCAAATGGAGGCTGGTTTTTTGTGTCAAGTTTCTAGTATGATGACATTATTTTTTGCTTTACTCGTTTATTTCTTACAGATAGTGACCTCATATGCGTATTTTTCTGTAGATGTTTATTAAAAACTCGATCGTAAATGTGGAATTCTTCAACAGATGTGAATGAGGTTGTTGTACATAAAATAAAAGCATATGATTTAAGTCTTAAAACTGAACCAGGTTTTGTACTATCTATATTTATATGCATCTACCGGGTGTCCCAAAAATGACTGATGGATTTCAAAATTCAATAACTTCCAAACGGTGACAGCTATTTAAAAAAATTTTACAGGAGGATTATGTATAATGTCAGGAGTTTTTTTACCGTAATTTTTTTATTTTAGTTCGCATCTCAAGGTGACGCTGACGGCGATTGAAGGCTAGCTGATCAATGCTGAGTGAAGCGTCGACCTGGCCTTCAATTGCCGTCGGCGCCACCTATTGTTTGAGATGCGAACGAAAATAAAAAATTACGGTAAAAAAACTCCTGACATTAAACATAACCCTCCTGCAAAAATTTTTAAATAGCTCTCACCGTTTACAAGTTATTGAATTTTAAATTTCATCAGTCATTTTTAGGACACCCGGTATATATAGATATATATTTCATCCGGATTAAATTCTAAAAAAAGCAGAATTCCTGTTTCTAATTTTTTTTTATGATTTCAATTTTATACAAAATAAACTAGAGTTTAAATGAAGTTTAAAAGTCAGTAGTAAACTTCATGTTTGGAAATACTTCAGTTATTGACCCTCACTACTGCACTCGTACACACAAAGAGAGAAAAAAAAGACTCTTACTTGAGTACTTAGCATAAATATAAACCTGAATCAAATGTTCTATATTTTGAAAATTCATGCAATGTGCCTTTTCTCCCTTGTATGTTTTCTGCACAATAGCTATTAATTTTTGATGCATGTTTATTCTGAAAATATGTATACGGGAGTTCTGTATTCTTTTAATAAAAATATTATTCTTTTTTTTTACAGATATCTGTATTAAAGTTTTTGAAGTATTGGAATGATCTATTACTACTTATTGAAAAAGGAAATTATCTTTTTTGATGTATCAAGCAAACATGGATGATGTTTTTAAGAGAAAATGAGTTTATTTATCAGTATCAAGTATTTGTGTCTTTTATCTTTTGGTTTCTATGCGATGAAATTAGTTCTAAGTGTAAGGAGGAAACAATATTCTCCTAAAACCTGTATATTTTTATTTTTTATTTTACTTCTAAATACTGGAAAATTACTTTAATTATTTTCTTCACAAGAATTAATTTGCCTTAATTTTACAGAATATATGCGTTTAAAAATATATAAGTATGGATATTCAATTGATTGACACAAAAGCAAACTCTTTCGTCTCTAACATACGCAATAAAGACTTTTCTGCTAGCTATCACGTGGATAAGCACATTTTCGTCAATACTAAAAATAAGCCTCACATTTGTGAAATATGCAATAAAAAAATTTCTAGAAAAGATCGTTTAAATATACACATATTGAGTCATACTGGTGAGAAGGCTCACATTTGTGAAGTATGCAATAAGGGATTTTCTAGAAAAGATCGCTTAGATAAACACATGTTTAGTCATACAGGAGAAAATCCTCACATTTGCGAAGTTTGTAATAAAGGATTTTCTGCAAAAGATCGTTTAAATAAACATATTCTTATTCATTCTGGAGAGAAACCTCATATTTGTGAAGTATGCAATAAAGAGTTTTCTAGAAAAGATCATTTAAAAAAGCACACTTTTGTCCATACTGAGGAGAAACCACACGTTTGTGAAGTATGCAATAAAGGGTTTTCTACCAAATATTATTTAGATAAGCACACCTTTGTTCATACTGGCGAAAAACCTCACAAGTGTGAAGTATGCAATAAAGGATTTTCTAGAAAAGATCAATTAAATAATCACACCTTTCTTCATACTGGCGAGAAGCCTCACATTTGTGATGTATGTAATAAAGGATTTTCTAGGAAGTATAATTTACATAAGCACACCTTTGTTCATGTTAAGGAAAAGACTTACGTTTGTGAAGTATGCAATAAAAGATTTTCTTGCAAATATTATTTAGATAAGCACATCCTTGTACATTCAAAGAAGAAAGCTCGTGCATGTATAATATGTAAGAAAATATTTTCAAATAAAATCCAATTAAAAAGGCATACCAGTATCCATACTGTGAAGAAATATCATTTTTGTGGTGTATGCTCTAAAGGATTTTCAACTAAATCTAAATTAAATAGACACTTGCTTATTCATCTTGAGGAAAAGCCTCACATTTGTGATGTGTGTAAAATGGGATTTTCTAGTAAATCTAAATTAAATAGACACTTACATATTCATTATGAGCGAAAGCCTCACATTTGTAAAGTGTGCAAAATGGGATTTTCTAGTAAATCTAAATTAGATAGACATGTACTTATTCATCCTGAGGAAAAGCCTCACATTTGTGATGTGTGTAAAATGGGATTTTCTAGTAAATTTAAATTAGATAGACACTTACATATTCATTATGAGCGAAAGCCTCATATTTGTAAAGTGTGCAAAATGGGATTTTCTAGTAAATCTAAATTAGATAAACACTTACTTATTCATCCTGAGGAAAAGCCTCACATTCACGAAGTGTGCAAAATTCGATTAGCAAAAAATTCCCATTTAAATAAGCATTTCTTGATTCCTACAAGGGAGAAACCTGATATTTCTGTTATATGCAATAAACATTTTAACAGTAAATCTCACCCAGATAGTCACCCTTTGGTTCAATCAGAAGAGGAATCTCACATTTGTAAGATATGCAGTACAGGATTTTCTGTATTGGAGAGAAGCAATTCAACTGTGAAATGTGAAAAGGATTTTTTGAGCGATAACACTTTTCAATTTCATTTTGGAGAATAGAAACTATCCATCTCTTATGCAGACTATAAAGTATTTTTAATTGAATCTCATTTAAATAGACATTTCATTATTCAAACTAAATTGAAATCTTTTGTTTGTGAAAAAAATAAGGAAGTGTGTGTTCGAAAATCATCATCAAGTGCTAGTCATCTTTGTACTAATTCTGATGAAAAAAAACTTTTATTTTTCAAATGTACAGTAAAATTTCACAAAAGCCTAATTTAAAAAATCATCAACATGCAAAAGAAGTATTTTGGAACACTGTAATAAATGACTTGTTTTATTAAACAAAATGTAATGCATGTTTTGTGACTTATCAATGAATTTTCGAGGAATCTTCCTTAAACAATTATTAATTTAAGTACTTAGTCAGTACTTTACACGGTTTTCCATAAGTCAAATAAGCAAAAAAAGGAATTTGCTGAAAATTATATTTAAAGAAATATTTTTGATTTATTTCATTAAAAATACTTTCAATTAATATGTTTCAATTGCAGGAATTTAGTCTGAAATCTCACTTTAGTAAAATATTTTCATTTTTAATAAATATGTTCTTGATAGTCCCTAAGAAACATACTGTCAAACGTTTATGATTTTGCATCTTTCTAGAAATTCGTCAAAGTTCTTACATTAAAAGGATGTATTTAATTTATATATTATTCTTAAAATGTGTTTTTAAACTATGAATTTTGAAAAAAATTATAATTTCTTTTGTTAGAATTACAAACATATTGCATATGTGAACTTAATATAGAAAATATCATACGAAAATTGATTAAAATTTAGATACTTCATACCTTAAAATACCTTCTTCTTGCTTTTACGTGTTTGCAAATTTAATAAAAATATGTATTAAAAAAACGAGAATAAGCATAGAATTGAAGTAAAGTTTAAATACTTAAGTTAGCATTAATGATGTCTTCGATGAATGATGTTTACAAATGTCATTAAAAATTATTTACGTGCTTTCAAAACATCATTTTTGTTAACAAAAATAAGAAATATCAAAAAATTATAAGCTATAATCATGTCACTATACAAGGTCCTATAAAAATTTCAGCAATTATGCATAGGACTATATTGAGATTTTATTATAGTCCTAAATAAAACTTTACATTCACATGCACAATTTTTATTATGCAGTCTAATTATAATTTTAAAATGTTGCCTTTTGAAATTGGTTGCATCATTTAATCGTTCTTTGATTTATATTGTTCTGTATCTTTAAAATTTGTTTTGCCTAAAGTAATTACATTTTGAATCATTCATTTTTGCATTTTTATTATCACATTTCAAATATTAGACAATTATTTTGTCTTTTGTTTTTTATCTTATTGTTATAATACTGTATCATATAGTGAGCCTTAAAAGATCTCAGATATATTTGAGACCTTAACAAAAATCAAGAATTCCTTTAATTTAACTGAATGGGTTCTCAAATTCTTTAGTCGTTGTTTTTGCAGAAATGAAAAGAAGAAAGAGAGAATCAAACAAATGTTGATTTGTCATCTCTGTTAATCTTTTAAAGATATATCTTATGTTGTAAAGTTGATTGTTTTGTTTTTCGGGATATTAAGGTTATTACAAAACAATATGGTCTCTTTCAAATATATTATTTATATATACATTTTTTTAGAATTTCAAAAACTAGCATAGAAAATATAGTAGATACAGATATCTTAGAAACCTACAGTAACTTACTAATTCAATATTGCTTTAAAATATATTATAAAAGCACATTTTCTCTAAAAAATGGTAGCATGATGCTTATCCTTAATATTTTCTATAAGTGTAATATTCTTCATAAAATTATTTATTACTGACTGACATAAGAAAAGTATCTTGATGGGAGTTTAAACCTACAGAATTAGATTAGAAAAATCTGTACATCATCCATGATAAAGAAATAAATTTCGCATAAAAGAATTATAAAATCATAGCTAGTAAAGCGATTTTTGAGTGTAAATTCTAAACAGGCAATTTTTATAACTCCTAGTTCTCTTAGTTAACTAATTTTATAGTTTAAGCAATTAAAATGAATCTTTCATTTTACAATTTTCTGCGTACTTAGTATATAACTGTTTTCAGTTTGCTTTTTAATATGTGGAAATTGGTTGTTCATATTTCAATATGTGTATGTTGGGCTATATATAGGATTCTTTTCTATGTATTTTGTTTCAAATCGTCCTCTTTTGACAGTCCTTATTCATTATTATTCCATTTAAAATGTATAATATTTGCAGTATGTACAAAAATAATTTATTTAGTGCTTTTTGAATTACATGAAATAATTTATAACTGAAGTTATCATAATAGCTGTTTTTAAAAACTTAAGGCACAAAAGTCCGTAAGTAAGACATCTAAATATTTGCTAAAAATAATAATTCTAGGTTTTTGTGCTAGTTCAGCTTCATGTAATAACTTTTTCCAGAATTTAATAATATTTTATAGTAAGTACCAAAAATCCACCTGTAGAAATAATGATTCGTTCTGAAATATTTCATGCTACTAAATCAACTATGGCAATGATGGTATCATATACCTCTTCTTAGGTATGAAAGGTTGCTTTAAAAAATAACATCTTTTATGTATTGCAAAAACAAAGCAGGAAATAGTGTAAATAATAAAATGATGTGTAAATTTATTAACTGTAAATGTATGGAAAACACTGGCACAAGGAATGAAATTATGTTAATGGATATCAAATAATAAAGTCAGATAAAAAAGATGAGGAGAACTTGAAACTAAATGCATGAAACAAGTTTTAATAGTTCTGTATTTTATCGACTTGTTATCTTAGGCGGTGAAAATATTCTTTTTGTGATTTCTGATTTATCTAACTTTTCAAATTAATACGATAATGTTTCACCATATGTTATTATTGTAAAACTCTTTCTCTGTAAAATGGTTCATGCTGAGGCATCTTTGATTATCATATTTAGATCTTTATATATTTGTTATGCAAGAAAGATTTTTTGTTTGTCGAACAGTGTTTAGTTTACATTTATGATTAATTTATTTATACAATTATTTTAACACAATCAAACTGATTGGTAATTTTATTATACAAACTAAATTTTTCCAAGAGCGAAAAATTGCCCAGGCCGGGAATCGAACCCAGATACTTGGCTTACAAGGCCAATGTTTTACCTGTTAAGCTAACTGGGCGATAGCCGGCTGGGACTTTTCGCTCAGATAACCATATTGGTTTTAACATCTGGTCTGTCATTTAGACAGCTCGGCAGAATAAACCGCTGGGAATCTGAGCGAAAGGCCCCAGCCGGCTATCGCCCAGTTAGCTTAACAGGTAAAGCATTGGCCTTATAAGCCAAGTATCTGGGTTCGATTCCCAGCCTGGGCAAATTTTCGCTCAGTTGGAAAAATTCAGTTCGTATAATTTATTTATGTTTATGTAGCTGTAGTCATTTATGACCTATCAAAACAAAGATGGTATTTTTTTTAATATATAAAATACTCATGTAAGATTTTGAAAACTTTTTAATTTCACTATTTTAGATCTTTAATTATATGCAAAGCCAGCAACATAGACGTTTTTTCTTTCTTTTGTTTTGAAAAAAATTAGCTATATTTATTAAATAGAAATTTTTTTCTTTCCTTTTTTCAACAAAACTTTCTTGTTTCTTATAGCACTTGCATTTTTCTTTTGTGACTGTGATAACATTCCCTGCCTTTCTCTAATTAACTGCTTTTGATGCAGAATTCTGAAATGAGTTCTGGCTTTGGTGATACGTTGAGAATTAAATTATGTATTTTTGTAAATGATTTCAATCACTGTCAGTAATTTTCTTTATCGAAAGAGCTGAACGAATTTTGTATCTGTGTTTTGATTTGTCAATTATTTTTAATAAAGATATTATTTTTAAAAATATTTGTCGAGTTCTGTTTCTTAGTGATAGACATTATAAAAAGCGATGTCCCTGATAAACATAGAATTTTTTTTATTTTCTCATGAATAACATTGCTTATTATATTATTGGTATATCAATGTAGAAATACTATGCAATTTTCAGCATTTTTTAGTGATTACATAGGCAGAACAATCAGCCCCATACTACTGACGGCCCCTTCGTTACATAATCAGCTCTGGCAACTATGTTACTTTTTTTGCATTAATATAATTCCATTATAGTATATAATTGCTTTATAGCTCGTCAGATACACAAAAAATCCTAATTTATCTGCAGGGTTTTTTGGGGAATAAAAAGCATTTTTAGAAATATTTCCTATTTCATATACAAGCATAAAAAAATATTGATAATTTTGATAAAAAAAATGTTGATAAAAAAAATAATCGTAGTAAGTATTACATAAGTAATTATTGATATTTCCCTTGTAAATAATTTATAATAAAGCTTAAAATTACAATAAGTTATGTACAGTTTTATCGTAATACAAGCAAATATTTTATGCTTAAAGAACACCTTTTAATCAAGTATAATTCTTTACCTTTTATATCACAAATAAATATACCCTGTACTTTCATGGACACAATTTTTTTTTCTTATAATTTTCTCCTAATTTTTCTTTAAACCATTGTTACCTGAAATTTTTATTATTTTCTTGTGCAATGTTAAATTACCATTTACAATCCTAATAAGTCAACATAAAAATATCTGAGAGTGCCTTTCATAAAAATTTCCCATATGATTGAACATTTAACCATTTCATTCTTTGCTCCTTGTCTCTACAAGTACCTTATAAGGTCATGTCAGGCTTCTGTACTGAAATTGTCAAATAACTAAATGTACAGCATTATAAGTAGCAGAAAAACGTAGTTACCAACTGTTAGATATCACTGAATATATATATTTTTAAAATATAGACATACAGTGGGCAGATTCTATCATTACGAAATAGTTTATGGTCTTTTTTTTATCATTTATGACTAAGTCAACCATTTAGATAAATTTGTCAATTTTCTGTCATGGCTCGGCTGTTGGAATCGCTAGGGGCAAGAAACTAATTCCATGGGAAATAAGTTTCCTCTTAGCACGTGTATTTGTCTGATTATTCTTCCATTTTTCTTTAAAACTCGTTTGTTTTCAATTATAAGCGTAAACCTGTAGCATTAGAAATTTAGGAGAAATTTAATCTACTAAGAATGTATTTATTAAAAATACAACACACTGCTCAAAAGGGTGGAGCGAAAAAAATTATTTTTTTAAAATCAAAAACGGGTAGGTGCCAAAAGTTGCCTTTATACTAGTACATCTTCTGTGTAAAATTTTAACGCTGAAAAGAAATGGCTTGAGTCTGCGCTTTTGCTCCAAAAATCGAAATTTTCAGTAAAATTTGCCATTTTTTGCAAAAAAATTAAAAAATTCCTACAGAGCTGGTTATTATTTAAAAGTGTTACTTAAACCTTTATATTTATCTGCTTAACATATTTAAACTATAAAATAATATCTTTATTCCGTATAGCTGGGGCAAAACAGACAACTTTTGGTAAGAAAACGGCATTACCACACTATTGGGACATACAGTGAATTGTTGTTTTTAATACAGCTCTTGTTTTTAAAACTACCTCGGACATACGTCGTAGAGGTGGCTATATTTCATATACCACCCGTCCCAACTATTCGATCATCTTAGTACAGTATTTTATTTATATATTGATTTGTGATTTTCTTTATCAAAATTTGATATGTTTTCTATACATCCACCTAGTTTATCTTCTCTTGGTATCTGTATGCTGCTGTGAGTATCTTAATATATAATTTTACAGCTTATACAAAAAATGACAAGTAGCGTAGCGCATGGGAATGTTATTACAGGGATCTATTCGGCCATCTATTATCTTTATCAAACTTACTTCCAGTTGATGAAAGTAATTGGAAATTCTGTTACCACAACATTTTTTCAGTCAATTATATTTTTTTACGTAATGATCTGCTTCAAAGAGGATTTCAGATATTCCAACTACAAGTATGCCATCATTTATTCTATTTTTGCATTTTTTATATGTTGAGAAGCGAGCTGTTTAATGTGATGGTGATCGTCAGAAAGAATTGCAATGAGAATTTGTTCTGCATTTGCAGAACAACCGTTGTTGTAAATAACTTTTTTTTTATTTTATCAGTTTTATGCCGTTTTCTAAGTGTTTTCGTAGTCAGGTAATTTCCCTTTAACTTTTAGATCCCCTTTTTATAAGTGGAAAACATTTGATGGTGAACTGCCCTGGACATAAACTTATAATGCATAGTATTTTATGAGGGAAGTTCAGGCTCGAATCAACTATAAGTATTCATTTAAAATTAAGAGAATTCTATTTGTCGCTGTGAACTATTTTGCAGGGAGTAAGCTTAGAATTGTGTATAAAAATGGATCATATGCTACTTCAACTCCAGAGAATTTCCTCTGCGTCAGTTATTAGAGAAGTCGATATAAAACGTTCTAATCTACATGGATTCACTGGATCAATAGGAAAATCTTTGTCAACCTACTATTCATTTCCTATTACATTTTTTTTTTTTACAAAATAGAGAATAATTTTGAAAAATTATTTTCTATAATGAGAAAAAGATACTCAGAACAGACTAGAAATTTCTGTCGGAGATTACAAAGCTAATTTATAAGGAAAGCTATTTCTCAGAAGAAATGGGGAATAGGAATTTAAAAAAACATCTCTTACAAAAGACAGTTCGTAAAATGAGTAAAATTGTCTGCTTTATATAAGCATAGATTGGCAACCAGAGTCTATAGGTTCACTCTCAAAATATATAATCCAAGTTTATACCACAGGATGTTTTATATCAAACGTAACAAATACCTAAAGAATAGGTCTAAAAAGTTATTAGAAATTATTCGACTATGAAACAACACAGGAAACGACATAAAAAAATATTAAAATTCTTTAGAAATATTGTTGCTTTACACGCAAAGTTTGCTTGCAATCCTGTGTGACGATCGTCATAATATTAAGCAGCTAGCTTTTCAAAATATATTTAATGTAATAGGTACAGTAGTTAATGACGTACTAGAAATTGATTTCATACAATCATTTTTTAGGAAAATCATTACATATAAAATGTAATTGATTGAAAAAATGCTGTGGTAACAGAACTTCCAATCATAATAATGTATTAATTGCATGAAATTTTAATGAAGATAATAGACTGCTGAATAGGTTCAACTAACAACATACCCAATACATTACTCAGCTTCTTTTCTATTATAGAAGGTATAAAAATATACGTGCAGCAGGTCACACCAGCTGCATTCAAAGTCAGTGAATACAAATAAGAGGTAAACTACTTTGATACATAGAAAACTTATGCCCATCTTCGGGAAAAAAATAACAATTAAATGCATAAATAAAAAACTGGGTCTAGGTGGTTGGGTGGTTGAAACGGCTAGGATATGAAATTCAGCCATCTCTGCGAGTTACATACAGAGTAGTTTTGAAAGCAGCTAGGTAAGAAATGAATTCAAAAAACATATTTCGTTATATGGTCCAATAGCGAGGTAACGCTGATTTTTTACCAAAAGTTGTCAGATTTGCTCCAATTATAAAGGCCACAGATATTGTTTTATAGTTTAAATATGTTAAGCAGATAAATCTAAAAGTGTAAGTAACACTTTTAAGTGATAACCAGCTCTGTAGGAATATTTTAATTTTTTTGAAAAAATGTCAAAAAATGACAAATTTTACCCAAAATTTCGACATTTGAAGCAAAAGCGCAGACTCAAGCCATTTTTTTTTCAGCGGTAAAATTTCACGTAGTTAATGTACTAGTATAAAAACAACTTTTGGCACCTACCCGTTTTAAAAAATATTTTTTTTCGCTCCACCCTACTGAGTAGCTTATTTAAAAATATTTAACACGTATATTTACGTTTTTCAATCTCATATGTATTTCTCGAGATATTCGACCGTTTCCAGACTTTTCGGACACCCTGTATATCTTTAACATAATAAATCAGGCTTGATTCAATTTTATTAGAAATATCAATAGAATATACAAAGTATTTTTTTAAATCCGTAGATTAGTTAGTACAGTAAGATTACTTGATAGTTTTTACTTATCCAGAAGAAAATGTAACAAAAACAGGAATATCTTTTCATTTTTTAAATAATGTGGCACGTTATTCTTGGAACCAGAAGTTCAGATTTAAAAAATAAAATTAATTATTTCCCAAACATAAATAAATATAAAACAACGTTTACCAAAGCATTTCTTACTGCAAACTAAGGCACAGATGTCATATACGCACCACATTTGCACGTGCTTTTTTCTCTCGCCAATGTGGCGAAAATTTTGTATTTGTATGCGAGTTAAAAATTACATGCAATAAAAGCACGTGATTTTTATTCCAATATAAAAATAAAATAACGTGAAAAATTGAAAAAGACTCAAGTATTTAAAAAAATAAATAAAAATAAATAAATGATGGCTTGATATAAAAAATTATTGATATATAGTATATAATAAAAATAATTTAAAGAATTAAAAAAGAGAATAACAGTAAATATATATGAATTTATTCAAAAAGGGAACAATAAATAAACAGTTATCTATCTATATATTTAAAAGACCTGGCTGTTTTTTTAGTCATCAGCCCTGAGCTTTCTACTTGCCCGATTCTAATAATTATTTTTTTAAATGAAAGCTGTTTATGTTCAGATGTGCCCATTCTGGCTAATTTTTAATTTATTTCCATTTTTATATTTTATTTTTAATTTTAATTTCTGCAAAACAGTGGCAACAGGTTAAGCTTTTCTCACTACAATAAAAATTTATTTTGCTTTATTACTTTTCACCAATCAGGAGCTTGATCTCATTGGTGAATGTGTCATTGCTTTTCAAAAAAAAAAATAATAATAAATAAATAAAAAAAAATAATAATGGTTTCTCAAAATTTAGTCCTAATAAAATGATTGCACATAATTATTCACTAATCGCGGTACAATACACAGATTATTTACTGAGTAATACTATTAAGTATTATTTAAATAAAATAACAGAAAATAAACTTTAATAAAATATAATATCTAAAGCGAAAATTTGTCGATGGAAAAAATGTCGTCATTCAGAAACCAGATAAATTTGTTAAATGAATTTAATACACATTGTTTTAGCTATGTCAGAGATGATGTCATTACCACTGACTTTTATTCTTGCATCTAAACAAACTGAACGTCTATTTATTTAAAGGTTCGTGGTGTGCACAAAAGAAAACATTTCTATAAATTGCGCCATTTCTATTTAATTATAAAAAATGTTTTATGAAACTAAAGAATTTTTAAATAACTGCATAAATCACGCTTTTATTACGGGAAAGATAAATGTTTCTGGCGGTGTAAGTAGTGTCATATTAGAAAGAAAAAAGAATAAAATCTGTGATATGCCGGTATTACGATATTTCTATTTCACATAATATCAAAAATTAATTAAAATCATTTCGTTGTATTAAATTATTATTTAAAATAAAAATGAATAAAATGTTTTCTGTATATCAGCAACAAACACAATTTTTTTAATAACAAAGATATCGTTTTTCTTTCCGTTGCCATAACAATAAAATTAATTTTGACCATGGAGGCTACAAACCAATAAATAAATTTATTGCAAGTGCTGTAAATGTGTAGTTGGTTGGTTATGCAGTTTAGTAACTCCCTGTTTCTCTTATAATTAAAATGTTTTATTGTATTATAATTATTGTACAGTTACCAAGAGATATTTAAACGGAGAAAAAATAAACTATGATATTTTTGAATATATCTTCTGAGGTATTATATTAACTATTTAAATAATTTGGCATTTAAATAATGTTTAAAGTTTAGAAACCGCATTAAATAAGATTTGTAGCTGAAGTTAAGTCCAACATAATAATTTATGAGTTGTTTTCCTTATTTTGTGTTATTTTCTTAAGTTTGAGTATCTTCATCATGAAAAGCTATGTTATCCCTATTTTAAAAGTAGCAATCGTTTATTTCGCTCAGTATATTAATGTGTATATAAGATTGATATGTATCATATCTAATATATAATCTTTTCCGTCGAATTTCAACGGGTGCAGCTAGTAAACAATAAATTTAATAGGCAACAAAACAGCAAATGTAATTTTCACAATGAATTGTAAGTATTAATACCTATTGCTATAATGAATGCATGAAGTTGCATCATTTAATTAACACATTTCACTGAAATTTTTAATTTTCCCCATTTCCTTTCCCTAACAATTATTTTAAACTTATTAAACAGACCTTGTCCTTGGCGCAGATGTGCAATGCCAAATTGGCGGGAGGAAAAGCACGTGCAAATGTGGTGCGTATATGACATCTGTGCCAAACTAGTTTCGATAGCCATAACGTACAGTCATCTGTGCAAATTACCATTGCTCAGAAAAGAAAATAGCCGAAATATATGTTGGAGAATTGGATTCACTGACAAAGTTCATCAGCCAATAAAATTACAGAAAATCCTAGAAATAACCAGTGCAAGAGGACCGGATTCAAAGATAAAGTTCATTCAGCCAATAGAATCGCGACAGGACATCTCAGAAAATAAGCCATGTGTTAGGAATTGATAAATTAAGTTATCCCAGTTTATTCACAGAAAATCGTTTGCATATTTGCAATTGTGATATTTAATTTATTTATAAGACGCGACTCGTTGCTATGGAAGCGAAGCTGTTTTTTCGTCTGCTTTGCTTTTTATATTTTTTATCTTACGAGATGAGTTAAAAGTTTAGATAAAAAAGTTGGCATCAATTTTTGATGGAATGTAAAAGAATTTTTAGAGAGAGAGAATGTTTATATTTTTTGTTTGTCGTGCGTGTCTTGAGTTTTATTGAAGAATTATGTTAATTTTATGAAAAGGCACGCAGAAATGCATAAAGGATCATCTTTCCAGTTTTTAGTATGATGATAAAAAATTATCAAGGTAAAAGCATTTATATTTTGTACATATTATACATTTTGTACATAGTATGTAAATAATTTGAATTCAATATTTCTTTATTCTATAATTCTAAGTATGTAATAAAATTTTTAAAAAGAAAATTCAAGAATATTTAGAAGATTTTTGAACCCAAATAAGTTTTTGATTGTTTACAGAACAAATCTGGCGCCCCGAGCACGGACATTTGAATAATACTGTTGAGATATTGAATTGTTTTATAGCGTATAGTGTTTTCATAAGCTGTGCATTACTACTTATTTTTTCTAAGATGAATAAGTTAAAGAAAAAGCGTACACCTCTACGTGCGTCATTTACCAGAACTTTAAATGTTTTGAATGAAGAAATTAACAGCGAGTCATTAGATAAGGGTAAAATTTCAGACGATTTTAGTAAATTAGAAAATTTGATTCATGAAATTAAATCTATTGATGAAGCTATAATTGAACTCATGTTAGATGATGATAAATGCGATGAAGAGGCTATTGAAAATGAAGTAGTGGAAAATGAAAGTTATTCAGATCAATTTATTACCATTAAGCGTAAAGTTAGTGAAGCATTGGATAAAAATAAACGTAATCAAGATAATAGTGAAAAAAGCACAGATTACGGTTATTCCAAATCAAAGCATTATAAATTACCTAAGCTAAATATTAAGCCATTCGATTCGCAGTTAATAAATTATCTTTCATTTTGGTCCTAGTTTCAGAAAATTCATGAAGACATAGATTTGGATAATAGTGACAAATTTCAGTATCTTATCCAATCTGTAGAACCTGGAACCAGTGCCAGGCGTTTGTTAGAGAGCTATCCAATGACCGCAGTTAATTACCCCAAAGCTGTCGAGGCATTTCAAGAGCGTTTTGGAAATAAAGATTTACTAATAGAAGTGTACGTAAGAGAATTCCTGAAATTGGTTGTAGCTAATGTACAGGCGCACGGCAAAGATAAACTTCCCTTATCAGATTTATTCACGAAAGTCGAGGCATATTTAAGATCGTTAGAATCAATGGGTTTAAGTTTAGAAAGCAATTCGGCGTGGCTCTATCCCATGATAGAATCTAGCTTATCGGAAGATGTATTAAAAGCTTGGCAGCGATATAATATTTCAATTACATCAAACGTTGTTAGTAATAATTATGCATTGTCAACAAAAGCAAATATAGTAAGTTTGATGGAATTTCTGAAACAAGAAGTTGCAAACGAGGAAAGATTCAAATTAGCCAAATCGAGTTTTATAGAGCTGGGCTCTAAAGACAAACCTAAAGAAAAGTTAAGAAAATCAGAAAGTAAAATACCTACTGCGGCAGGGCTATTTAGCGCAAAAGAACGCCTTTGTTTATTTTGCAGTAAATCTCATGAAAGCAAGGACTGTGTTAGGGCTAGATCTCTTTCCTTTAATGAACGGAAGGCCAAAATTAAGAATAAAAATTGCTGTTTAAAATGTCTTCGTTTTGGTCACCACGCTAAAGTTTGCAAAGTTTTTATTCGTTGCCACGTTTGCTCTAAACCCCATACCGAGTTATTATGCCCTGAAATTTCAATGTGTAAAGAACCAGAAAATACAGTTAAGACCCCAGAAGTTATTCAAAGCACCATAGCAAGTAAGCAGTGTTCTGCTGAAGTAGCCCTTATGACTTTAGAAATAGTTATTAAAGGTCGAATAACAAAGAAAGTACGAGCGTTACTTGATTGTGGGTCGCAAAAGAGCTATATTTTAAAAGATACAGCTGAAGAGTTAGGTTTACATCCCATTTCTTCTGAAGCTATTGTACACACTTTGTTTGGTGGTACGCAAACAGAAGCTAAATCTCACAATAAATTCCAAGTTGAGTTAAGTTCTTCTGATAGACAGAAACAAACGAAAGAAGTCTTAGAACTTTTGGATCAAGATATAATTTGTAACTATATTCCTCGGATACCAAAAGAATCAGTAATTAAAGAGCTTAAACAAAATAAACTATGGATCACAGATTTAGGAGCAGGAAGTCCAAAAATTGAAATTTTGATTGGAAGCGATTACTACGGACAACTTCTTACAGGTCGAGTAAAACAGTTAAAGAGCGGTCTTACAGCAATAGAGACAAAGTTTGGATGGACACTTTGTGGTCGTTTAGAAAGTACATCACAGTCTTGCCTAAATTATGGAAATATGTTTATCACGAACCTAGCTTTAAAAGATATGAAGATTCCAGAATTATGGAAGTTAGAGACAATTGGTATAACAGATCCCTGTCAAACTTTGTCTAAAGCAGAAGAAGAAGAACTCGCTCATGATAATTTTATAAAAGAAGTTGATAGAAATATAGAAGGTCGCTATATTGTAGGTCTTCCTTGGATTAACGGCAAACGTGAGATTCCCTCAAATAGACACATAGCTGAACGAAGATTGATAAATTCAACAAAGAAATTAAAATCAATGAAAATGTTTGAAGAATATGCTAAAGTTTTCTATGAATGGGAAGAAGAAGGCGTCATAAGTAAAGTACCAGATGAAGCACTCAAGATTCCAGGACATTTTTTACCTCATCATCCCGTCATCAAACCAGATAGTCTTACTACAAGTGTTCGACCAGTTTTTGATGCATCGTGTAAGGTAGGGAGGTCTCCTTCTTTAAATGATTGCCTCTTTAAAGGACCAAACCTCATCGAACAAATTCCTGCAGTGTTAATAAGATTTCGTGAGAAAGCTATTGGGGTAGTAGCCGATATAAGAAGAGCATTTCTTCAAATTGAAGTCAAAGAATCAGATCGGCATTTCTTGCGATTTTTATGGTGGAAGAGTCCTGACGAATTTCAAGTTTATCAACACAATAGAGTAGTTTTTGGAGCAACTTGTAGCCCATTTTTGCTAGGTGCAGTTATAAGATATCATTTGAGTAATGTTGATGAAGAAAACAAACAGATAGCTGAGAAGCTTATGAAATCATACTATATAGATAACTGCGTTACTTCAGTCGACAATGTGCCTGAACTAGAAAATTTTATTTCAAAATCTACAGAAATCATGGCTGATGCGAAAATGGAATTAAGAATGTGGGAATTCGGACCAATTAAAAGTGAAGACAGCAGTTTCCTTAACGAAAAGAAGGTGCTCAGCAAAAATGTAACAACGATAGTTCCGGTTTTAGGGTTGAAGTGGGACACAATGGAAGATAGTTTGAAGATCGCTTATAAATTTAGTGATGAGATAGAAAATCTGTCGAAAAGAAAGATATTAGCTGTAACCCAAGGGATCTTCGATCCAATAGGATTTTTAGCCCCAGCATTGTTGCCAGCCAAACTGATAATTCAAGACGCCTGGTCGACGAAATTAGATTGGGATGCTCCACTTCCAGAAGAAATCCGGAATAATTTTCAAAAATGGTATAGCGAACTCAAGTATTTAAATGACGTGAAGATAAATAGACGTGTAGGCTATGGTTGTAAAGAAAAATGGTCTATTCATACATTTTGTGATGCAAGTACCAGAGCTTATGCAACAGCAGTTTTCTTACGTTGTGAAGATAAAGACGCAGTCTTTGTACAACTTTTAGGAGCTAAGTCTCGTCTTGCACCAAAGAAAAATATAACCATACCACGTTTAGAGCTTCTTGCTTGTATTTTAGGAATAAGGTTGACTAAATTTGTTTTGAAAGCCTTTAATTGTATTTCCATACCAGTAAAGTATTGGACCGACTCTTCGACCGTTCTCGCTTGGATTCGAAGAAATGATCAATGGGGAACGTTTGTAGGCAATAGAGTTAGAGAAATTTGTAAATTTTCCGAATCTCAACAATGGAACTTCGTACCTGGTCATCTCAACCCTGCTGATCTACCTTCTCGCGGATGTAGTCCTAAACAGCTGCTGAAGATGAGATGGTGGGAGGGACCAGAATGGTTGAAGTTATCAGAAGAAAATTGGCCACATTCAGAAACAAGCCCCAACGAAGAATTAGTAATGATGGAAAAGAAGAAAACTTCAGTACCTACTCTTTTATGTTCTAATTCACATGAATTTATGATATATAGTAGAATTTCAAAATTTGGTAGATTTATTAATGTCGTATGTTGGGTGAAGAGATTCATAATGAAGTGCAGAAACAGAAATATATGTTTTCCATCAGAATTGTCAATTGAAGAAAAAGAAGATGCGGAAAGGTCGCTCTGGTCAATAATACAATCTGAAAGTTTTGGTAATACTACTGATGCAATAAAAGGATTAAAGGTTATGAAAGATCAAGAAGGTTTGTTAAGAGTAAAAACAAAGATATTAGAGCGAGATGACGAGTTTTCTTTCAGATATCCAATTTTATTACCATCGAAACATCATGTAGTGAATTGTCTGATTCAAGAATGTCATTTAAGGAATTGTCATGCTGGACTTCAAACAGTTGGATCCATTTTGAGAGAAAAATATTGGATAATTTCTTCTAGACGCATCATTAGAAGTCAATTGTCTAAGTGTTACAGATGCAAAAGATACTCTACAAAGCCATATACTACACCTCCAATCCACCTACCTCTAGATCGAGTCAGAGATTCCAAAGTTTTTGAAGTTGTTGGAGCTGATCTTTTTGGCCCTCTTTTCGTAAAGCAAAGATCCAAAGTTTGGGTTGTACTTTTTACATGTGCAGTATATAGGGCAATACATTTGGAACTTGTATCCAGTCTCTCAACGGAAGGATTCATTCAGTCACTTCGAAGATTTATATGCAGGAGAGGAAGGCCGACTACTATATACTCTGATAATGGCTCAAATTTTAGAGGAACCAATAACCTTTTAAAATCATTGGATTGGAATGCAATAGTTTCTTCAAAAGAACTGTCTCCTATTAAATGGAAGTTCATCCCTCCAGCAGCAGCTTGGTGGGGTGGATGGTGGGAGCGTCTGATTAGATGTGTTAAAATTCCCTTGATCAGAACACTCGGCACTTCAACTTTAACTTTTGAAGAACTCATGACTGTTCTATGTGATGTCGAAGCAACAGTAAATAAAAGGCCTCTAACCTATATTTTTGAAGAAACAGATAAATTTA
Source organism: Maratus speculifer (assembly GCA_964019185.1). Lineage (NCBI taxonomy): Eukaryota > Metazoa > Arthropoda > Arachnida > Araneae > Salticidae > Maratus > Maratus speculifer. The sequence continues at coordinate 29,465,741 of OZ025303.1, forward strand.
TACCTTTGACTCCATCATCATTTTTGCAAGACATTGAAGAAATAGGTGTTCCTGATTTAGATGCAATAGATTCAAAGAAACTTCAATCTAGATATAAACACTGTCAAAATATTCGGCAACAACTTAGAAATAGATTTAGAAAAGAATATTTAGCTGAATTGGTCCAAAAATCAAAACAGAAAGGACAAGCTGTCAGACTAGGTGAAGTAGTCTTGATAGAACTAAACCAAAAGAGACTTTATTGGCCTATAGGAAAAATTGTAAAGATTTTCCCAAGTCGAGATGGAGCAGCTAGAGTGGCTGAAGTTAAAACAAGTTCAGGGACCTTGGTGCGTCCACTTCGTAAGCTGTACTCATTAGAGAATATCAAGTCCTGATGACCCTGTAATCCAGACTGTGAGTAACAGTAAAACTAGAAGTGGTAGAGTAGTACAGAGACTTCTGAAATGACTTTTTCTAGAACTCTGAAATGACTTTTCTAAAACCCTGAATTGACTTTTCTAGAACTCTAAATGTTTCATTATTATTTTATTATTGTTTAGTTATTATCTTTATTTATTTGCATATTTTTTATTTTGAATTAGGGCTTAATTTGATCAAAAGTGATCTTAAGTTTAATTTGGCCTCCGCCTAAATTAAAGGTGGGAGTATGTTAGGAATTGATAAATTAAGTTATCCCAGTTTATTCACAGAAAATCGTTTGCATATTTGCAATTGTGATATTTAATTTATTTATAAGACGCGACTCGTTGCTATGGAAGCGAAGCTGTTTTTTCGTCTGCTTTGCTTTTTATATTTTTTATCTTACGAGATGAGTTAAAAGTTTAGATAAAAAAGTTGGCATCAATTTTTGATGGAATGTAAAAGAATTTTTAGAGAGAGAGAATGTTTATATTTTTTGTTTGTCGTGCGTGTCTTGAGTTTTATTGAAGAATTATGTTAATTTTATGAAAAGGCACGCAGAAATGCATAAAGGATCATCTTTCCAGTTTTTAGTATGATGATCAAAAATTATCAAGGTAAAAGCATTTATATTTTGTACATATTATACATTTTGTACATAGTATGTAAATAATTTGAATTCAATATTTCTTTATTCTATAATTCTAAGTATGTAATAAAATTTTTAAAAAGAAAATTCAAGAATATTTAGAAGATTTTTGAACCCAAATAAGTTTTTGATTGTTTACACCATGCAAGTGGATTCAATGACCAAATTTATTGGCTAATAAAATTTCAGAAAAGTTTAGAGAACAGCCAATAAGATATAATAAACTGAAAACATGTAAGTAGAATTTATGAAGAAGAGGTTTTTATATATTTTTTCTAACAGTTTGACACCAGAGGAAATACAAAATCACAATTAACAATACTTTTTAAGATTTTTATAAATATGAAATGCTTCAAAAAATAAATAAAATAAAATAAAATACCTAAATGGACGTGGGTTTTGAGATAATTTTTGCGGAACTAAAGTCAAAAATATGCTTATTTTTTCAGCAATGTTTAGCAATGGCAAATCTAACCGTTTCCCTTACATTCGCTGTTTCCTAATATTTCCTGTAGTTTTATTGGTTGATGAACTTTATCACCGAATCCGCTTCTCTAATAAATATTTCTTTTTTTTTTCTAATTTTCTTTTCAGAGCAATCCGAATTTGCATTGATGAAGCTACGCTATTGCTATTGAAACTTGTTTGCAATAAGAAACAAAGTGTTTTACTGCTTTATACCTTGTTTTTTATTCATTTATGTTGTAATGGGCCAGATAATTACTCATTGTAACTTCGCAGATACTTTGTCAGTTTTAAAAATAAATAAATTAATATCACGTGTAAATATGGCTGTATCTTCATAATATGTATTTATTATAATTAATACAATACTTATTTTAAAACTATAAGTTAGAAAATCACATATTTTCATCATAATTAAAAATACCATCCTGGTAATGATGTGGTAGTCAAGTGTTGGTTGTTGAAATAGTTGTCTGACATATAATTATACATTTTTTGGATTATTGGTGGCATCTGGGTTTATGGAATGTACCGATCGCTTTTTTATATTTCTTGTTAATCTTAAAGTTAAAAATATATACTTTTTTGTTAGACAAATATAAGTTTTAAATTATTACATATGGCACTAAAGATATGGTACATACATGTAACACATGTATGGAACACATGTATGGTACATACATGTGTTCCAGCTTTATTCCCATCATGTAACTGCCGAATACTGAAATCAAATTCAGCATCAGTAATAAATATGAGTTATAATTTTATGATAACTATTTTGAATTTTAAAATTAGCAAATTAAGATGTTTTGTCAGGTAACAACTAAATAATAATTTTAAGACAAAATCATGTCTAATAGGGCATTTGCATTCAGCTGATTTACTTTTCATCCGTTAATCAAATGCTGGCGATTCACCTCCAGCCGCACCCATAATCCTCTCAGCTACCAATCACAGCTGCCGTTCAACGATTGTTTGACCTCCAATGGTCGATTTGTGACGTCATATGAAACTGCTCTATAAATATATCACAATGTAATGGCATCGTTTGCAATGATTTTTTGGCAATATGCAATACATTTGCCAAAATGTTTTGCATGCTCATGGCTTAATTTTATGTCAATGTCACTACCACGCACTAAACTGCGGCGGGGGGTTGTAATGGAAGACCTAGAAACATGAAATTTGTCTCGGTATTTATTTTACAGATATAAGTTATCTCTAAAAACATTTCCTAAAAAAAATCGAAATTTAAAAGGGGGAATTGCAGGAAACAGATTTGTATAAAAACGTTCCAAATTGCGATAACTACGCAATGTGAGGAAATGCGGAAGAGATTTTAAAACAATAATGGTGTGAAAATGATGGTGAAAGCGGTTGCTGCAAGATAGCCAATATTTTCAGGTCGATTGCCACTACCCCAAAAGGAGTGTAGAAGCAAAAAACGTTCTAAAAATGCGTTTTGTGCTATTGAAGGCAGTTTATTCATGACATTTTGCAAGATATTTACTTATTGTATGTAAATGATATCTAACAATGTTTCTGTAAAAAAAAAAATAGAAATTTTAAAAGAATGAAAATGCATGAAAAGCTTTCTAAAATACACCATAAATGCCGATTTCTGAGCAATCTTAGAAAGTAACTTAAAATTTGGCATGATAATTATTTATAAGAAGTAAATGCTTTCCAATAACGGATTTGAAAAAAATTCTAAATTTAAAAGGGGTGAAAATGCATGAAAAGCATTTAAAAAACGTCCTAAATTACTATTTCTACGTTTAGGAAATATAAAAAAAATTTCAAAAGTAACGGCTGTAAAATGAATGTTATGCTCCCTGTTTCAATATAGACTATTTTTAGGTGCGTTGGTAATTATGTAAATACGTAGCACCTATTGTTGTCGTTCAGTCCGTCCGTCTGTCTTTCCGTCTGTCTGTCCGTCCGCATATAACAACGCAAAAAACTACCCAACCAAATCGTTTGAAATTTGAAATATATTATTATTACATAACTTTGTCGAGTTATTTCAAGTTTAAAAAAAATCGGATGCATAGATCAATTACAGGGACAATCAAAAAGATTCTGTTACGTTACGGTAAATGAGGAAAAAAGTTTCAAATGCACTTTAATCGTTTGAAATTTTAAATACATAATTATTACATAATTTTGTCGAGTTGTTTCAAATTTTATCAAAATCGGATGCATAGTTCAATTTCAGGGACAATCAAAATATTCCGTTACATTACGGTTAATGGGGAAAAATGTTTCAAATGGCTTTTAAAGGTGTGACACTCATTCGAACGAAATAAAATTGATATCTATATATATAAAATAAGAGATGTCTGTCTGCCTGATCGCGGATAACGCCGAAATTGTAACACTCAGATCTCTGAAATTTTTGTCATGAGTGGATGCGGCCACCAGAAAGTGCACCTCGCAGCCGAATTTTTAAATTTCAATCTAGAACTTTTTTTAAAAATTAAAACGTACTGGGCAAGAGGATATTTGCAGCTTTCCACTAACCCAACTCAACGAAGCAATCTGGTTTGAGGCTACTTGCTGCTCATCGCCAATACGCAGCAACGAAGAAGCCAGCCAATAAGAGCAAGCGGTAAATACAGGATTGAAGGGCTGCATTATCGCGGCGCGGCTGAATTGAATATTGAATCATTGAATGCTATCAACATCTGTATAAACACGCGTATTTATAAATATTGCTCCTTTTGATGATTTATTTTCTTAGTTTTATTAAATTCTTCATGTTTTTTAAAAAACTTAGTTTTTAACTACGTAAGTTTTTTTTTCCAATTTTTTCTTTTTTCATGTTAAACGTATAATGTCAGGTACATAGCCGGCAAGTTTAGGCCTATTTCAGCGAAGAGAATTTTTCTTTTTTATGAAGAGTTTCATATCAAATTGAAACGGTAAATAGGTTATGAATAAAGTCTTTATTTCTTTTTCAAATTCACATTGTATATGTATAAAAAAAACCTGGCTTGAAATCATATTGTCATTTTTTCGTTTGTTTGTTTTTAGGAGGGGAGCGGGAATTTTCGAATTGACTTCTGATAATCTGACACTTTCTTACAAAACTCATGTCAGAAAACAGTGTTCCCCCCCCCCTCATACTAAAAGTTTAATTAAAACATGCATCTTACACTTCATTGAATGTATTCATTTCTGAGCAAACGCATAATATTGAAGAAATATTTACATTGTTATCTGCATTTGGCCAGATAAACATTTTCCTAATTAAAGTTTCAAGTTCATATCTTTTAAAAGAAGGGAAAAAAACCTGGCTGGAAAAAGTATTGATTTTCGTATTTTTAAAAACTACTTTTTTTTGGGGAGAAAGCGATTGGACTTTTTTCCATTTTTTTGACTAAATAGGTATAAGCAGCTTTGCAAATCATTATATATTTAAAGTTTCAATTTTTCTTTATAAAACTCATTTTGTTGACTAAATAGGTATAAGCAGCTTTGCAAATCATTATATATTTAAAGTTTCAATTTTTCTTTATAAAACTCATATGTCATAAAATGATTTTTTCCCCCTCAAACTTAAATTATTTTGATTAAAACCTCCATCGGTACTTATGTATTAAAGCCACCCCAACGGAACTGAATCTATATCGCCCCATTAAGTGTTTTCAATTTTGAAAGTGTTTTGATTTTAAATAGTGTCTAATTTTATGATTTGTTGCAGAAATTTTAAGTGTAGATCCTTTTTAACATTCTCTATTTGCTCCATGACAATTTCAATTGATCTGGAAAGGAAACCAGTTCCTTTTTATAAAGTGTACCTTTTTATAATAGAATTTCCTTTAAGAAAAAATGCACCTCTTTTTTTTTTTTTTTTTTTTTTTTTTTAGAATAGTGTTCTTTCTTTGAAAATTAAAAAAAAAAAATGCCCTTTTTTTAGAATACTGATCCTGTTTTGTAAAGGTTAAAATTGCCGGTCGCCACCGGCCAATGGGCGACTAAATGTAAAAAATTGGTGATTTTATGTTATGCATCTAATTGCCAAAATGACGATCAATCATTTCCGAAGATTAAAAAAATGGTCATAAATTCAAAAATTAGGACGTAAAATATATTGCAAATTTTGACAAATGGTCGCAAAAATATCCATTTTCGCTAACTGTTTGATGATAAATTGCTAATTTTACCAAAAGATTGCGGGAAAACGCAAATTAAATCTCATGATTTCGACAAATTTTGTAAAAAAATCGCAGAAATAAGCAAATTTCGCCAAAAAATGATAAAAATACGGCAAATTTCATCAAAATATTGCGAAAATATGACAAATTTTATGAATATATCGTGAAAAAAAGCCAAACTTTTTTAAAAGATCGCAAAAAAACAGCAAACTTCTCAAAAAAAAAAAAAAAAAAAAGGCAAACTTCCCCAAAAGATAACAAAAAAGGCAAACCTCCAAAAGTTTGCAAAAAAACTGCAGATTTAGTCTAAAAATCGCAAAAAACAGCAGATTTTGACAAAAAGCTGCAAATTCCATTAAAAAAGAAAAACGTGAAAAATGGCAAATTTTGCCAAAATATCACAAACAGCAAATTTCGTCAAAAAATCACTATTATACAGCAAATTTTGTAACAGTAAATGAACATTTTCATAATTGGTGATGGGGGAAAAATCATAGGTTTGAGCGAAGTTATGGTCCTCTGCAATTAGAGAAGTTTTCAGTTAATATTAATAAAAGAATCTATATTTTGACTGATTTCAAGGCACTGTGATCATTTAAAATAAAAAATATGTCAATGCAATATCCAATACAATGTAATTCACAAAATCTAAGCATAAATGTTGTGGAAAAGGTCAAATTTTTCCGTTACACAATATTTTTTTTTTCAGTGGCATCCCTGATAGTAATTTGTGGCCACTAACTTGACAGTAGTGGCTACTAAACATTCAGCCTCCACTGGCTACTAATATAAATGTTGAATTTTAACTTTTACCGTTCTGAAAAATTCCTGACACGCAGCCTTTTTTTTTCTAGAGTCAACACAGATTTCTTATAAAATTCATAATGTGTCAGGAAATTATTCTTTTCTTTTTATCGATTGTGTTGACTAAATAGGTATAAACAGCTTTGCAAATCATTATATATTTAATGTTTCACTTTTTCTTTATAAAACTCATGTCAGAAAATTAATATTTTTTTCCCTCAAAGTTAAATAATTTTGATTAAAATCTGCATCGGTACTTATGTATTAATGCCACCACAGCTGAAATAAATCTATATATTGCCCCATTTTCCACCAAAATCCGATTTACTACTTCGTTTTTAAATAAAGTGTTTTCAATTTTGAAAGTGTTTTGATTTTAAATAGTGTCTAATTTTATGATTTGTTGCAAAAATTTTAAGTGCAGATCAGCGGTACTTAAAAACTGCAAATCTGCAGCTGCGGGGGCGTTAATATGTAAGTACCCCTGTATCTTACACTTCATTGAGTGTTTTCATTTCTGACAAAACTCATATTTTAAAAATATTTACATTACAATCTTTCACCCATGAAAGGAGTGTCACATATGAAATGAAAACACTTGGTAAATAAGTCTTTATTTCCATTTTTACCCAGTTATAAACTGCTTTGTAAATCATGAATATTTGTTTAAGGTTTCACTTTTTTAGCATTGACCCTAAGCCATTTTAGGACACAAAACCCAGTAGCCCTTTTCATTTGTAAGAAAAAAATGCACTTTTTTTTTAGAATAGTGTTTTCTCTTTGAAAAAAAAAGTGTCCCTTTCTTAGAATACTGATCCCGATTTGAAAATTTACTGACGCACAGCCTTTTTTTTCTAGGGTCAACACCGATTTCTGATAAAATTCATAGTATGTCAGAAAACGGTTATTTTATTTCCTCCTCAAACTTGCATCTTACACATAATTGAATGTTTTCATTTCTGGTAAACTTATATTATTTAAGAAATATGTACATTGTATTGTTTTGGCCCAAAAATTGTAAGTTGTATTTGAAATGAAAACATTCAATAAATAAAGGCCTGATTTCCATTTTTGAGATAACTTTCTAAATCATTAATATTTATTTTTGATCATATTTATAAAAAGGAAATGTTTCAAATACATTATTTTTGCCCAAGAATGGAGAATTGCACATGAAATGAAAACATTCAATAAATAATAGTCATTTACTTTTATGCCCAGTTATAAACAGCTTTGAAAAACATTATTTATTCAATGTTTCACTTTCTTAATGTTGACTCTTAGCCATTTTAGAAGGGTGCAAAGCCCAAGTAGCCCTTTTTATTTCTCTTATGTGTCCGATGGCAGTTCAGTTGATCTGAGGAAATAAAAAAAAAAAAAAAATGCAGTTCAAAATAATTTTTGTCAACAAAATATAAATGTGCCCCTTACAAAAAATTCTGGCCCTTTTTTTTTACTAGAGTCAACACTACTTTTTTATAAAAGTCATATGTCAGGAAATAGATATTCTCGCTACCCCCCCCCCCTCCTCCTCCCACTCAAACTTCAGTTGTGTTCATTGAAACATGCATCTTACACTTCATTGAATGTTTTCATTTCTGTGCAAATTCATAATATTTAAGAAATATTTACATTTGTTTTCGACAGCAATTGCATTAGTTTTATTTTAAAAGTTCATTTCTGGGCAAACTCATAATATTGAAGAAATATTTACATTGTTATCTGGATTTGGCGAGATAAACATTTTTCTAATTAAAGTATCAAGCTCATATCTATTAAAGGGGGGAAAAAAAACCTGGCTGGAAAAAGAATTGATTTTTGTATTTTTAAAAACTTTTTTGAGGAAGCGATGGGATTTTTTATCGATTTTATTGACCAAATAGGTGTAAACACCTTGACATATCATTATATATTTAATGTATCACTTTTTTTTTTATTAAACTCATATGTCAGAAAATGATTCCTCCCCTCCCCTCAAACTTAAATTATTTTTATTAAAACTTGCATCGGCACTTATGTATTAACATGACCACAGCGGAAGTGAATCTATATCGCCCCATTTTCCACTGAAATCCGATTTACTTCTTCATTTTTAAATAAAGTGTTTTAATTTTAAATAAAGTGTAATTAAATTTTATGATTTGTTGCAAAAATCTTAAGTGTAGATTGGCAGTACTTAAAAACCACCAAATCTGCAGCTGCGGTGGCATTAATACGTAAATACCCCTGCATCTTACACTTCATTGAGTGTTTTTATTTATGACAAAACTCATATTTAAAAAATATTTACATTACAATTTTTTGCCCATGAAAGGGAGAGTTGTATATGAAATGAAAACACTCTGTAAATAATAGTCTATTTCCAGTTTTGGCTGGATAAAAATTTTCCTAATTGAAGTATTGAACTAATATCTAAAAAATACTTGGCTGGAAATCACACTGATTTTTGTATTTTTTAAGACTAATACTTATTCTTTGCATTTATTTATTTTTTTTTGGGGGGGGGGGTGTTTTTAATTGATTTTATTGACTAAATAGACATTAACAGCTTCACAAATCATTATTATTTACTTAATGTTTCTTTTCTTATAAAATATGTCAGAAAGCAGATTTTTTTTTTCCCTTAAATTGTTTTTATTGAAACTTGCATTTTACACTTCATTGAACATCTTAATTTCTGACAAAACTCTTAATGTTTAAGAAATATTTATATTACATTGTTTACTATAACAGTTGCATTAGTTTGATTTTAAAATTTAATATTTTAATTTCAGTAAATTCTTAACACCTGTCTCACTCCTTATTATATGGCACCACCACGGAAGAAAAAATGTTTACGTAACATTAAGAAACAACGAAGAAACAGAAGGGCGAATGAATCTGACGAACAACGTGAAAGAAGACTTGCTGCTGATGCTTCTAGAAGAGCCAGCCAATCGAAAGAGCAACATAAAGCAAGACTTGCTGCTGATGTTGTTAGGAGAGCCAGCCAATCTGAGGAAAAACGTAAAGCAAGAGTTGCTGCTGATGCTATTAGACGATCAAAAGCCAGAGGCAGGGAATGTGAAGAAAGCCGCCAGCGAAGAATACTTGGTGATTGGGTCTGTAAAGAAAATTCAGCATTTGCATATGATGAAATCATCCATTATAGTGAAGATCCACTAATCAATATTGGAAGAATGACAGTGACCTGTAATTTCTGCCAAGCACTTAAATGGAAAGGTGAAACACCTGGGATGTGCTGCAGCAATGGGAAAGTTCAGTTGCCCCCGTTGATTGATCCCCCAGAGCCACTGATGACATTACTTACAGCTAACTCAACAGAAGGAAGACACTTTCAAAGCAATGTAAGAAAATATAATTCATGCTTCCAGATGACTTCATTCGGATCTACAAAGCAAATCAAAGAAAGAGGTTTCATGCCCACCTTCAAAATCCAAGGACAAGTATACCACCAAATTGGTAGTTTACAGCCACTTCCAGATGAAGAGCCAAAATTTCTCCAAATATATTTTGTTGCCAACAAGGAATACCAAACAGAGCAGCGTTGTAGAAAGGTTTTAAATGTAGATCCACAGATAGTCAAACAGTTGCAGGAAATGTTTCACGAAGTGAACAGCTATGTCCGAAGCTTTAAATGTGCAATGGAGAAGATGACTCCCGAAATGAAGATTGTCATACATGCGGACAAGATACCTGTAGGAGAGCATGAAAGGCGTTTTAATGCACCCATTTCATCTGAAGTAGCAGTTGTACTTGCTGGAGAACAAACAGGCAACAGAGACATATCTTTGGAGATGAGGAGCAATATTGTTAAGAAAATTGCAGATAGCCATCGATCTTATGATGCTCTGCAATATCCTTTGATTTTCTGGCAAGGAGAAGATGGTTACAATTTTAATATAAAACAGATTAATCCAAAAACTAGACTTCCAACTACAAAGAAAATTTCTGCTATGAACTTTTATTCATACAGGATGATGTTCAGAGCATCCAATTTCAACATTATTCTAAGATTTAAAGAGCTTTTTCAACAATTTGCAGTGGATATGTATGCCAAAATTGAATCTGAGCGCCTAAGGTACATTCGGTTCAACCAGAAACAGCTCAGAGCTGAAGAATATATACATTTGAAAGATGCAATTAATAATGACGCAAATGTATCAGACCTTGGACAATTAATTATCTTGCCTTCCAGTTTCACAGGCGGACCACGTTATATGCATGAGTGCACACAAGATGCACTCACATACGTAAAGAACTTTGGAAAGCCTGATCTCTTCATTACCTTCACATGCAATCCGAAATGGGAAGAAATCAACGTGGAATTATTACAGGGACAGAAATCACATGATCGACATGACATAGTAGCTAGAGTTTTCAGACAAAAATTGAAGATGCTTCTTGATCTCATTAACAAAGGAAAAATTTTTGGTGCTGTTGGATGTTATATGTATACTGTTGAGTGGCAGAAGAGAGGTCTGCCACATGTGCACATCTTGGTCTGGCTGAAAGAGAAAATTCATGTAGATAGAGTAGATCATTTAATTAGAGCAGAAATACCAAATGCAGAGACGGATCCACATTTGCATGATATTATCACAAAGCAGATGATCCATGGCCCCTGTGGAAGTATCAACCCTCTATCTTCATGCATGAAGAATGGAAAATGCACCAAAAGATATCCAAGACAGCTTTTGCAAGAGACACGCACAGACACTGATGGGTATCCACTTTACCGCCGAAGAAGTCCAGATAATGGTGGATACACAACAATCATCAAGGTTAAGGGTATGGATGTACAGGTTGATAACAGATGGGTTGTACCTTATTGTCCTTTGTTATCAAAAGCTTTTAATGCCCATATCAATCTCGAATTTTGCAGTAGCGTTAAGAGCATCAAATATATATGTAAATATGTCAACAAAGGTTCTGACATGGCCATGTTCACTATTGAAACAGACCAAAATGAACTTGATGAGGTGCAAAAATATGAAATTGGACGCTACATAAGTTCCAATGAAGCCATTTGGAGAATTTTCAGTTTTCCTATTCATGAACGTCACCCAACTGTTGTACATTTAAATGTTCACTTAGAAAATGGTCAGAGAGTATACTTTACAACAGAGAATGCTGTTCAGCGTGCTATTGCTCCACAAAACACAACACTTACTGCCTTTTTTGATCTCTGCAGAAATGACGAATTCGCTCGCAGATTACTTTATGACCAATTACCGAAATTTTATACCTGGGATGCCAGTAGAAAAAAATGGAATCGACGCATAAAAGGTCAGATTGTTCCCGAGTTTCCAGGTATTAGATCAACAGATGCCCTTGGTCGTATTTACACAGTGCATCCAAATAACTCAGAGTGTTTTCACCTTAGAATGCTGCTCCATGAGGTGATAGGGCCAACTTCATTTGACGCTTTGAAAACTGTTGATGGAGTTGTTGCTGAAACTTTCAAACAGGCTTGCCAACTCAGGGGACTTCTTGAAGATGATGCTCAGTGGCACAGAACATTAAAAGAGGCAGCTACGACCAGATCACCAGGAATGTTGAGATGTCTTTTTGCAGTTATGTTGCAGACATGTGCCATGTCCAATCCACTGGAGTTGTGGTTTGCATATAGAGAGTTTATGGCAGAGGACCTTTTATACAGAGCTAGAATTGTATCTGGTAACATAGATTTAAGCTATGATGATGACATTTTCAATACAGCTCTGATATTGATTGAGGATAAGGTTAGGGTTTTGGGGGGATCTGAACTAAAAGTATTTGGACTTCCTCAGACTACACGAGAAAGTGTTAGCCTGAACTATGACCTAATGAGGGAGACGAGCTATAATGTATATGAGCTTACTTCATTCATTGAATCAAATGAACCAAATCTGGTAGCAGACCAACAGGTTGCATACAGGAAAATTACATCTTGCGTTTTTGATGATACTGGTGGTATTTTCTTCATTGATGCTCCAGGTGGTACAGGCAAGACATTCCTGATTAATCTCCTTCTTGCTAAAGTGAGACAGAGAAAATTAGTTGCTCTTGCTGTTGCATCTTCTGGTATTGCTGCTACTCTCTTGACAGGTGGTAGGACAGCACACTCTGTTTTCAAACTTCCTCTGAATCTTGCGAATATAGAATCTCCCACGTGCAATATTTCTAGAGATTCTCTAAAAGCTAAAGTCATGCAGGAATGCAAGCTGATAGTCTGGGATGAGTGCACAATGTCACACAAGGCTGCATTTGAAGCGCTTGATGTCACGATGCAGGATCTTCGGCATAATAATAGGATAATGGGGGGAGCAGTTCTGGTTCTTTCTGGTGATTTCAGACAAACTCTTTCAGTCATTACACGTGGGACCAAAGCTGATGAAATACACGCCTGTATACAAAGATCTTATCTTTGGAAGGATATTCAACATTTTCAACTTACAACTAATATGAGGGTGTATTTATATGGAGATACTGAAGGTCAAGATTTTGCGGAGTTACTCCTACAAATAGGAAACGGAGAGATGCATTATGACACAACAGATGGCATGATTTCTTTGGAAAATGTAGGAATGAATGTTGACACATTACAACAACTCATAGATAAGGTGTTCCCCAACATTACTCAACATTTTAGAAACCTTTAAATGGTTATGTGAAAGGGCAATACTTGCTCCCAGAAATGATTCTGTTGATGTCACTAACAAGAATCTGTTAGCCAAATTACCTGGCTCCCTTCAATTGTATAGATCAATAGATTCAGTAATCGATGTGAATGATTCTGTTCACTATCCACCAGAGATATTAAATAAATTAGAGCTTTCAGGAGTTCCACCTCATAGATTAGAACTTAAAGTTGGGGCTCCAATTATGCTTCTTAGGAATCTTGACCCCCCTACACTTTGCAATGGAACACGACTTATTGTGAAGAAATTGTTTCCGAATGTTATCGAAGCCACCATTATGGCTGGTCATGATGTAGGGAAGGATGTATTTATACCACGAATACCGATTATCCCATCAGATCTCCCAATCCAATTTAAACGAATCCAATTTCCTGTCCGTCTCAGTTTTGCTATGAGTATTAATAAGGCACAAGGCCAGTCTTTAAAAGTAGTTGGACTCGACTTGCAATCTCCTTGCTTTTCACATGGTCAACTGTATGTTGGATGTTCCAGAGTTGGCAATAAGAAAAATTTATTCCTTTTAGCTCCTAATGGAAAAACGAAAAATGTGGTATATCAAGAGGTCCTAAGATCTATGTCTGCTGAAAATGTCATTGATGTTAAGCAAAGGAAGTCCATTCATGAAAAAGTTGCAGTCATTTATCAAAATGTTGAAAATGTGTGTGTTGAGAAACATAATGAAGAAATGGAAAATGCAAGAGAAACGCCCTGTGAAGAGAATATCAAACAGACTGCAGCATGTGATATTTTACTTCAAAATGGAGTAGTCTGCAATTCAGCAGTCAGAAAAATTGATAACTTAACTGGAGAAAACAGTAAAAACAAATTCTCTACAATTAGAGGATTTACAAATGATCATTTTGAGTGCTATGCAAATAGTTTGATCCAATGTTTGTATCAATGCGATGACTTAAAGAGCAAGTTCTTCAATTTTAACACTGAAATCCAGATTCATGTCTTAGCATATGCAAACGATAAATCGGTTAATACCAAAATATTTCGGCAATTGGCAAGACGGTGTTATTTAGATATTGTCAATCCATGTGATGATGTACTTTTTACTGATGGCAGTCAAGAAGATGTATTTGAATTTTTAAACTATCTTGCTCAAGCACTGCCATTTCTATTATATGAATTTTCTTATACAAGGCACACAAAATTACAATGTTTGAATTGTTTTCATGAAGTCGTCCTTCATGATATGGATTCTGTAATTAGAATTCATATACCTACATGTGGTAATTGCTTTAATTTTAAAGATCTGGTTACAGAAAGTGTATCATCTGTAGAATATTTTGAACATTCATGTGATTTTTGCGGCCTCTCTAGAACTAGAAAAGAAGATAAACTAATGTCACCACCTAATTATTTAATTATTCAAATGATGATATTTACCACCCAAGGTAAAATTACAGATTACAAATTATTAGGTGTTCCGACAGCATGTCTTAATATTCATGATGGTGTGTATGAAGTTATGTCTGGTATTTTTCATTATGGTGATTCATCGCATAGAGGACATTATTCCAGTTATCATCGATTGGAAGATGGATGGTACCATGCAAATGATGAATATATTGTGAAACAGGATTGGCCAACTTATAGTGAAAATTTATATTTTCTTTTATTGAAGAGAGTCTCATCAATTTAATATTTTAGAATATAATTTTCATAAAACAGTGAATGATATTATTTTGGTAAAAATAAATTTTTTCTTCTTTTTAAATCTATACTTTAAGAGCATGAGTTCAATCATTTAAACAAGAATTAATATATTCAGATATGTACATCTGCCTACCTTGCTTCTGACAGCAGAAGCCCCTTTTCAAAGATTTATTTTTAGATATATTTTTCTATTTTAACATGAATGGAGATTTTAAATATTTGCAATTTTGTTTGAAAACATCAATGGTCCCGAGCAACGCCGGGCGGGTCAGCTAGTAATCTATAAAGTAGATATTATAATATACATTTTGCATAATCTGTGGCGCAAAGAATATTTGTTATTGATTTGCTACGCCACACAAAAGTATTCCATTGCATAAGGGTATAGGGAAAACATTGTTTAGTGCGCATTTTATTTGAAATTATTTACAGTTTGTTTAATGAGATTGCCATATGAGAGTGATATTTTTAAAACTTCGTTATCGTACGAACGCACCTCATTTGCTACGCTTCACGTGCAATTTCCAACTTGTTTTATATTGTTGTCACTACCACCTGGAGTTGAAAGAGTGAAAAAAAAATTGTGTTTTTTGTACAAATGAAGTGTCTAACATTTTGAAATTTGGTATATTAATTACTTAAAATATGCAAATGCTTTATAATAAGCGTCGAAAATAAATTCTAAATTTAAAAAGATAAAATGAACGAAAAACATTCTAAAACTGTTCTAAATTATTATTTTACTCATGAGATACCAAACCGATTTAAAGAATTATTCGTTGTAAACTGGTGGAAATAGAACCTGTTCATACATAAGCTATATTTTATGTGCGTTCCACTACCACCAGGTGTTTGCAACAACAAAAAGTCTAAATTCCGACTTCTGTGATACGAATGAGACCATAAAAATTTATATATGACATGAAATTTATTAAATAGAATTGTCCAGTCAAAAGATCAGTCAAAAGTAAATTCGAAATCTAAAATATATAAGACAATGGGAAAGAGTGAAAAGAGTTCTAAAAAATTCTTATGATTTCTATGTAGTCTCAGGATATAAACGGATTATAAAATGGTTGCGAATCAGTGGTGACAATCTCCGATTCTACACAGGCTATAATTTAAGCTAGTGCCACTACAATCTGGTTTTGAAAAAGCAACAAACTTTCTCAAAAAAGCCTTTGAATTTTTTTGAAATTACATTTCTATAGAATAATAGAAAATAGCTAATCGATTTCAAAATGAATTTTGGCAGTCCCTGCTTTAACATAGGCATTTTATGCTGGTACCACTGATCTAGAGAGATGGTAGGCGTTTCGAAATATTTTCTAAATTATCACTTATTTAAATTAGTTTTAGTTCTGATTTATTTCATCTCTTGTCTGTCTAATGCAGTACAATGATTTAATTTATTCAAACTGAATCTTAAATGTTAATTTTTGAATTATTCCGAAAAACACAATTTCTGATAGTAAAATTTACGCATACAAATATCATTTGATATATTTCAACTATAACGCGAGCGAAGCAGCGCAGTTTTCTAGTATTTTTATAATTTAGAAAAATTTGCTTCATGTTTATTTTATTCCAAGTGGATATTGAGTAGAAATGCAACGCATTTTATTATATTTATAATAATTGTTTTAGAAAAGTTTTTTAATGTTTATATAAAGTGTTTACTATGATGCAATAAATTTATATAGTTTAAATGAGGATTAATATATTTTTTATTTAGGCAATTACATGATTGTTCCTATCCATTTGCACTCCGACATATTTATGTCCAATAAATAGAAAATAGAAAAGTTTGCAATAAAAATTATTTCCATGCTCATGTTGGACGTAAATGGTAAATTAGCATATATTTTCGGATAATATTTGCGTAACAGTACCCAAAGTATTTATAAAGATTCTTCACCACATAGTCTTTTATTATAACATAAAACTTTTTTTTAGTTTCATGAGTAAGCTGAAATTTTAATACCTTAATCACTGTACAAAGTGCATGCAATTCAACCTGGAATTGTTTTCGAAATTAATCATTTGTTTCACATAAAGAAATTTGTTATAAAAATGATTCATGGCGAAAATCTAAATTTATAAACAGTTCGAAATAAATATTACTTGAAGCAATTTAATAAAATAAGCTTCTCGTTAAAATTAGCATGGTGTACGAGAGACCTGAAAATTATAACTTAAAAGGAATTACATTTTTTAACATTCCAGAAGTTAAAGCGTTAGTAACAGTTTCAGGCAACTTTTTGGAGCATAATGAAAATATAAAAAGCTTTATGATTCCATAAGATGAAAAATGTTCATTTGTATGAGTACGTTACTCTCTTTTCAATGTGTCCCTTCCTGAAAATACTTTTGAGAATATTTCACAAAATAAAAGGTTTTTTTTGTATGGATGCGCAAGTGTACATTCAGATGACTACTTTTTGAATTTGTTTGCAAGATATTTTTCAAATAAATCTTTTTTACATTGTATGGATGCACAAGTGTACTTACTGACTTCAATTTTCTGAAAATCTTCCGGAACATAGCTAACAATGAAAGGTTTTTAATTTGTATGGGACAGCAATGTTTTTTTATTACTACCGCGTTAAAATCCATTGGAAGAAATTTCACCCACAAAAGGCTTTCCTTTGTAAATGTGCATAGGTGTTCCTTCATGTGAAAATTCTTTGGAACATGTTTCACACACAAAAGTTCTTTTCTTTTTATGGATACATAAGTGTTCCTTTAGGCTACCACTTTCTGAAAATCCTTTGCAACATATTACACAAACAAAAGGTTTTTCATTTGTATGGACAAGTAAATATTTTTTTCAGATAACATATGTGTCAAAATCCTTTGAAGTAGATTTCACACACAAAAGATTTTTCCTTTGTATAGGTTCGTAAGCGTTCCTTGAGAGTACATTTTTGTAAAAATCCTTTGGAACATATTTCAATAACAAAAAGTTCCTCATTTGCATGGATACACAACTGCCTTTTCAGATTGTGATTTCGCGAAAATCTTTTTCAGAATATTTTACAAACAAAAAGTTTTTCCTTTTATGGGCAAGAAATTGTTTTTTTAAATTACTATCATGTAAAAATCCTTAGGGAAAAAATTTCACATACGAAAGTTTATTCCTTTGTATGGATACGTAAGTGTCTCTTTAGATTACATTTTTCTGAGAAACCTTTGGAACATATTTCACAAACAAAGGGTTTTTCTTTTGTATGGGTGCGCAAATGTTTTTTCAGATCACTACTAAATAAAAATCGTTTGTAACATATTATACACACAAAAGGTTCTTCATTCGTATGGATAAGCAAATGTTTTTTCAGATAATTACTATGTGAAAATCCTCTGGAACATATTTCACACACAAAAGGTTTATCCTTTGTATGGGTACGTAAGTGTTTCCTTAGAGTACCTTTTAGTGAGAATGCTTTGGAACACATTTCACAAACAAAAGGTTTTTCCTTTGTATGTGTTCGTAAGTGATCCTTTAGACTACTTTTGTGTGAGAATCCTTTTAAACATATTTCACAAACAAAAGGTTTATCGTTTGTATGTACATGCAAATGTCTTTTCAGGCCACCACTATGTGAAAATCCTCTGGAACATATTTCACAGACAAAAGGTTTTTCCTTTGTATGGGTACGTAAGTGTTCATTTAAAGTATTTTTTAATGAGAATGCTTTGAAACACATTTCACAAACAAAAGGTTTTTCTTTAGTATGGGCACGTAAGTGTCCCTTTAGATAACCTTTCTGTGAGAATCCTTTCATGCATATTTCACAAACAAAAGGTTTTTCCTTTGTATGGGTATATAAGTGTACTTTTAGATTACTTTTTCGTGAAAATCCTTTGGAACATATTTCACACACAAAAGGTTTTTCCTTTGTATGGGCACGTAAGTGTTCCTTTAGATTATTTTTTTTAGAGAATTCTTTGGAACAAATTTTACAAATAAAACGTTTTTCTTTAGTATGGATACGTAAGTGTTCCTTTAGACTACCACTTTCTGAAAATCCTTTGCAACATATTTCACACACAAAAGATTTTTCCTTTGTATGGGTGCGTAAGTATTCCTCTAGACTACCTTTTTCCGATAATCCTTTTGAACATATTTCACAAACCAAAGCTTTTTCATTAACATGGATATACAAGTGTCTTTTTAGATTGTCATTTTGCAAAAATCCTGAGGAACATATTTCACAAATAAAAGGGTCTTCCTTTGTATGAGTACGTAAGTGCATTTTTAGACTCATATCTTGTGAAATTTCTTTGGAACACATTTCACAAACAAAAGGTTTTTCTTTTGTATGGACAAGGAAATGTATTATCAGATCAGTATTTTGTGAAAATCTTTTACGAACATATTTTACAAACTAATGATTTTTCTTTTATGTGAAAATGTACTTTCAGATTTCTATTTTTTGCAAACCATTGAAACATGTTTTACAAACCAATGGTTTTTCTTTTGTATGCAATTTTTTTTCAGATTTCCACTTTTTGAAAAATTTTTGAAACACATTTCACATAAAAAAATTTCTTCTGTTGCTTGAAAGTGAATAAGATGCACTGATGTTTTTCATAGAGAAAATGTTTAACTCGATATGATGAAGAAGGTAAAATGTCTGCATAAAATAATATTTTGTTGAAGTTCTCTAAAACATTCTTTTAATCAATATGTCAGTTGTCTACCTTTTAATCTGAAATGTTGTAATAAATAATGAAACATTTCTGTTATCTGCATTGTTAAATACATATTCATTATCAATCTTCATAGAATTCTATAATTTATACAAGCACAAAATTAAAGTAAGTTATATTAGTAGAAACTATTTATTTACATATTAACCTTTATAAACTTTGGTGATTTTAAAAAGCAAAAGAGAACCAGCAGTAACTTCTATAGGCTAACACATTTTAAATTTCTTAAATGTGATTGTTGAATGATATTCTTTTATAATGTAAAATGAAGAAGTATAAAAGTTAGTGCTCTCGATTATACGTATAATACATATTATAAGCGATACAGGGATATAATACGGTACCGCCGTATTAAGAGCCCACACTAGTCACGCGGTAAAAGCCGAGCGCTAATGTAAAGTCTATGGGAGCGTTCTTTTCTAATATCTCGCTTAATTTTCAATATTTTTAAATGATTTTTTTTTCTCAGGATAGCTGAGGACATTCTATTACCGGGCTAGTTTCTACTTTTCTGATTTTCGTTGTAGTTTAATTCTGAGGACCCTTTAAATTTTGGATTCAGTGAAATTCGAGGTGTTGTGCCCTTTTTACTCTTATAAAATCTATTTCAGCAAATTTCAGAAAAAATTAAAAACGCTTCACGGAATATTAGTGTTTAAGCTTTCCAATGATATGCTTTCCATATTTCTACTGCAATTAGGCTGAGCAAAATTTGGAAATATTTTGATCAGAAATGGAATAACAAAAGCGTTTTAATTATATGCGCTCCGCCTCAGCCAGTCTCCGCCTCTCCTGCCCTTTTGAAAATTACAATTGGTTAACACCAATCCATTTTAGCAAATGAAAGTAACTTTTTTCCTTTCATTGTATTTCCTTTCTATTATTGGTTTATAGTAGCGTGTTAAAATAACCTCCCTTATTTCAAGGTTTTGATTTATTTTTTCTACAATTATTGATAAATTTTAGCTAAAATAGTCTTGAAAAAAATCAACGACTTCTAATTTTTTGTTTTTATAAAACTAACGCTATTTTACTATTATTATATAACTATAACTAACTTCCAAGGAAGAAAATTATACATTTCTTTGTATATATATATTTTTTCAAGTCCATACAAAACAAGGTAGATTTGATACAAATTACAGTAAGCTCCTTTTCAGCAAAAAGGAAATTCTGATAATTTTAAAATATAATTGGAACTTTTGTGAAATACATAGGTAGCATTAAAAGGACAAGGAGATATATTTGGAAATTATAAATTTCCTTATACAGCTTGCAAAATACATGAAACAGGGGGGGGGGGGGTGCAAAGAGAAAACTGCGCCCGGAGTAAAGTTCAGTTTGGCGCCCCATTCTCTGAACTTTTTCTTGTGACAGACTAAAAATTACGTTAGTAGTAAAAATTTGGCTCCTCCTAAATTTCGATCCCGGGGCAACCACCCCCTTCGTCCCTCTCTTTTTCGCACGGCGCTGCAAGGAGTACATTTTGAGGAGGCTTATTCAACACCGCGCCGTCCGAGGGGGGGGGGCGCCACATTTATACTATCAACATCATTCTTGGGCTGTTACAAGAAAAAGTTGGGAAAGGGGGCGCCAAATTGAAACTTTGCCCCGGGCGCAGTTTTCTCTTCCCTGTGTTTTTTTTTTGGTATTATACGATACTAGGCAGCCCAATTTCAGTCCAGTATTATTAAGTAAAACAGTAAAAAAAATAAGCATTTCAGTTCGAAAAACAGTTTTATCAAAAATAAGCAGAAATTAAAGTTAGAAAGTTTTAAAAATTGGTAATTTTAAAATTGTTGATCATTTTGTTTCAAACTTTAAAGAAATATTTTTTAATATTTATTACTTTTGAGGAAAACGATGCACTTTTAACAGTCGTTAAAAATGGGGAATTTATCCTGCGTAATACATTTTATTTTAATATAACATAAAGGTATATTTGCAAAGACAACGAATTGCAAATATTTATCATTATTTATCTATACTAATATTATAAAGAGGAAAGATTTGATTGTTTGTTTATTTGCATTGAATAGGCTCCGAAACTACTTGACGGATTTGAAAAATTCTTTCGCCGTTGGAAAGCTACACTATTTCCGGTGAACATAGGCTATAGTCGCCGCTTAAAAGGATAAAAATAAAACGCCGGATAAACGAATCAAAAGCAATTTGAGAAACTAAAGGTTACCTGGCCCACTAGACACATGACAATCACTGAAACACATATGAAAATCGTAACTATGCACCCCCTCCTCCCCCCCCCAAAAAAAAACATTTTAAACTTTTTAGACCGACCTGATATAAAACCGTGTTTTTTAATTTTTAAAACTATTTAGCAATTACTAAAAAAAGAAAAGAAATGCTGAAACGCAAATTAATTAAAGTTAAAAATAAATCACGGAACGATTGTTTTGGAGTTTTCAAAAAAGTTAAAGCAGATAGTAAATATTTTAAAGAGTAGTGAGCATCAAACATGGGGAGGGAGGATTTTTTTTTTAGGAGGAGCAGTCAAATATTTAAAATTGTAACGTTTTCTACAATTTCAAATGCAGACTGTTTCAATAAGCCTAGGGATAAATATTACTATTTAATTTAATATAAAATTATAAAGAGGAAAGATTTGTTTGTTTGTTTGTTTGAATTGAATTAAATAGGCTCCAAAACTACTTGACGGATTTGAAAAATTCTTTCACCGTATGAAAGCTACACTATTTCTGGTGAACATAGGCTATATTATATTTTCAAAAAAATTATTTCAAATCCTTATTAAAATGCCAATATTGTAACCCAAGGTGTAGAAAAATGAACTTAAAAAATCTTTACATCGCGTGCGTTGCGAATACTATTGATTATAGAACA
Organism: Maratus speculifer; assembly: GCA_964019185.1. NCBI lineage: Eukaryota > Metazoa > Arthropoda > Arachnida > Araneae > Salticidae > Maratus > Maratus speculifer. Next base: position 29,488,144 of record OZ025303.1, read on the forward strand.
AAATAATGTACTACGACTTTGTTAACATGTAATTATCTACAAAAAATGTCGCAACAGCATATGTCTAACTGTTATAGTTATGTCACAATAAGTTTTTTTATTTTAAAAAATAATTAAAATGCCGTTTCCGTAAAAGATCTTTATTGTTACTTTGGTATTGATTCTTATCAAAATAAATTACTTTAAAATCAAGACTGATTTAATGGTTGCCGTTTACCCCGCTCGACTAGGCTGCATCATAATGTGTGATATAGGCGTCACTGGGGCACGGGAGGAGAGTCAATGTCAGAGACGGCATTTTAATTATTAGGTTATGAGTGTGTGTGTAAAAATTTATAACTTGAAATTTTTCTTAAATATCCGTGAGAAGTCGGGGCGGGCTGCTATAATCTATATACATAAAGCAAAATCGTGTTAGTTACACCATTTATAACTCGAGAACGGATGGATCGATTTTTATGAAATTTTGTATGGAGGGATCTGACACCTTAGATTAACATATAAGCTATTTTTTATCCGACTACCTAAAATGAGGGTAATGTTTTTAGTAGTTGAATTTAATGAGATGAAGTGGTAGAAACAATTTGCGATGTCAGCAGTGGCGGGGGACTGGGCGACTTGTTCTACCCAAAGAAAAGCGAGGGCGGGCCGCTAGTTATAGTATAAAAGTAAAAATAATGAAACTGTAAGGCAAAATATAGCATTTTTTTTAAAGTCTGCTATTCAGCAAATTTTACTCTCTAATACTTTTCAGAATTGTTTCTTCTTTGGAGTTTCTTGTCGACGTTCAACTAATGCAGCTTCTATCGAGCAGAAGGCTTTTGCATGTTCCAAAACATCATAGTACAAAGTATCGTGGACAAGATTTGTCGAAATACTTACAAACTTTACAAGTTCGTATATATTTAATGGGTGACAATTCAATATAACATTGTAAAACTTTTAGACGATTTTTCAGTTTTTAGCAGTTTTTGTTTGTCCTGGTACAAGGGCAGATCTGGAGACTCCTCAAAAAAGAGGAGGGGGGGGACTTTTCAGAAATTTGGAGATTCCAATCGCACCTGCAGCTCGTGTCGGGACATTTTTTTTTTCATCATGAGTAGGATCGGGGCTAATTTCTTTCGTTGCAGGTCGGGTTTCGGTCCGGTTTACTTTCATTTTTTGCCGTTGTTCTGGTTAAATACTTTTTTTTTGCGAGTCGTGTTTGGGTAAGGTTCAATTCTACTTTGCCGCTGCGGGTTGGGTTGGGGTCCGGTTCTCTTTCTTTATTGCTGCTGGTTGGTATTGGGTCTGGTTGATTTCTATTTTGTGTGTGTGTGGGGGGGGGGCAGGTCCATAGCTAGAAGTGAACAATAGGGGGGCTCAAGTGAATGTAGGGGGGGGCTCAAGAGAATGTAAGGGGGGCTCATAATTTTTTCTCTTGCATTGCCACAGAAAGATAAAGTAATGCATATTCATATTGTAGGTACTATGTTTCTTATTAAAAAGTGTTCTAATAACTTCATTTTATACTAAGAAAATTATAGGATGATGAAAATTTTGAGTGTATAGCTGATCAAAATTAAACATGCTAGCTTCTTATGTGCCAATAGGATGAGGGAGGTTTTGAACACACTTATTTTAGATACAATTTAGTAATCCTGCAAAATTGTGAAAGGTTTTCAAGACTAAGTTAGATTTTTGAACAGAATTTCATTTGAATTTTCGGAACAGAAATTCATTGAGTGACCTTGGAATCTTTTCCAGGGGGGGGGCTCAAAATATTTTAGGGGGGGCTGAGCCGCCCATAGCGCCCCCTTAGCTACGGCCCTGGGGGGGGGGAGGTTGAGTTGAGTACTATTTTATTAACGCTGGTTTGGTTTCGGTCAAGTTGAATTCTTACTTTTTTGCTACTGGTCGAGTGGATTTTTACGTTTTTCTTACGGACAGAGTGGAATTCTACTTTTTATTTGCTTTTCTCTGCATTCTTTTTTGTTGCTGTAGCTGTTTTGGGGTGAAATTAATTTACACTATTTTGGGTTCTGATCTGATTCATAGTGAATTTTCAGTCTCGCAAGAAGGATTCGATTCGACCCCATATTTTAAATGAAAGTCTAAATATTTTCTCCGTTATGGACGAAAATAGTTTAAAGAGTATTATAAAAGAAAATATCGAAGATACTATAATGAAACTATATAAACGCCATAACAGACATTTCCAAATAGTTAATTATGAATATTTAAGATTTTACATTTCAATTTACATGTTAACATTGCTATTCGCAAGTGTTAACATGTACATTAAAATATCCATACGGAATGTCTCGAATAGAAAATACCTCTATTTAACGAACACTTTTCAACAATTTAGCCATCTTTTTTTGGTTGATTCCGTTATGAGTATATATTAGATATTTATTTTCTATATAAAAGATAAAACTGATATTAGAAATATAAATGTCGACATTTTATAATTCCACTAAAACATGAATTGTTTTTCTTTCATTTCGATTCTAAATTGACAAAAAAAACTTTGGTCGGGTTTTGATTTGATTTCCAATGGTATTTTCGCGTTCGGATCGGAAGCAGGGCAATACTATATGCTCAGGGGTCAATTGTTTTTTGTTTTTTTTTTGTCGAATATTTGAAAAATGAAGTTATTTTAAGTGCAATTCTTAGAGGAATGCTCTTTTTTGATTCAAGGGGGGAACACGAAAATCCTCAAGGGGAGCGATTTCAAAATTTGGAGGTTCGGGCAGGAGGTGATATTTTTCATTGCTGGTGGAGATTATTTCTAAATTTTGCAGTGAGTCGTGTTCGAATCGGCTTGAGATTTTTGCTGTGGGTCGGATTTGGGTCAGTTTGGCTTACATTTTTCAAATTCGGTTCTGTTCTCGATAAAATTTCACTTCTGAGAGTAGCACTCAGGTTGATTGATTGGTTGGTTGAATGGGGTTTTATGGCGCAAAGTTACATCAGGATATGCTGCGCAAAGAACAAGGTGGGGATTCGAGTTAATTAGAAAGTTTTGTTAGGGATTTTTTTTTTTTTTTGAGTTTGTTTTTTGTAGTAGGCCGGATAGATTTATACTTTTTTGCTACCGACCAAGTTTGAGCAGGCTGACTTAGGAATAGGTTTTGCACTAAAGAGCAAATACTAGATTTTTTTTCTCTATAAATTATAACATTCAAGTTGAAGATGTAAAACACATTTTTTAGTTCTATTAAAATACATGAACTTATTTTCTTTCATTTCAATTTCAGGTGTTCGGGTAAGGGCTCGATTTGACATAATTTGTAATTTTTCAGTTCGGATTGATATATTATAGGTCGGGTTGACTTTAAACGCTTCGAATTCGGGACATTTCTTCTTTTGGATTTTGACAAATTCGGATCTAGTATAAACTGGTTGATGACTGGATTTTTCAATAGATCAGACAATTTTTTATATGAAAAACTATGTTTGAATATTGACGAGTACATTATATATATATTCATTTTTCTACTTAAACAAAAAAAAATATATTGTTATAATTATATGGGATACCTTTCCCAATTTCCTTCAAATATTAGATTGATTTTGTTTCATTTTGGATTTGTTGATCTGTTTTGTATCAGGCTATTCGGTACTGAATCAGATTTTTTTCTTTTATTTATTTATTTATTTATTTTTAGCGAGCTTGGGTTGGGTTAAAATTGAATTGCTTTTTGAGCCTGGGCATGGAAATTTAGGTTCGGGCAGACCTCTAAAAGAACGAAGTTCACGCCAGGCCCGAAGTTGAAGAAAAAATATAGTGTGGTCAAGTTTTGCAGAAAAAAAGCAAGATTTCCGAAAGAGTGAAGACTTGAGTAGAGGTCTGGACGGGCTGGAGTTTCCAGTCTCGCCCCGGCCCGGACCGAATGATTGGTATTTTGGCCCGGCCCGGTATAAAACAAAATATTCGGCCCGAGCCTGGCCCGCTCGTTTACACTTTTACATTTCTAGGCCAGGTCCGGGCCGTACAGAAATCAGTGAAAACAGTCCAGACCGAAATCGGCCTGCATCTTTATTTCGAAACAAAATCAGATTTTTATCATACAATTAAGATTTTTTAAAGATTACTGCATTCATATTTATTGGATGATTTTATAGAAAATTTTTACTGACAATACACAATAAGAACATTAATGATTACTTAGGTTCTTAGACTTTCAACATTCAAATAAAGATGCACTGAAAAATTAATATGGTTTAGAATAAAAGAAAAAAAAAAGGAAGTTAAAATTATCATAACTTTTGAAGCTGTGTAATAAAAAGTACATTTATGAAAATACTTCTTTATCATTTTATCAAAGATTTTCTCAAATTTAGAGGAGCTATTTTTTATGCATTTCTGATTTCATTTCATTTTGGAAACACATGAGTTTAACAGGTGTTTTTATTCAGAAACAATGTAATGGAATGGCGTTGTCCATTTTTTGATAAAAGCAAATACAATGCGCAATACACTATATAAAACGCTAATTTTCATGATATTTATGAAAATATTGTGAAAATTAGAGTTTTAAATCGCATTTCCGGAAGCGACAACATGCAAAAGGAGAAAAATCTGAAACCACGTGACAAGAATCTCTTATATCTTAACAAGTATATACAAATATCTTATTTAACAAAAAATGAAATATGCTGTTCGATTCCAAATCCCTTCAATAGTCAGGCTTGTCAATTTTGTACCTTTATAGTTAAAAATTAGTCAGAAAATGTGTCAAACTTTCGTGTTGATCAGAAATGAATTTAAGAAACACCAAGGAGTATATTTCCAAAAAGTACATTAACAGTACGTTAATAGTTTTTATCCCTTTTACAAATAATGTTGTCTGCCCTACACGGCTTACGAATAATTAAGTCTAGTTCTGACCCCGACTATATGTAGAAAAACAGTGCAAACCTGATCTTGACCCGGCTCCAGTTTGCCAAAAAATTATTATACCCGTATAGACTCAAAGCAACTGTCCGATGCTGATTTCTACGCTGTACACGTTACATTTATGTATTGATGTTGTTAAACTAGTATCTACTCGTGACGCACATTTATACTTATGTTCGTTAAACCCATATTCATTGAAAATAGACCTCATTTTAGCGTTTTTACCGAAATCTTTATAACACGCCGGCAGGCCCGTTAAACTTTTTTATCGGACTGGCTCATACGGCCTGTTTATTTTTTTTTTTGCCAGTCTGATACAGGCCGATGCAGATCTCTAGACCTAAGCAAGCCCTAGTCTCATGAGTTAAAACTGGCCCGGCCCAACCCGAGCAGTGACAGCTTCGTCCAGTCCGATCAGGTCGCACCGTTCTCAATCTTAAACACGATTCATTTATCCTATGGACATCTAATATCATTTTGCAGACCCTTCATTGGGCTCAAAGGAGGAGGGGGCGATCGCCCCATCGCTTCTGGTATTCATCATATTGAAATCTTGCTATTGAATCGCATCTTTTTATATGTCGACAGATGGTTCGAGGGAATTATTACATTGTTCTGCAATGAATAATAAATTTTGAAAGAAAACTTAATTGTAAAACACTGTAACATTAATAAAGCTAAACTGAGTGTGCGGTATCTCCCTTAAAAAAAAAAAAAAAAAAAAAAAAAAAAAAAAAAAAAAAAAAAGACGGCGGGAAACAGATGACCAATTTTAACAGGTTTATTATGATTATATATAAAATGGAATGTTTTTATGGAAATTCTTTTTAACACAGAGTATACACGAAACAGCATTTCATTGCATTTCATGTTCAAAGTAGTGAACATAATTTAAATACGCTAGGGATAGTTTTTCTCCGAAGAGCTTTTTACAACCGAATTCTTTTGTGTAACTCTGTAATTGAATAGCAAATGTTTTTCGACAAATATTATACCGCAAGCATTTTTAAGTCCATTTCAGAAGTTCGTATAAATTTCATTGTTTGTAAAAGAGTAACATTATTACAACAATACATCGCGAAATTATTTTTAGACCAGAGTATAATAGATTACTATGGAGATCCTCTGTGTGTATACTGTAAGTGCTATACATGACATATTTTTTTATAATTGTCTTCCAGAGTACCTCTGTAATGTATATGAATTTCATTACTTTTAAATTAGTATAGCTCTCCTTGAAACACCGCAAATGATTTATCTACATAGATCATAATGTAGCGGAATAATTTTGAGACATTTCTTATGTTTCTTCAATTTTTTAAAAAGTGTTCAATTTTTTAAAAGTAATTTTTGCTCCTTAAAAAACTTTGTTAGTGTTATGCAGAATTTGCAAAAAGTCCTTAAAAATATTTAAGTTTTCTGTTATTTATTAATTGGAGGTGAAAATCTGAGTTCTCTGAAAGTCTGATTTAGAAAAATAATTTACATCACCCTTGCCCCCCCCCCCCCTTGTATCAAAATTTCGTTCCCGCCTTTTGCTCTCATCACAGCCTTCAATATTATCCCTTCCAGAAGTATCACTTCGCTGTTTTGCTGTCTATCTCACTGTATCCATGTTTACACAATATTGCCACTTTGTTGTAACAATAAAAAATCTATCACAAAAACTCCTCCCCACTAACTAAAAATGAGATTTTTCCCTCTCATCCTATTAGTAAATGCCTAGAATTTATTCATTGAAATTTTCCCACATTTTATTTTTTTTAAGCCCATTTGTTAATGTTTTAAAAGGCAAATAAAAGTAAGTCATTTAAAAAACTTCTCCATCCCACATACACACCAAAATAAATAATTAATAAATTGTTTCCCCCCCCCCCCAGCTCACAAATTTTATACTTTTAAAGTCATCGATTTTTCTAAAACTTTTACTGTAGTAATAAATAATCAAACATAGTTTTACTCTTAACCCCACAAAAATTTATGTTTTCCCCCTATTTCTCCTTACCAAGTACATAAAATTTAGTCTTTAAATCTCTTTATTTTGTGTTTAGCCATATTTGTTAATCTTTAGTCATATAAAGTAAGTCATCTAACAAATTCCCTTCATCCCCCTCCAAAATAAATAAATAAATACTTTTCATTTTTTCCTTCTCAGAAATCTCCAACAATTATATAAAGGAAATTTTAAACCAATTATTTATATGATTTACGATATTCGAACGAAATGTGGTAATTCAGCATAAAAAACTTTTTCTAAATTTAAAGGGGGGGGGGCGAGTAGCTACCCTTTCTCCCCCTATACTTATTCAATGCATTCTTAAAACTAATCGCCCCCTGGAGGATACCTTCTTTAAATATTCACGGGCTTCCTAACCCAAGCCACCTGAATGATCTTTCTCTTTTCTTTTTCCTCCGATTTCTATTGTCTTCCTTTTTTCTTTGTTTCACTCTCGTTGTGGTTTTTTTTTCCCGGAGGTGAGGGCAATTTGTATGAGCCGATATCACTCTGTATATCGATGGAGAATTGTAAACCACCCCCGTGTTTGCTGTGTGTAACGTCACGTGTTTGTAGAAAAGATTCGAAGTTAACCGGATTCAAACGCAACCCACAACAAAAAGTAAAAAATTAAACCCGACCAGCAGCAAAAAATAGAAGCGAACCGGACAACAAATTTTGTAAAATGATCGCGGAGAAAACACGAATTTCTTCAAAATATCGTGAAACAGACGCACATTTTGTACAAAAATTGCAAAAAAGAACGAACATTTTACCAAAGAATTCACACCAATAAATTCGGGTCAACCCGAACCCTTCTCGATAAAGTAACAAGTAAGAAAAATAACGCGTTAAGCATTGATTATGAAGCACTTTCCAACACTTAATGAAATCTTTAACAAAACTTTGTTATTTAGGGAAATAATAGTGTATAGCCAAATATACCCAAATATGTATTCCAGTACTTTTGAACAGCTCTGTATTTCATATGTCACTTGATATAATGGGAAAATTTAGTTTAGCAAGAAAATACCCAGTAGCTTGAAATTTATTTTTCAGCATTTTCATAATATCAGATGGAAACATACTTGAAAACTTTTGTTCAGCCCTGTAGTTTGCATTGTACCTTTTTTACACATCAGCATTAGGCTAAAATTTATTGTAAACTAAAACATTTTAAAACAACTGAAATCACATTCTCATAAATTATCATTCATAGGCGTCCATGTACTGAATTCTTTGCGAGGCCCTGTATATCCTTTTATCTATATTTTGCAAACATTTCTCAGTAAATTCAATGAAGCTCAGCGTAAAAATGCATAGCTTATTTAAGAACCACGTTTAAATAATCTATGCTCATATTCAGTAACGTTGGTGAGCTCTTTTGGGTAGCCCTGTATATCAACTATAACATTTATACACACCATATAATGTGTATATTTTTAGCGAAATATAAACGCGCATATCATAATTAAAATGCATTTCATCCCTCCATCAGCCATCATCGGACACATATGCGGTACTTCGGAAAGAATATGCTATTTGAAATCTTTTGTATGGCCCTGTAAATGCTATGTACTTCATATTATGCAAGACAGTAGCGTATAATTTATATTAAGCTTCAGTGACATATATCAATTTTATTATACATGAAACAGCTTAATGTATTTAAAATATGCCACACACAATTCCCCCTTTTACCATTATCTAATGGAATTCTTTTGTGTGGCCATGTAAATGAATAATAGCTATATTTTCACCTTATATTTTATAGAATGCATATTTTAATATGTTTTACAGGGTATAACATCTTTAAAAATTTTTTTAAACGTTTTTTCCATATAGGCCGTAATGTAATGGTAAACTTTTGATTCGCCCTGTAGATAAACTAATCATGGTAGAAACTTTATTTTCAATAGGGTTCGTGCTATGGTAAACGTCAATAACGTCCTAAAATTTCATGGCAATTCGAGTATATAAACGATTTTTCCCCATGGGCCGTAATGTAAATGAAAACTTTTGATTCTCCTTGCAGATAAACTAATCATGGTAGAAACTTAATTTTCAATAGCGTTCGTGATAGGGTAAACGTCAATTACGTCCTAAAATTTCATGGCAATCCGAGTATATTAACGATTTTTCCCCATAGGCCGTAATGTAATGGAAAACTTTTGATTCGCCCTGTAGATAAACTAGTCATGGTAGAAACTTCATTTTCAATAGCATTCGTGCTAGGGTAAACGTCAATAACGTCCTAAAATTTCATGGCAATCCGAGTATATTAACGATTTTCCCCATACGCCGTAATGTAATGGGAAACTTTTGATTCTCTCTGTAGATAAACTAATTATGGTACATACTTCATTTTTAATAGGTGTCGTGCTAGGGTAAACATCAACAACGTATAAAAATTTCATAGCAATCCGAGTATATTTACGGGAGTTAGAGCGCGGACAGACAGACAGACGGCCATCCGACCAGACGGACAGACAAACCGAATGCATAAGCACTTTTCAACTTTGTTGGAAAGTGCTAAAAACCAAATCCTAAAGTGTCCCAAATGCGCTAAGCACTGCTAAAAAGTAAAAGTCAACCAGATTAAAAACAATAGCAGTCAACGAGACCCAAATCTGACAAAAAAAGAAAAAAGAAATCAGAAATTAACTTGAACAGCAGCAAAGAGTGGAACTCAACCCGACCCAATCTCGACCCAAGTAGGAATTAACCCAGACAGGATCAAAAAATGGAAGCCAACCGGACCCAAACCCGACCCACAGTAAAAAAGTAAAAAAAGAACACGACCCACATAAAAAAATGAGCTCCGACCCATGCATTACACTGGAGTACCCAAATTTCTAAAATCCTCCCCCCCCCCTTGAGGACTCTCAAGATCAGCCCTTGGTCTTCGCCTCCCTTTATATCAAAATTTCGCTTCGCCTTTTGAATCTGTCACTATCTTCTAAATTGCACCTTACAAAAATATCACTTCGTTTTGTAGTCTACTTCACAATACCCATATTTGTAGCATACAAGTCACTTTAGTATATCAATAAACAATCAATCACAAAATTTCCTCCCCCCCCTCCCCACGACTGAAATTAGGATTTATCATTTTGTTCCTTTAAGTGCAGAAAATTTAGTTCTTTAAATAATTCCCACTTTTATTATTTTTTTAAACCGATTTATAAATATTTTGAAAGGCAAATAAATAAGTCATCTAATAAACATCTCCCCCCTACACACGCACACGAAAATAAATAAATAATGTGCTTATTTATTTTTTACCTCAGCTTACAAATTTTAAACAAACACAAATTCCACCATTTTTTGAGGGGGGCATTGCACTATTTTCTCCCCTACCCATATGTCACTAAATTTAAAATCTTTGAAAGTTTTTTTGTTTGTTTTTTTCCATAGGTTTATACATATTTTATTCTAAAAATAAATAATTAATCGTAAACAACCCATAAATATCGTTGTATACCTCCCCCCCTCCTCGTTCTTTTGAAGTACACAAAATTAAAAATCTTTAAAACACTTTTAAGTTACATTTTTTGTCCTATTAATAAATATTCAAGAAGGTAAATAAGCTGTCATCTATAAAACTATCTTACTATCTTTCCCCCCCCCCAAAAAAAAAAAATCCGTTTTTTTCCCTCTACCTCCCCCCCCCTTCTCAGCTTACAAAATTAAATTCTTTCTTTTTTTCTCTCCGTATTTTAATAAAAAAAATAATTAAAACCTGAAATCCTCCTTCTGCACAAATAATTAAGTCTTTAAATATGTTTAATTTTTTTTAAGTGCTAATTATAAATCTCTGCTAACTATAATATTAACAAAATCTTTTTAACTATGTAGGAAAGTGTTAAAAATAAAGCGATAGATATGCATTAAATTCTACACAAAACACATGTTTACATTTTTTGCGTATTGTGTTTGTGCATTTCATACAGTAAAATATCTTTAGAGAGATATTTAAATAAAATATTGGGATTTTCACAACAAAAACCATTCTTAACTGACTGTATCATTTAAAAAGCAGTTTTCAGAACCCCCCCCTCCTCCCTCCTATAGACTTTACTGCTATGTCAGTGCTCAAAATTAAAAATTGTTAGAGCTCCTTGTGGCATTTATATAATGCTTGTAAAAATCATCAAGAATCTAAATTTTCTTCCACCTGAAATATTGACAAAATATTTTGCTTTATTGACTTAACATCACACAAAGTTCTTAAAATTTGCTACACTTTTTCTGTCACATTTGTCACTACAAAGACAAACAATAATAAATTATGTATTATGTCTATAAACGACTAGGCTGGGATTAACACCTATTTCTCCTTTCTTCAAAATTTCTATTTCCTGTTCTCCCTTGCTTGCTTGCTTGCCTTTCCGCAAAAAATAAACAATGTTTAAATATTTACATTTGTCTAGATATTTTTCTCATAATTTTATTAATTCATTCATCAACCTTCAGTTCTATTTATCTTCATAAGTTTCGTATTCTAAAAAGAATCCCCTCCCCTCTTACCCCCCCCGCCCAAAAAATAGTTATTTAAACTACTTGTACCTGATATCCCCCCCCCCTCTCATTCAATATTAATTTTTTATTTTTATTTTTTATTTTTTTTTCTAATTGCGTTAAGTAAATAAAATAGTTTTTATTTTATAGTAATCTATCTAAATTAATCATTCGTTTATTTTTTGAAAATCAAACCATTTTAATTTTGGAACGCTAATCGTAAAGAGATTGAAATTCTTTTGAGCTCCGATTCGAATGCATTTACGCAAAGTACTGGGAAATCAGTTGAAAAAAATCCTTTAAACATGAAATCGGCTGGAATTGCACACCTTTGAAGAGAAAAATCGTCGCAGATAATTGGTTAAGAGCATTCTATTTCCTAATTGGATGATTGCATGTCAATCAAAGTAATTTTAGCCCATCCTTCGAATCCGCTGAAAAAGCGCGTCGCCATCTTGATTTGCCTTGGCGTGTGACTAGTGTGTGCTCTTAAGCCAACCGCACATTCGGTGCATCGTCCCGTAAAGCATGGTGACGTCACTGCAACGTCGTTGTGAAGTCACATTGTGACTTTGTGACCATCGATGGTTGATGTGCCGTCACGTGACGTCGATGTGAAGTCACTGTGATTTACTAAAATGTGAAGTCGTTATGGCCGTTTTAGAGCTCTTTTGTGACGTTTCACAAAGTGGTCACAATGTGACAAATTTGTGAAAAATGTGTCATTTGTGACTAATTTGACATTAACATTGTGACGAAACTGTGACAAAAACGATGATATTTAAATTGCCAGAAACATGTTTTTTAAAGTAAATAACATGTTTTGAAGGCTATTTATAAATTTCTAAAGATTTTTAAGAAAATCACATCTCAGTCACAATGTGACGTCATTGAGTGGTGGCATTTTGGTCACAGATGTGATGTGATATTACCCAAACGATTAAACGTACAAACGTTTAAATAATTTTCGTTTAAGGCATAAAAATTGATGTTTTAATGCTTTACTGCGGATTATAGAAATTGAGAAGAATTCCTCTAGAATCCTGATTCTTGCAGTTTACCAGGACCATTGCGATTCTTTGTTGAATGAATCAAGAAAAATCTGAATATGTTCCTGAGTTTAGATTTTGGCTGTTTTCTCTAAAGGCAAAGCTATTAATTATGAAATGTTTTAATATTAGTAGTGGATAGCTACAAAGCTATCATTGCAGATCTGTACCATAGCATCTAGCTTCTTTTGATTTTTGACAAAGGCACTTAGCGCGGAACATTATTTTTGCATGCGGCCACAGAACAGAATTAAATTTATTTTATGTTTTTTTTTTTTACATTAATCAATCCGTCACTTTTTTCACACACACGATCATATTTAGCACCATTGCTTTTGAAATTTAAAGAATTTTTTAAATCAGAGCCGTTCTTAGCAAATTCAAGGCTAGGTGCAAGAAAATTTTAGAAGCCCTTGCCTTCTAAATTACTCAATCTTTTCTCATTCGTCTCAATACTACCAATTTAGCTGATTTTTAAAAATTGCTCAACGAGAAATTTAGGTTCTTATTAACTTATTGAAGCTAATTTTAGCTTGAAAACGTCTTTAATGATTTTGTTTAAATATTGTTTTTAGGATCGAGAAGTCCATTGGGCAGACTTGTATAAAACCAAAAAATTTCTGCGTTTATAAATATTGGGTTAAAACTTTCTGCAACTTTAATGTTTAATAAAATTACGAGTTATATTATTTTGAAATGGACGAAATTCGCGTCTTTTGTGCACTTCAGAGAAAAAATTCCCGATTTTTACACAATTCACGGGCGGATTTCTCGTTTTTTTACGCAATTTACGGACAAAATTTCCATTTTTTACTCAATTCAGTTACGGAAATCCCGTTTTTCAAGCAATTGACGGACAAAATTCCCGTTTTTGGGTAGTCTTTGGATGAAATTCCCGTTTTTCGCATGAACCTTTGTTGAAATCAATGAATATTTTTAATTTTTTCGCACTAAACAAATTACAAAAACAAAAATTGTTTATTTCCTGAAATTTTCTGCCCACAGCGTGCGTCTATATAATACAAATCTGCTATTGAGCTAGGCTGAATGCTCAAAAACATTCGATTAATGGGTTACTTTAGATGGGTTTATTGATTAATTTTAGTTATGGGTTAATTTTGTCACAATGAGTCAAGGTGAAGCTAAAGCTATCTAAAAAAATGATTTTGACAAAATGTTTTATCACCCCATTTTCTTACACGAGAAGACTATTGAGATAGGTCATATGCTCAAACAATTTCGATTAGTAGGTCATTTTTGGATTGCCTTGGTCAAAAAAATTTTATCTATAAAGCGATTTCAATAATTTGACTAAATTTTGTATTCTACTGGTTTCGGGCTCGAGAAGAGCATTAGTTAGATCGTATATTCGAAATAAAATCAATTACTGGGTCATTTTGGGCCACTATGGTTCAGGATCATGCTAATTGTATCTTAACAGCAAGAATGATACAGTGAAAATAAAAATTCAAATTGAACAAAAAGGTAATTTTGACCGAGCTTAAATAATCTGCCTTAATTTTTTTTTTTTTTATACTTTTTATAGAAATTTAAAATTATTATTAATTGAATAATATTTTTTTCTTCCAATTACATTCATAATAAATTCTTCAATATTTAAATTAGATATTTATAGGTTATTGTGTGTCAATATTTCTGCAAAACATCTTTAATTAATTGGAAATGAGATTTATTTATTAAAACACAAATATTTACTTTTTAAATACAAAGTTGCATCGTATAAATTTCTTTTCAGAAATTATCTCACCATTAAAGACATTCAGAAAACAAACAATAGTGATTTGGTAACTATGTTTGCTATGAAAGATGTTTTGTTTCCAGAAAACTCTTCTCACGACCTTATCACTCTATCTTTTCTTTTTTTTTGAGTAAATATTATTAAAACTGGACATCTTTGTAATAACACGATTATTTTTAATTCTATGTAATAATAGAACTATTGTTTTAAATCATTTTATTTTCCTTTTGTAACAGACAAAACGAAGCTTTCTTCTATTTGTCATTTATTTATTTTTAATTCCCTTTTTCATCTCACTTTTCCGGGAAATATATTTAAATAACTTTCTAGTTTAGTTATTTATATTATTAATGATATTAATAGTTTTAAATTTCAGCTATTTTCAATATAAAATAAATAAACACGTGAAGGATAAATTTCAGTTTATAGCTACTATGAAATATAATGATAAAGTGAATATAAAGTATATTATGTATTGAGTTTATTTTACAGTAAAAAATTTGTAATTTACTGTAAAGTATGAAAATTATTCTTCATCCCTTCAGGAAAGGGAATTTAACTTTTTTGGAAAAGTGCCATTTATAAGCCTTTCTCCTTTAAGTTTTATTTTCTGACGCTTTTAATGTTTTTCTAGAATTTCCTTAAGTATTTTGGGTACTTACGTATTAACGCCACCGCAGCAGAAGTGACTCTATATCGGTCCATTTTCCACTGAAATCCGATATGATATTTTGTTTTTAAATATAGTGTTTTGGATTTTGAAAGTGTTTTATTTTATGATTTGTCGCAAAAAATTTAGGTGTAGATTAAAAATCACCAAATCTGTAACTGCGGTGGCGTTGATACGTAAGTACCGTATTTTGTTTTTATGTATCGTAAATGAATGTATCTTATGCAATTCATTTCATGTTATCTGTTTTCATATTATTGTATTAGAATGGGATACTTTGCTAGATTCATTTTTACAGAAGAACTGTTAAAACCACTTATTTAAACTTTAGGGATGGGATTTGGGCAGGACAAACTTCTGTGAATTATACAAACTTCAGAAAAGATTAAAAGAAAAGAAAACAACTAACTTTAACTAATTTTCTTCATTGTCTTGAATCTTAATCGTCTTTATGATAATATCTGAATTAAAACAGCGCCCGGATTCGTTAAATTACGATACAACTTCACTTTAACTTTTTTTTCTGGAATATTTACATTAACTAACGACACTTCGATTTTCATATAGTTTTTGTAAAAATTGTAGTTAAAAAGTAAAGAAATGTTGATGAGACCAAGAGAAAGCAAATCACGTTGACATTGAAAAAAACCTAAAGACCCTTTATAATGGAGTTACGAATCTTTTACACACAATTTGATTTTTGAAAATATGGTTCCTTTGACAACGTGTGGTAACAGTTAATGCTTTGTTTGTTTTTTTACTATGATTTTTAAGTTTTATAATTTTAGATCTTATTTATTTGATATCTAATTTAATTAATTTAATGAAGTTTTTTCATTAATTTATTATTTTATAAGTAGAAATTACTTATCTTCTAAGGAAGGTAATTTTAAAATCAATTATATTAAATTGGTCTATTTTTCTTACGAAAATTGTAAAAATGTTGTGAAATTTCGTAATTTTTAATATAGCTCTCTCTTTCCAGCCTCCGAATAATCCTATCGTTTTCAAAAAAGTTCTACTTATAAGCCCCCTTAAAATTATGAGAATTTCCTGTTTGCTAGGGTTTACTTTTGGTACTTTACGGTACATAAATAATGTTAATTATTAAAATTTTTATACAAAAATTATTAACTATTATGAGAATTAATTAATAGCAATAATTCATCGTTTAAAGTTTTATTCAGAATTTTTATAATACCCCAAAAAAAATTACCTTTTTTTTTTTGAAAAATTAGTCAAAAACAAGGTTTAAGTAATTATTAATTTATAATAAAGCAATATTGCATAAATACATAAAAATAATACTTAATACTTTTAGGTTACATTATTTTGTCCAGATTCAGATTTTAATTTGTTTTTAAATATTGCTACAGATTACAATTCGCAATGAGCAAGATATTACTAATTAATTTAGTTTAAAGAGAAAAAAATTATAAACTAACTACTGACTTATAAATAGCATATTTTTCCTCTAGAAAACATTTAACATTCATACATCCTAATTAATTTAATAACATTATAATAATCGAAATTTTAAAAAATATATATTTGCTTATAAAAAATATATATTTGCTTACATTTTTTAAAATTATACATACATAATTTTAAAAAATATATATTTAACTATATAATAGTTATTATAGGGTAAATACCCTATAATAAGTATTATATAGTTCATGTAACAGTTTTTAAACGAGTGATGAATAAGTTAGCTATATAGAGAATTAATGATTGAAATAGCTTTGAACTGTTAATAAATACGTTTAATAACAAACAATTTAATTTTTGAGATTTTTTCTATTAATTTAACGATTTAACTTCTTCCAACAACCACTGTTAGGGACTGAAATGGTTAGTGACCGAAACACAAGGACCAAAACGACATGACCGAAATGTGCTGCTTCTGGGCGTTGGAGCAGGAATCAGGCCCATTTTTAAAAAAAGAGTCAGAGTTAATAAACAAGCTGACTCAAACTCCGTCTTTTTTTTGTTAGGCAGTTAAAAGTGAAATTAAACCTATCATGCAATTTGAAATCTATAAAATGTATTAGTATTCATATTCATAGTCCATCCTTATCGCAATTCAAGAATATGATTGATCAGAAAACTTTGCTACCTAATGAATTTCAATTTTAAGCTTTCTGGTTAAATTATGCTGAAAATATTCTTTATTTTCAAGAATAAATTTGAAAATATATCCAAGTTAGCAGCAGTAGCCGGTGTCAGTGTTGTAACTGAGAGAAGTCATTGATTTGAAACTTGAGTTTGGCTCATACAGTGGCGGTCAAAAGTTTCCGGCCACCAAAAATTTTTCAGTTAATTTGTAGCTATACCCATATGAAGAGGAATCTCAAAATGATACTTACACATTTTATTGACATAATAGTTAGGAACTTACTTGTGGAATAACATGTAAATATCAATAAATTTAATTGCAAAAATTAAGTACAAAGGAAAACGCATGTTCTTAAAAGTTTCCAGCCACTTTCGCAAGTTTTTAAAAATATGTATTGTAATAGAAAACTACTGCTATCAACAACATTTATATTTAGTATTTTATAGTATTAGTATTTTATTACCTCCAGAAATAAGTTCTACGGCGCAGTAACGTGACATTCATACAATCAACGTTTAAAGATCGTCTATGGTACGTTTTTTCCACATTTCTTGCAATTTTTTGTAATTTTCTGCTGAGTTGGTATATTTATAGTTCAGCAGACGTTTGCCAACTTCTTCCCAAAGTTTTCCAATTGGATTCATGTTAGGCGTTTGGACTGGCCATTTCAAAAAAAAAATTTTTTTTGCGAAAACCATTGCTTGCATATAATCATTGTGTCGTTATCATGTTAAAATAAATAGTTGCAACCAAAATTTTTCTCTAATAAGGCAGAAAATAAACTTGCAAGATATCCTTATACATTGCATCATTCATCTTGCCGTGGATTTTAAATAACGGACCGACAGTTTTTGAAGAAAATACTCCCCACATTATAACGTGTCCTCCGCCATGCTTCATTGTAGGAATAACATACATTGAATCACATTTTTTGTTGTTAGGTCATCGGACGTATTGTCTGCCATCACTCCCGAAGAAGTTTCAAATTCTATTGATGGAAAAATAGTACTTTAGTCCAGGTTTCACTATACCGGACTTTGTGTTTTTTTGGAAAACGCCTGTCGGTACGTTTATATTTTTTACCTACGAAAAATTTTTGAACACCGACACTTCCATAAAGTTCTGTATCACGTCAGCATCTTGACACGGTAGACCGACTTATTTCAACAATATTTTCATTTTATAAATAGCCGTATATTGCAACAGAATTTTTATGCGGGTCATCAATTGTTTTTCTCCTGATAATTCTGTCAACGAGAATAGTAATTTGTAGAAGTCTTCCGGACCTCAGAAAGTCCTGAAGGCCACGGCCATCTTTATATAACTTTTAAATATCGTTTACAGTCGATTTTACCAATCGATAATTTTACCGCAATACCTGGAGAAGATTAGACCTTTAGTGACAAATTAATCACTAATTTACAGACAATATTTGTTGAATTTTTCAATTCTGAATTTAAACTATGCTATTCACGTTGATTGATTCACAGACACGACCAAAAAACGCTTTACCGATAGAAATATAAACCAAGGAAGGATGAGTGGCCGGAAACTTTTGCACACGCGAACTTCGAATTCTACCCCTTTACATGAAGCGTCCACAGTATCCAATCAAAATGATCACGTGATCAGAATTCATTCACATATTCCTAACTTTTGAAGCAATTGTGCTCCTTCTTTGCTGAAACCTTCTGGTAAATAAATCAAAGAAACTAAGTGGCTGGAAACTTTTGACCGCCACTGTATATTGTGATTTCTGAGTTGAACTTAATTCATTTTTTTTCAAAAAGTAAGTGTAAGTTGAGTTGAACTCAAAAAATCTGAAAGCTTGAATAAAAATTAGAACACACATACATTTATATTACTTTATGTTTTAAAATAAATGGGTTCTACACAGTAATTTCCTCCCACATTAACAAAGTATTAGGGATGAGATCAGCCAAATTTAAAAAAAGAAGGACTATCTTCCCTTTACCTTCTTTCAACCCCTATCCTACTCCACCATTTATAGAAATTCACCCTTTTAAGGGGACAGATAGTAAAAATTAAGGGGAGAGCTAGATTAATATTTGTTTACTGTTATTATAAACTAAAAATACAGCATAAAATCTTTAAAACTAGTTTTAAAAGTTTTATGGATTAAAAAATTTGCTGATGTTAATGAAGAGGAAGAGGAAAGAAGCAGATGTTTCATTTTTTTTTTTTGGGGGGGGGGGGAGGTGGGTAAATAATTTTAAACAATTGTTTAATTAATGTTAAAAGAAATTTTATTTTTTAATATTTTGAACTTTATACTGGGAGAAAGTGAAAATGGAAAAAAAGGAAAAATTCGGGAGGGTGGGGGAGGGAGCATAATTTAAAATGATTATAATGGAAGAAAAGAAAAAAAAATAAAGAAATTTAAACTGCAGGAAATGTGGAAAGAGTTCGAGTTAAATCTTTATTTTAAGCTGCTTTCCATTTTTCACAGTTTTAGCTTTTGGAATTTCAATAAGGATTTTACAGCAAATATTTACAAAGAACATACAAATTTAAACAAATTCCCTTTATGCCTGAGTCAAACACTAAAAGTATATAATAGAATAATATAAACAACACTTCAAATGTCATTTAAGATTAATTTTCGTATTCAAAAATTCTTTCCTAAATAAAAATATTTCTTAATACCTAACTACTACTCCCTGATATTAGTTCATAAATTTCATGTCCCCAAAAACTTGTTTAAAATAACAAATATATTTATTCTTTTCAATTATTGTAGATTTATAGCAGCAAAAGATGAATTCTCCTATCGAGTAATTTTGAAAAAGGACTTGAAACTAAAAAGAGGATATACAGGAATAAATATAGATTGCATGGTTTCTTTATGTCATCAATACCAAGCAAGCTTCAAAATCAGAAAGAATATTTGTCTGTATATTCTCTATAAAGAGAGAATATGAATATATTTATTACAATAATACAATTTGTATAAATCACTATTAAACGGAAATATCAAATTAGGAAGCGTTTCGAGCTACAACAATAACAGCTCGTCATTAGCGGAACGAACCCGTGTCCCTAAGGGGGAAGTGTTAGATATAAACTGAAAGAAAAACGTAAAGAGGGTGGAGATTATAAAGAGTGCGACAACTTTCACTAGTCAAAAGAGCACAGGTGGAAGACAAAAGTGTTGCCAAAGTAATGAAAGAGAAAGAAAAAAGGTGGAATAATAATAAAATAGTAATAAATAAATAAATAAATAAATAAAAAAGAAAGAAAGAAAGAAAAATAAAGTAAAGTAATAAAAGAAAGAGAAAAAGGTGGAATAATAATAATAGTAATTAAAATAAACAAATAAATAAATACATAAAATAACAAATATATATTTCAAATATAAATAAAACGAAAATAGTCGAGAGAAAGAACTACAAAAACAACTTCCACGCAGGAGAGAGGGAAAGGGATGATGTGAGATCATTGACAAGATTATTAGAATTTTTACAAATAAAATAAGCTTCATGAATATTTAAGTGAGAAGGAGAGGCAGGGTAAAAAATAATTCTGGCCATACAGAAATTGAAATAATGACTGGAACCCCAACAGTGAGAAGCAGTCGAGGACCTAGATAATTCCTGATTTGCAATATATTTGTGATGCTCGCCCAATCTTTTCTTCAACGCTTCAGACCAGAAGAGCGAATTTTTGAGAAAAACGAAAATATATTGAGCAAAACATTAAATGTTTTTTAAAAAAATCTTTTTTTTCTTTCTACTCCCTGTGATCGCGATGCTGTCGATCATAAATCAACGATTGCAATACATCATGAATCATCCTTTTCCAAGAAATATGGTGAATGGAAGTAACCGAGGAGGGACAACAGTATCTTGCTTTTATTGCACTGCACTGTAGAAACATAGTATCGGAAATCCGTTTTTCTGAATTTTGCAATTGTAGTTTTCCATGAGTTGGTACACTTTAGTTTAGTTCAAATCACTCTTACATCTATTGAAAAGGAAATATTTTTGTTAAGGCCACTTATTGTTTCAATTTTTATTATAACGATTCCTCATTAGAAGAGGATTTTAAAATTCATTTTCTTATGACTTGATAACACACATTTTTTTCATCCTTTTGATTATTTACTAGCAAAAGCCATGCTTTGTTTGGATTCCCGAAGCATTATTTTATAAAACAGATATTTGAAAGTAAAAATATTTTTTAATATTATTTTTGCATCTTTATTAAACAAAAACGTTATTTTATGTTTTGGCGCATTTTAATTTTTTATTTTTGATGTAAGCTGGCATAATAAAATATTTTCGAAGCAAACTTTTACAAAATATTTTTACATTTTCAACTAAAAGCTCTTTTAAAGATGTTTTTATAATTTACAGCAACCACTGGTGTTTTTTTAAGTTGTTTGAAATATGCATGTTTCCAATCTTTGTAATTAACATCAAATAATCTTTGATAGCTATTTTAGAATAATATATTTGAAGAGAGCTTGAAGAAAGTTACTTCGTCAAAATCCTATTTTCTGGAAAAACATTTGAAATCTGCTCTCGTTGATACTATGAATTTTTAACTGTAAAACTTTTTATTTTAATTTCTTCGTTTTTATACATGTTAGCGTATGAGAATTTTTGATATTGTAGAATTTTTCGTAAGGAAAATTTCTATTGAAGGCTTAATTTTGAAGGATTTTTGCTCTCGGCAACGTTACGTACGTTTTTAAGCCAACTGGTGTCTATATATCCTCAATATCTACAACTGCTTCATCTAATGTTAAACCTTGGGATTTATGAATTGTAACAGCAAAAGCTAACTGAAGAAGAAATTCTTTCCTTGAGCAATTTATGCTTCCATTTTTCCAGAATTTAATTATTGGGGGAATTGGTACTCACCAAGTTAAATTATTGTAGTATTCAAATTTATCCATGATTATTTGCGATATTTGGTCTGGTGGCTTGTGATTTTCTTTATTACGTGCAACAAAGTCTAAAGTCCCGTTCACTAAACCTTTTTTGGTCCACAAATAAGAACGTAACATTACTTTATATCCAAATGATAAAGTAAGAAATGGTTAAAGTCAATTTGTCGTTTCTGAATCGGCCACTTTGCTTTAGTGCATTTATAAAGAGCTTGAATCGAGGCAACAACTTCACGCTTCAATTCTTTTAATTTTTCATTTATATAACAAACTTAACAATTAATTTTAATTGTTTACAATTCTTTTGTTGCCACTTTACAAAAAAAAAAAAAAATCCATAATACAATTTTTTTTAATGTTTAAGTGTCATCTGTGCAAACGATTTTGCTGAATAATGAAAATACATTTTATTTATTAAATTAATCATGATTCTATCTATAATTACTTACTCCATGATTTATAATTTTTTCTGAAAATATACGCATTTAATTTTTTATTTATTTGCTAAAATGCGTCCGTATTGAAAATGCATGTAAAATAAATTAATTAAAATAATAAATTTTTTAACGTTTTACTGTAAAAAAATTATATTGTGCAAATCTACAGATCATAATTTATTTCTGTGTTTAATTTGAAGTTAAAATATTGAATAAGTTTTTTGTAAAGTGTACGACAAAATGTAATTTGAGTGGCCTAGTAGAGGCTACACTTCGCTCATCCTAATTAATTAATTTAAGAAGACGAGAATAAACAAATTTTAAATTCTCTGTTATAACGATCCCCCATTAGTGCGGAATTTCGAAATTCCAATTTTTACAACTGTAAAATAAAATAAATGCAATACAGTAACATATTTTATCAATTTTTTCAGATTATTCTATTTGTGTGGCTGAAATCATTTACATTAGGGATGCACAACCTGTGTCCAGCGATTGGTTAATGTGTGGCTCACGAATTTTGTAAATTTACAGCTTGAAAAAATTTCGATTTTGTGCACAAGTCGAAGGAATAAATTTCATCAATTTACCTCGGCTAAATATTAAGTGTCATCAGTCACTTAACAATCGCAAATTTCATTAATCGGGTAAGGAAAAATCGTGATTTTTATTGATCAAATGCAGAAAATAGTGAATTTTGTAAATGAGGACCGGAAAAATCGCAAATTACGTTTATCAGGTATGGAGAAATCGCGAAATGTTGTCCACGAGTCTCGAAAAAAAATATCAAATTTCGCCCATCGGAAGCAGAAAAATCGTGAGTTTTCTCGATAAAGCACGCGGAAAATCGCAAATATTGTCCGTCTGACACGAAAAATCACACATTTCGTTGATCAAGCTACAAAAAACCGTCAGTTCTGTTGATGATGCGCGAAAACATTGAAAATTAAATTCATCGGTTGCGAAAAAATCGCATGTTTTATCGGTTTATCGCCAGAAAAAATGCAAATTTCACTGATCGGGCACGAAAAAAAGTGCGAATTTTGTTATTCAGGGACGAAAAAATCGCAGAATTTTTGTGATAAGACACGGAAAACTCACGAATTTATCGATGATGCGCAAAAAAATGAAAATTTCGTCGATAGGCTGCGAAATAACCATGAGTTTCTCCAGTTTATGAAGAGAAAAAAAATCCCGAATTTCAGATTGCCTCGTAAAAGAAGATGCAGATTTTGTCAGAAATAATTAAAAGACGCGAATTTCGTTGATCGGCGCGGAAAAGCGTATTTCGTCAATTAAAGGCGGAAAGAGTGAAATTGACGAAGTTATAGATTTTTTCTTTTTAGACCCTCCCGCCCCCCTTTTTTAATTTCGTTTTTAATTTTCTTTTTCTTTTTCTTTATTTATTTATTTATTTTTTTTTTGGCTGTAAGAGTTGGTATCATAAAAACTTGTAATTACAAAAGTTTTAGTTAATTTCATGACTATCTATAAAAAATTTTATTGTACTTGGTATCTTCAGAATTGTCAAACTTACGATTTTTTTTCTTCCAAAACCCCTACTTTTTTTCGTCCCTTGAGGCCATTTTTAACTTTATCAAATATCTTTCATGCACAAATTTTTGGCACATTTTGTAGAAGTATGAAACTTTAAACTTATTTGACATCTATTTTCATTAAGAAGTTATGGTTTTTTTCTATTTTCACAAAAACTCTCCCTATTTCTACTCCTTGGTCTGATTTTGCCCATTAACAAACTTGACCGAGATTTTAACCCCTTGATTTTATGTATCACTTTAGAGGAGATTTGTGCAAAATTATAAAAGATATCGTGTCTATAAATAAGTAATGTGTATACATATATATAAAAACTTTTTTTACTGATGGTAATTTTGGGGACATGATCAAAGTCATGATCGGCATAGATCTGCAAAAATTTTTCAGAAATTCTAACATAGGAACGACTGCAATAGGTAGTATTTCATATGAAATCTACCTAAAATTGAGGAGAGTCAAATTCATTTTGCCATTGTTTTTTCTTCATTAAAGATCCACCGAAAATTATTTTCTTCTATCGAAAGTTATTAAACGCTAAAATTTTTCAATATTGCTTAGCTAGTTAATAAAGCTGTTATTAGCAACATATACAGTAGACTCCCTCAAACTGCAATCCTAAAATCCACAATTCTCTAAAATCCGCACATAATTTACAGATGTAAACAATTAAATTTTCAGTTTAGAACTAGGGACAAAATTTGACTTTTTTAAAATTTTTATATCAGTTCTATATACATTTTAATGTGTAATTTTCGTTAATATTGCTGAATTTTTGTTTTTTTTTTAATCAAGGAAGAGTAAATGTTTTTCCAAAAAAAAAAGAAAAAAAAATTCAAAATATTGCTTTTATCACTGATAATCATAATTTATTGCCAAATGTATTAATGCATTAATCAAGTTTTTTTTTTTACTATTAAGTCTGGCTAAACCTGAAACAAAACATCCTTATTTTATGAATTTGATGTGGAGTGCATCTTTATGAGGAAAATTTAACTGAATAATTTAGAAAAAATGCATCTCATCATTATAATGAATATTATTTATACATTATTGATTATTTACTTGACTTTTTCTTTTAATATTTTAATCATTTTTTAAACAATGTCTAAATATTTATTATTTTAATTTATTACTTATTTTAATATTTTACTATATTGTAAGCTTTCATTATAGTTTCTATAGCATTATTAATTGCATTCAAATAACTATTTAAAAAATATAAACAAAGCAATTGAGCAGAAATCCACAAAATTCTAAAATCCGCACAACCTCTGGTCCCAAGCTGTGTGGATTTGAGGAAGTTTACTGTATTGAAATAATATATGTTTCTTAAAAATTCTGAAAAACAGCCCCCCCCCTGACAAAACATTGACAAAAATGAGAAAAGGGCTTATAAATGCATTTTTTGGTAAAATTTTCTAGATACAGTAGACTTCCTCAAATCCACACTCCTAAAATCCACACTACGGAGATAAACAATGAAACATTCAGTTCAGATATAGGTGTAAAATTTGACTTTTTTATTTTTATATCAATTCCGTACACATTTTAATTTGTAATTTTTATTAAGGATATTGAATTCATTATTATTTTTTTTTAAATGAAGAATGAATAATTTATTTCTGAAAAATACCAAGATATTGCTAACATCACTGATAATCACAATCTTATCAAACATATTTATCTATTAATCAAGCTTTTTTGGTTATTAAGTCTGGATAACTTGAAATAAAACTTCCTTATTTTATGCTCTTGATGTGAATTAGAATGTAACTTTATGAGGCAAGTTTCATTGAATATTTTAGGAAATACACTTTTCATCTTTATAATGAATATTTAATTGTACATTATTGATTATTAAACTTGACCTTTGCTTTTAGTATTTTAATCATTTAAAAAATTATTTAAATTTTTATTATTTTAGTTTATTATTTATTTTAATTTTTTAGTATAATGTAAGCATTCATTATATTTTTGATTTCATTATTAATTACATTTAATTACTTTTTAAAAAATGTAAACAAAGCAATGACCAGAAATCCACAAAATTCTAAAATCTGCACAACCCCTGGTACCAAGCTGTGCGGATTTAAGGGAGTCTACTGTATTATGAAGACAAAGGTTTTTTTTTTTCCAAAATCAACTGATAAAATTCCTGACCATTTGCTGATGATCATAATATTCTTTTATGATAGATTGGCAAAATTCCTGATGCATACTCCTTTTAAGGAATGCGGATTTTAGGAAATTGCTGATAAAGGATGCACGGATTATCAAACTTTAACTGTATTTTCATGTCAAATTTAAGAGAATTTTGGGTACTACAGTAGACTCCCTCAAATCCACAACTCGAAAATCTGCACATAGTTTATGGATGTAAACAATGAAACATTCAGTTGCGATATAGGAACAAAATTTGAATTTTTTAGTTTTATATAGATTCCATACATATTTTAATTTTTTAGTTTTATATAGATTCCATACATATTTTAATTTTTTAGTTTATATCATTTCCATGCATATTTTAATTTGTAATTTTTTTTAATATTGCTAAATTCATATTTTTTCATGAAGGAAGAATAAATTTATTTCTGAAAAAAAATCAAGATATAGCTGGTGTCACGTGTAATCACATCTTCTTACCAAATATATTTATGTATTAATCAAGCTTTTTTGGTTGTTATATTAAGTCTAGCTAAACATGAAATAAAACTTCTTTATTTTATGATTTTGATGTGAATTAGTAACAGACCTAATGAGGCAAGTTTCATTGAATAATTTTGAAAAAATACATTTCATCTTTATAATGAATCATACATTAGTGATTAATAACTTGACCTTTGCTTTTAATATTTTAATTATTTCAAAAGTTGTCAATTTTTTTATTTATTTATTTTATTATTTTTACTAATCACCATTTCAGTTTCTTTTGCATCATTAATTACATTTAAATTACTGTTTAAAAAGTGTAAACAAAGGAATGACCAGAAATCTGCAAAATTCTAAAATCTGCATAACCTCAGGTCCCAAGCTGTGCAGATTTGAGGGAGTCTACTGTACTTGGTTATCCCGTCAACCAAAAAACTATCACCAAATTACAAGATTAAATGCAAATAATGGTTGACTGTGAATGTCCCATTCAATGATAATCGACATGAAATACAGTAAAGCATCGTTTATACGACGATCTCTTATACGACGTTTACATTTATACGACGTTTTAATGTGGTCCCGATTCATTCCTATTCATTTTAATGTTAAAATATATCTTTTATACGACGCCCAAAATCATTTATCCGTCGATTTTTCGATTTTGTATAGCTTTAATTTTGTTTATTTTTCTTGTGTATTTTACGAACGAGCGGAAGTTGGCAGCTATGAATGTCACCAAAGAGCGTGTTTAAATGCACTCCACATTGTAAAAATGTGGGCTGGTGTTCGATTAGTCTGAAAAATCAGCATACGTGTAACAGATTACACTGATAGGGATCATTATTTTTTCGGGGATGGTCAGCTTTCCCGACCTGTTTTAAGTTGCAAATAGACTATCCTTCTAACTGTTATCAGTATTGACGACTTTTAGTTGGCCACGAGGGGTTTTTGATCTTTAAATGGAAATGAAATGATGTCCTGCAAATGAGGAACCTTTCGGTAAAACATAAATAAAGGTACGCATACTTAAATTGCTTACTAATTTCCCTCCCCCGTTTTTTGTTTGTTTGTTTATTTATTTATTTATTTTTGTTTAATTTACAAATTTATGCAAATCATCACGTTAAATATTAAAATTAAGTGAAAACAAAATAAATTTTAGCTTTGGAGGTGAAAATCGATTATACGTCGTTATCGTTTATACGTCGTTTTTCAGTAGTCCCTTCGGCGTCGTATAATCGATGCTCCACTGTATTTGTTTAAAACATTATATAGTGATTTTTATTTTAACTTTTTATTTGTATTTTTATTAATGTTTTACTAATTTATTTGTTCTTTGGTTATTTAAAATAAAAACTGCGTCAATATGCAAAATTTCACGATTTGTATAATTTGACGAAATTGGTCAATGAGTAACTAAGTAGTACTGAGTTTTGTGATTGCGTTTCCAAACGATGCAGTTTTAATTGAAATATACTTTGTTGTAAACATTGAATAAGAAAAAAAAATTGAAATAAATTAGTTATGTTTGAAAAGCATTTAACAATAAAAATTATGTCATGGGATGGGATGAGATAGGCACTCTTATAAGTTCAAGCATGAAAAAAAATTCTATGGACAAGAAAGAAAATGGATTAAATAAATCAAGTTTGGGTGCAGAAGGCAAAAACAAAATGGCCATTTTGGCAAAAGTACAGTCAAAATAATCTATTTGTAGCAGATATTCATGTAAGTCAATTATCTAAAGGAGTTTGCAAAAGCATTGGTGCTAAGAGGGTAAGTATGCACATAAGTGATAATATTCTAGTTTTATTCAATTGGCTTTGGCATTTTTTTGAACAGGAAATTTTATTTAATGAATACAAAGAAATAAGTATGACATATAAACAAGACATATTATAACATATTCATTTTCTACAGTTTTACCTCCAAATAAAAAGGCCTTCAATCACTTTTAATGTAGCAACTATATAAGATGAAATATTATAATATTACAAATAAAATAAGATGTTGCAGGTAGTGTCAGTGTTGGTAGATTGTGTATCTTTTAGCATGAGAATACACATGTAGGTACTATTTTCCTAAGTAAAAAAAAAAAACAAAAAACAATATAACATTGTTAAAAAACTTAGCCTAATTGCATCAGCTATTCGCAGTCCTGCCAAAGCGTAATGAATATATTGGAATGTCAGGTTCATGGCTTCTTAAACTGTTTTAATATGTTGTATAAATTTTGATGAACTTTATATAGGACTTCAGTATACGATCAATTAATAAAAATATTCACTTTCAAATGAACAGAATAAAACCTGTCTATAAGCAGCACGTTTTAAAATTTAAATGTTTAAAAAAAATTGGAACCAATTTGCTGTTTTTAAATTTAAATTCAAATAATATTCACCTAACTAATTACAAATAAATAAATAAATGAAATTATCTGCTATGAATAAAACATTTAAATAATCCTTTATATGATTTATTATCAACAAAAGGAAAATTGGGATAGATGAAATTTTGCGCAACTACATGATGAATCGCAGTTTGTAGAATTTTCAGTAGAAGAATATTTAAAGAAACTATTTTCCAATAAATTTATTTTAATAAAGAAGGTGGGATAAATAAACAGATTTTTTAGAAGTTACCTGCCAAAAAGGGCAAACGCAAGAATGAATTGTGGGTCATGATTTATTGAAAATGATTCATTCAGTAAATGGAGAAACTGCCGTGTAAGTTAACTAATGAAATTGTTATTTATTAATCAATCACAATGACTACATGATATATTTTTCTTTTTTTTAATATCTGGTAATAATATTGGCTTTTAGACCAGTTATTAAACAGATTTACCAATAAATTTTCCAGTTATGCAAAGTCCGAGAAAAAAACCAAATTGTGTCGAATTTTAAATACGGGATATAAGGTACCCTGGGGTAATAACGCCAAGTGCTTATATTTTGCATAATTATGAAATAATCAGGTAAATGACACCCATGTGCTCTGCGCAGAAGGGTTTTGAGTCATATAAATCGCAAAAAACAGCTTCAAGTTAATTTGTTTCATTTTTAGGTCTTATTGTTTTTACAAACAACTAAAATTAACGCTTGATCTAAAATTTGCGAGATATGTTTTGTGATGTGAAGACTATCTTTTTATCCGGAAATACTTTGTTAATTACATAAATTTGTAGTGCATTTCATGTACTTTTAAAATGTTGTTGAAGATTTTGGATATCTTCTCGAGATAATTTGTAATTTAAAATGTACAGCGCAATAACTATAACGGGGTAATAACGCCAATCCTTGACATTAAAACCCCGGTTGATTCCCTACAGTGACCGAGCTACATCCTAAATACTGATTCAAATAAACACGGTTAAAACTGTGCAATGTTTCTCATATTTCTATTTAAGCGGTCCTTTTTAAGCAAAAAGAAGCTCACGGTCTGATATTCTTTTGCCTCATCCCCCCCCTACCTCACCACACCTTTATTTTTCTTACGCTTTCACAAAAAAATTGAACATTTTCAATAGCTTAGAATGCAATTTGTCAATTTCTAAGTTTGTAGAATTTGTATTTTTAGAATTGGGCCTACCTACATGCAATTATTCCATCTTATTTCATAGTTTTGTTTGCATGGCGTTATTACCCATATAGGTGGGTAATAACGCCAAATAGCATTGGTCTAGAAAAAATGCCATTACATTTTATGAATACATATCTGTTAAATTATTTTATTTTTTATAGATAGTCAATGAGTTGCTGTATCAGATCCCATATTTGTTTGAAAAATACAATCTAAAACTAAGCCGTGAAAATTGGTAGAACCTTAACGTGGTGTTATTACCCCAGGGTACTTTATTTAAATACTAGATTAGCAGAGTTTTATTAATGTTTTCTTTGAACTTTGAATTGACAGTGCTTTGAGGCCTATAGCTGCTATGGCTGTCGCTCGATTGATCCATTATACACAGAAACAGAAACAATACAGAACACTTTTTATTACAGATATCACGGAGTAAGAAACAGGAGGAGAAACTTAATGCGCATGACTCTTCGAAAATACAAAGTGAAATTTTGATAAATAATGAGAACGCTGCGATACGATGTAGGCTGGTTTTTCGCAGACTTTCAATATGATTGTATGTCTAAGATACGTATGTTCGAATTAAAAGATTTTTTTTATTCGTTTATGTTTTATATTGATATATCATAAAATAAATTAAAATGGGATATAAGTGCTGTGTTCCTGGATGTAAAACAGGCTATAATAGTAAAAAAAAAACAAAAAAAAAAAACGAAGGAAAAAAAATTACGTTTATTCCGTGCTCTATAAGTGAGTGATGTTTTTTAGGCTTTAATATAAAGCTATTTACCTGTAATTATATTTAAATTGAGAATTTTTTTATTGTATATAGATCTTAGTGTATATGTTTTTTAAATGTTATGTGAAATAATAAAGAACATACTTTGTTTTGTGTCTAAATACAAAGTTATTTAATGTTTAAAAGGCGTGTACATTTTAGAAAACATTAATTAGCCAAAGATTTTTTATATATTTTTATAGCATTTATAAGCAGTATTTATTACTTTTTTATCCACTGTCTATGGATTAATTAATATTATTGGTCCATAAAATCAGAGTTGAATTCAGGTACTTTTCAGCCCGTTCCGCATCCTCTTTATTAAAATAAATTAATGGTAAGGTATGTTTCTTTTTGTTATTGTCGTTGTTTGTTTGTTTTACTATTCTTCTACTGAAAAATTCTGAAACTTGTTAATTGAATGTACGATGGCACTAAAGTTTATGTGTCCTGACTTTCACTTTTGCTCACATAATCATTTAAAAAATTTGACTTGCCGAATAGTACCCAACTTGTCAAGTACTTTAAGATTTTAGAACTTAAAGGTATTAAAAATTTTAATTTTTAAACAATTTTGCATAATATTAAGAATAAATTCTTTCCTTTTGATAAGCATGAATCAAGGGCGGATCTGGAGAGTCCTCAAAGGGGGGGGGGGGCGGTTTTAGAAATTTGGAGACTCGACTTTAATGCGTGGGTTGGGGCTAATTTTTTCACTGTGGGTCATGTTGCTTTTATTTTTTGCTGCGGGTCGGGTCTGGGTCCGGTTGACTTCCGTTTTTTGCTGCTGGTCGGGTTAACTAATGTTTATGTTGTGGATCGCTATAGCAGGATTTGCAGGTCTTTTTATTCAGAAACAATGGCGTTATCCATTTTTTGATACAAGCAGTTTAAGAAAATACTATAAAAATGATCGTTTTGAATAGAATTTCTGGAAGCGACAGCATGATAAGGTAGAAAAATCTGGAATCATTTGACGTACGACGAGAAAACTGCGCTCGTGGCAAAGCAAAATGTGGTGTTCCCCCCTACCCAACTTTTTACGCTGGTAGCATAAATTTGATGTCCCCTAAATATCCGCCTCCGGGGCAACCGCATCCTTCGCCCTCCCCCCTTTCGCACGGCCCTGAATATTGTCTGTCAAACACATCTTGAGAATAATTAAGTCTAGTTCCAGCCAGGCTCGTCTATATGTAGAAAAACAATGCAAGCTTGATCTCGGGCCGGTACGAGTCTACTAAAAAAAATATTAAACCCGGGTTACACACAATATAATTCTCCGATACTGATCTCTACACTGTAAAAGTTACATTTTTTATTGATGTTGCCAAACTAGTATCGGCTAGTGAAGCACATTTATACTTATTCTCATTAAATCCATATAATTGAAAATAGTTCATATTTTAACGTTCCTGCTTAAATCTTTAAAAGATCCAGTAGGTCCGCTAATTTTTTTTATCGGCTCGGCCCATATAGCCCAAATGCCATTTTGCGGCATCAGCCCATTTTGCGGCATCAAGAGCAAAAGCCGGGTAATGAAATTATACCGTAGAAAAAATTGCATAATACTTATAAAAAGTGTTCCAAAAGTAATTATAATTTTAAAGCTATTTTTTATATAAAAAAAGGCTGTTAAACGAAAAATTAAATTTAATAGTATCAAAACAACAATTTAGTATAAAATAAAAATATACTTTACGCATAAAAAGATTCTCATATTTTGTCTCTGTTTTAATAATAAAATGTTATGGACAATGGACATGTTAATGAAGTGTGTTTCATGAATAAATGCATGGAACCTGTAGAAAATACTGTCTATTATGTGTCAAATCGAACAGCATTTTTAAATTTTCTGTAAAAAAATGCACATTTTTAACTAGAACCATTTCATTCTTCATAAGAAGCCTTCGTTATAGGCATGACCCACAAAAATCCTCAAATTAAAATTTTTTAAGTTCAACACTTTTTTAGGAACAGGGGAAAAACTACTCGATCGCAAGAATATGGTAAATACATTCACTTACCGCTACGGCATCAGCAGATATCCCAAAAGAAATGATAATTACTACAGTTATTTTCATATGAAAAGTGATTACGACTTGTATACGTTGAGTACACTAGAAATTTAAATTATTCGGTAACCGCAAACTAAAATCAAAAGAAAATATTCTTTTCGCGTTAGATGTCTAAATAATAATAGTAATAAACGATCCAATTGCAAAATAGTCTCTGCCACAAACAAAAATCGAACTTAAGACAAATTCATTATTCCCGCTTTTTCCGAAGGCGCCGAAATGTCGGTCGTCGGCAATGCTTGAACATAAATCTACAGATGTAGATATGACTAATTGTTCTTTGTTTTTTTAATAGCATTCAAAAAGAAAAAAAAAAGAAAAAAAATTCTAAAAAGAAAAAAAAATTGTGCTTCACTTTCATTTTTATCAAAATAGCAAGACATTGATTTGAAAAGGAATAAGTACTCATTTTTAAGGTGAAAACGCTTTTTACATTTTTCTATTCATCGATAAATAAAACTTTCAGATTTCAGAAAAAATGAGTCCGAATCCCAATATAAAATCAGAGCACGATCTCGTATCGGACACGGGCTAAGTCTGAACCTGTGTCATCTCTAGTGCAGTAAAGAAGAATGACTCCGGATCAGACTCGATCTGAAAAAAAAATAACTCAGGCCCAAACCAAATCTGCAGAAAAATAATGATCATGACAGTATCAAATAAATAACGGCCGAGTTTTGAAAGCGGTAAGACCAGACACAGCCCGAGCCTCATGAACTGAAAAAGGCGCGGCCCGGGGGGGGGCGCCGGATTCTAGTTAGGATCTAACTCATTTCTTGCAAGGATGCATGTATTTTGGGGAAACTTTTATTTGCCCAAGAAAGTGAAGACTATCGCCCCCTCTGACCCACCATTGGGCCTGACCCAAATCTGCAGAAAAATAATGATTACGATATGGCCCGGTTCTGAAAGCGAGAAGACCTGACCCAGCTCGAACTCCGCGAATTTCAAAAGGTGGGAGCCACGCCGTACTCGAGTTAGGCTTCAATTCATTTCCTGCGAGTATGCATGTCTTTTTAGGAAATTTTTAATAGCCCAAGGGGGGGGGGGCGATCGCCCTTTCGACCCCTCCCTTAGATCTGCCATTGCATCTTCCCCCTTATGGTCTCGTTCGATCCCAGACCGAGCGTTTACCTCAAGGAAGAACGAAATCCACACCAGACCCGCCCTGAAAAGAAAAGTGTGGCTCAACCCCGCTCTGCAAGAAAAAGTAAGACTCGACCCGCCCCGGTTCTGAAAGTGTAAAGACCTGACCAACTTCCGTGACTTAAAACTGGTGCGGTCCGGATCGGGCCGCGCCGGTCTCCAATCCTTTTTCCGTGCGGTCATCTAATGTCATTTTTCAGAACCTTTATTGGACTCAAGGGGGGGGGCGATCGCTCCATCGCCCCCCCCCCTTAGATCCGCCATTGGCATGAATTTTATTTAGAATTAAACGTTTTACTAAGAAAGCTATCATTTGAGTTATTATTTAGCAAAAATATTTTTTTATTAACAAAAGTTTAAATTTCATTGTTGTGAATGTAATTTTCTTATATTCGAAAAAGAATATTTTAAAGAAAATTTCTCAAGGATCTAAAAGTAAAATTTTATCATCTTATAGATACTACAGTTTGTTTGTCATATTAATTCAGATGATGGTACCATGACAACAAGAGAGTTCTTATGTATTATCACCAGGTCAACTAGAAATGCACATAGCATGATGCCAAATGTTCTAGTAACATTAATCCTTAATTTATAACATACATAGCCTAGCATAATTAATAGCAGCCATAATGTGATGATAATAAAACAAAATATAAGTTATTTATTTATCATAATTTATTAGATTTTTTAATACTTCTTTGTTATTTATTTATGTTTATTTAATAAATTTATTTTTTATTGTTTACCATTTTTAACAATTTTATGGATATTTAATAAAGTTAAATTACTAATTTGAATGTAATTGATGACAGTTGTTGCCAAATTATCTCTTGGCCTGAATACAGGGCCGTAACTACCGACGGGTCAACCAGGGCACTGCCCCGGGGCCTCAAAGCCTGAGGGGCCCCAAACTGATGGTTAAAAAACTATTAATTTTAGTTTCTAGTCTAACTTCCTATAAAATGTCCAGCACCTAACTAAAAGTTAGTAAAAAAAAAAAATCAAAGTGCTTGAGTAAATGTTTTTTCGTGACGGTCGATATACTGCCATACGCTTTGCATGCAAAAGCAGCTCTAGAGCAGACAGAAGAATGTTGAGTTGAATGTGTCATGTCATGCCAGCATGTTTACCGATCCCACTGAAGCTAATATAAGGAAGAAAATATGGACTTCTGATCGGATGAATAATATAAAAAGCATCTAAAAAATCCTTGAAAATCTTTCTTCTTATCTATTAATAAATACATAAAATCGAAATTTTTTAAAACCAAAATCCATCTTTCAAAATGTTTTTAAAGAGAAAGGTATGATTAAGTTACATAAACTCAAAAATGAACCTAAACAAAATACTCTTTAATGTATTCAACCAATTAGAAATCTGTATTTTTTACCGCTACGTTAGCTTCAGTGGGATTGGCAAAAATTGCGTCGCCGCCAGGTGCCTGCCAAGTAGGGTTGCCCAATTCTAAATTTTTTATTCACTTTTGGGCTTAACATACTGTATACATTTAAACAGCGACGTGCAAAAAAAAAAAAAAAAAAAAAAAAAAAATTGCACCCGGCGAAAAGTTTCAATTTGCCCCGCTATGGGGGCCCATGGGGGTCTTGCCCCAGGGCCTCCAAGTTTATAGTTACGGCCCTGATTGAATAATGTTTCAACTCTTTTTCATAAATAAAAATTTCTTAGCGATAATCTTTAGACTAAAATAATATACACTTTGGTTATATTCATACCCAAATATGTATATACATTGTCTGATCTGTTATCCGGCATTCAAAAAACTGGAATGTTCTGAAAACCAACCTTTTTCACAACTCGTCATGGACTGCAAAAAAAACTTTTAAAAGATATTTCTGGCTTATAATTTGGCCTATTCTATTTTTTAAACCCATCTGATTAACAGGGGAAAAAATCTTATAGCTATGTCTTAATATTAAATTAAGAGGGGGGGGGGATGTGGGAATGTCCATAAATATTGAAATGTTACCGGGGAAAAAAAATGGTATGATTCTTTTTTTTTTTTTTTTTTTGTTATTTGTTCAGAGTTCCTTGAAAACAGGATGAGATTAAAAGCATGATTATACATCTCTGCTTCATGGTCAAAGGGCAGAAAGTCAATAGGTCATTCATTCATTCCAAGAGGGAAAAAGAAAGTCTTCCCTTTTGAAAATGCAATCAAATACAAATATGTTAATAAATTTTTAATAGTGGTTAAATTAGTGAAGAAAAGTATTTTTCAACAACTTAAGCAGTACACATAACTAATAATATTAAACGAGATTTTTAATAAAAGAAGGAAACAGTACTCTTATTTTTTTATTACCTTCTTATTATTAAAAAAAGTTTTTTTTCTTCATTGCTAATTGCCCCAAATTTTCAGTGTATTCAAATAATAATATATTAAGCCACTTACCAAATTTCTATTAAAATGCAATATGTTTTCATAAAATTAGAGACTTGCTATATCATACATTCCAACAACAACAAAAAATTTAATGGCTATGTAGAGTTTTTTTTATCTTGATCATAAACGTCAAATGTTATCAGTTTGAACCTGATGATGTTCTTAGCTATTCAAAATGGATTCATTATTACTGTATGCTAATTGATGTAATGCAAGTGAATTATACAGATATGATTTAAATGATACAGAAGTTAATTTTCTAAGCTTTCATTTGCTTTTTCCAGAAAGGTGAGATGTCTAATAAATAAATTTAGAAATTACATCCTAACACAAAATATTGTTGACTTTTATTTTTAATTTGGTGAGAATAACTTTATCAAATGCAAATTTAATAATTATAAAAGAGTTGTTATTTCAACTTCTTGATCACAAGAAAAAAAGGCTAAAAAACATTTTCCTATTTCACTGCAGCATCACTGCACCCCCCTCCCCTCTGCCGTCTTTCATCACAGATTTTTTGGCACTCAAGTGTCTGGCAATCACCTTTTCCTGAGCATACCAGTTAGTTTAGGTGGAAAAAACATTTGGCATTTCTTTATGATTTCAGCATAGACCTGAAATCCAGAAAATTCTGAAAACTGGAATAAAATCGATCCCCATCTAGCCAAATAATGCACCATGCACTAATAATTACACGTATGGGGGAAACTTTAACTAATAGCAAAAAAATATAAAATTAAGAATTGCATTCAAAGAAACAGCATAAATCAATTTATTTACTAACATACAGAAAAACAATGCAGTATAATAATGAGTAAATCTCATTATAAAAATGAGCACTCTTCAATTTTTAATTCAAGAAATATAAGAACTTATATAATGAATAAGCATCTGTTTTTTATTATTCTGACGTTCAGAAACATGACTGAAACAGAAATTCTTATATTTGTTACTTTTGTTTAATGTTAAATTAGTCATATTTTTCAATTTCAGTGTACAGTAGACTCCCTCAAATCTGCACAGTTTGGGACCAAAGGTTCTGTGGATTTTAGAATTTTGAAGATTTCTGGTCATTGCTTTGTTTACATTTTAAAATAGTAATTTGAATGTAATTAATAATGCAATCCAAACTATAATGAATGCTCACAATATAATAGAATATTAAAATAAGTTATAAACTAAAAGATTAAAAAAATAGATAATTTTTTAAATGATTAAAATATTAAAGCAAAGTTTAAGTTAAAAATGTTGCAGTTTGTAAAGAGAAAAAAAATAGTTTTACATTATTGTGTTTTGGCAGCATCTTTTCCGTTAAGGTTTTTTTTTAATTATTATTGAACTCTGTGTTCCATTAACTTTTTTAAAAACGGCTTTATTATGTGTCTAGCTAAATTTCTCAAAGCAATATTAAACGAAGTTTTTCTTCACTATTTATTAATGATTCTGTTATAATATTTATAGTGCGTTGTAATAATTCAAGCAAAGTTTTTAAATATTTAGTATATCGTTATAGCATTAAGCCTAATGCATAATCGGCAAGAAAAGTAGGTTTTTCTGCGTTTTCTTTTTGTCTAACGTTAGTCCTGAAATCATTTTTTTCCAAGAATCTAAGAAAGTCCTAGAAAGAAACAAATGATCAAAGTGGACTGAATTTTAAGTGGTTTATCATATATTTTGAAAAATAGAAGATATTTCATTAAGAGTGAAAGTTTAATTATGGATATAGGAAAGTTGCAGATAAAACCATTAAGCGGAGAAACTGATTGGCCGATGTAGAAATACAGAATCAATTTTGCTTTAAATTATTATACTAATGCTTTAGAACTGGTTGAAGGAAAGTTAGTAAAACCGGATCAACCACCCGATGGAGCTAACGAGGCATCTTTGAAGAAGTACGAAGATGATCTTGGCAAATATAAAAAGGCAAATACTTGTGCCATGATGGTGCTAACAAATTCAATGACAGAGGAAACTATGCAGAAAATAATGAGATTTGATAATGCAAGAGAAGTATGGCTAGAGCTTCAAAAACTTTATGAAGCTACCTCTGATAACCAGTTGTACAATATATATCTACAGTTTTTTCAGTGTAAGTGGAAAGTGGATGGCAGTATGGCTGCTCATCTATCGAATTTAAAGAATCTTTGGAGCGAATTAAATTTGGGTTTTCAAAGAAAGCAAGAAGTTCAATTACCTCAAATGCTACTAATTTGCAAGATCCTAGACACATTGCCTCAAGAGTACCGTTCTTTCAAGTCGAGCTGGCTACTTCTGAATGAAGATAAAAGAACAATTGATGAGTTAACAACTCAATTATGTTCTCTAGAAAAAAAAATAAAGAAGAGAAATCAAAAAGTGATGTCCAAAATCATGAAGCATTAAAAGTAAAAACCAGTAGGATAAAAACACCTTTAAAAACCAAAAAGCAAGCTGGAAAATGCAATTACTGTCATCAAAATGGTCACTGGGTAAAATATTGTAGAAAGTGGATAGCTGATGGAAAGCCAGCAAAGCCCAATCAGAATAATAAGTACTTAAGATAAAGATAGTTCTACGACAAATATGTCATTAATAGCTCTAGACAAACATGCATTTTTGTCTGAAGAAAATTGTTATGATTGGTTTGTTGGTAATGGTGCATCAAAACATATTACAAATTATGGTAACTATTTTACAGAATTTGAAAATTTTGAAACCCCACATGGTATTACCACTGCAAATGGGCAAGTACTACCGGCTGTAGGTAAGGGAACTTTAAAGGTAATGATGAAAATAAAAGGAAAGAGACAATTTACAATTATGGAACTTAAAGAAGTTTGGTTTGTACCAGGTATTAGTAAGAATCTGTTTTCAGTACTGGCAGCACAAGATAGAAACAAAAACAGCAGATTCGAATCAACTTTTAAAGAGTGTTGGTTAAAAATCAACAATAATGTTGTAATGTACGGTACAAGAAACGTAAGTGGTGGTCTATACAAAGTTTATATGGAAGTACTTATTCCGAGTAATCCAGTGAAGGCAAACATAGCTACAACAAGTGATTCTCTTCTACAGTTATATCACGAGCGCTGGGGACATCAGGACAAGCGTCATGTGAAGAATGTTCTAGAACAGCAAATGAACATCAAAGTTGGATTAGATAATCAGCTTTGTGAAGCTTGTATATATAGGAAAGCACATCGCTTAAAATTTGGCACTAGACAGAAGACCACAAAACCTGGAGAGCTTATCTCAACACATGTATGTGAACCCTTTGAAGAATCATTTAGAAAATATCGTTACTTTGTCAACTTTAAAGATCATTTTACAAAATTTAGATATGTATTTTTTCTTCGTCAGAAGTCAGAAGTTGCGCAAGCTACTGAAAATATGATAGCACATGCTAAAAATTTAGGACACAACATCAAAGAAATCTTAAGTGATAACGGAGGAGAACTTGATAATGAAAATGTTAGAAGCATCCTGAAGTAAAATGGAATTAATCAAAGATTAACTGCTCCCTATACCCCTCAACAGAATGGCGGAAGTGAGCGTGAAAATAGAACCCTTGTTGAAATGGCAAGAACTATGAAAAATTTTAATTCTAAAATTAATTTTCCTTCATCATTATGGGCAGAACTGATTAATTCGTCTGTATATATTTTAAACAGAACAGGTAAAAGTTCTCTACCAAATGTAAGCCCTTATGAATTGTGGATAGGGAAGAAACCTCGAGTAAGACACATGCGCATAATCAGATCACCCTGTTATGCTCACGTACCAGATCAGAAACGTCGAAAAATGGACAGAAAAGCAATAAAAGGTTATTTGTTGGGATATGACGGCGATGAAAGATATCGCATCTGGATAAAAGAAAACAATACAGTTATTTGTTCCCGAGATGTATTCTTTTAAGAGAAAACGTTAACAAATTGTGAAGATTCAGTACAAATACCTTTAATTGAATCTAATAGGCAGCTACCTGAAGATAAAAATGAGGGAAAGAATGATCAAGAAGACTTAGAAGATCACGTTATTTCAGAAAATGAAAAAGAAGATGAAAAGAAATCACATACTATGGAATTAAGAGATTGAAGAGAACTAAAACAGCCTAAACATTTTGAAGATTACGTGATGGCATCTGTAATTTTTATGTCTGAAGGAGATGAACCAAGTTCGTATGAAGAAGCAATTAATTGTAAAGAACGTAGTTTCTGGATAAAGGCCATGGATTCTGAAATCAGTTCTTTAAAGGAAAACAACACATGGTCACTAACACCACTTCCAGATAAAGCAAAGGCTCTTCCCTGCAAATAGGTCTTTCAGATTAGGAAAAATCCAGATGGTACCTTTGATAAATATAAGGCAAGACTTGTGATTATAGGCTTCAATCAGAGAAAAGGTATTGATTATAATCAAACCTTCAGTCCAGTCACAAAATTAGGAACTGTACGTTCACTAATAAGTATTGCAGCAAGCGAAAAGATGAATCTTATGCAATTTGATGTTTCAACCGCATTTTTGTATGGCGATTTAGATGAAACAATTTACATGCAGCAACCTGAAGGCTATAATGATGGCACCAACAATGTATGTAAATTCAAGAAAAGTTTGTACGGATTGAAACAAGCTCCTTGATGCTGGCATAAATGTTTTGGAAAATTTATATTAGATCTTGGATTTAAGACCAGTGAAGCAGATCAATGTTTATTCATTCGATAGGAAGAAGGAAGAAAATTTCTCGTAGCTATTTATGTAGATGATGGATTAGTTGCTGCTACTCATTAAGAAAACTCAAGAAACTTCATAGATCAATTAAAAACGAAATCAAAATCACCAGTAAACCTGCATCATATTTTTTAGAAGTAGAAATACAACGTCTTCATGATGGAAGTATTAAGATTGGACAAGAAGCATATGCAACCAAAATACTTCAACAATTTGGAATGAGTGACTGCAGACCAGTTCATACACTTGTTTTAAAAGAGAAAGGAGTTTATGAAGATGTTTCAGAAAACATTAATGAAACACGATTTCCTTATTGTGAAGCTGTAGGAGCATTAATGTATCTTATGATGGGGACAAGACCTGATTTAGCATACTCTATTAGCATTTTATTGTGAAAATTAGAAAATGCTTCTAAGGAAGATTGTATTAAAGTAAAGTGTGTTTTTAGATATATTGCAAATTCCGAGCAAAAATGCATTTTTTATAAAACAGGCTATAAACCTGGAATTCTAGAATGCTACAGCTATGCCGATTTTGGAGATTGCACTCAGACAGGTAGATCCACAACTGGAGTCATAGTTAAGTATGCAGGTGGAGCAATATCTTGGCTGAGTCAGCGTCAAGCCATGGTGACAACATCAACAACTGAGGCTGAGATAGTTGCAGCAAATGAAGCAACTAAAAAATTAATTTGGCTAAAAAGACTCATAGGTGGAATTTCATTCCTGAAAGAAATACCAACAATTTATGTTGATAATAGTGCAGCAGTAAAATTAGCTCAGAATCCTGAGTTTCATCGTAGAACAAAGCATATAAGTCTAAAACATTCCTTTATTCGTGAAAAAGTTTTGGAAGAATAAATTAGTATGAAGCAGATTTCGACAGAAATGCAAATTGCAGATATAATGACAAAGCCTCTGCAACACCAAGACTTATAATGTTATGTGAAAAGATGGGACTCATTTAGATTCTGAACTTTAACTTACAAGGAAGGTCTCCATTGGGGGCATACTCAGAATTTTTTGAAAAAATACGAATTAAACTACTCATGTAGGTAATAATGGATCAGTGAAAATTAGTGGCGGAATTACATTATTAGATATGTAAAAAAATAAAATAGTTTGGAATAATTGGCGTGAAAAGCTGAAAGCGACGCGGGATTTGGCGAGCAGTGCATTTCCGCGCCAAAAGCAGACGATTTTAACGAATCTGAAAATTGATTTTAATTGACTTCACTATTAAAAATCTGCAGTATTTACTGCAACGTCACTCCACTACTTTTATAGAATATCTCTCTTCTGACCAATGAGAATGCTCCATAGCACGGTGAATTGACCGTTTTCTATAAAAGCGGTGGAGTGACGCTGCAGAAAATAGTACAGATTTTAGCGGTGTTGTAGCTTGTGCAACACTGTTAAAAATCTGCTGCATTTTGCTGCAACGCACTCCACCGCTTGTATATAATATCTCTATTCCAACCAATCAGAAAGCTTCATTTCACGGCCAAGTAACCGTTTTCTATACAAACAAGGGAGTGCATTGCAACAAAATGCAGCAGATTTTTAACAGTGTATTTTTCAATTTGGAACAATTTCAATCAATTTAAATTGTGTTTTAAATGATAAAATATATTAATTTCATTTTGTTATAAGTACATATAAACGTATATGACAAAATTACACTTAAAGTAAAGTAAAAATGAAAAACTAAAATTACTTAAACTAAACTTATTTAAATAAATTGAACATAGAAAGTTTTTTCTTTAAAAAGTACTCGAAGCGTAAAAGCGTATTTTTCAAAATTTTGTTTTTTCGCCAACCGGAGATAAATCGCCAAATAAACGAAATTTTTATTATTTTTTTACGGACGTTATAAGGAGTTTCTGCCGAAATTTTTTTTATAAACATATATAACTATATGAGAAGAACATTCTGTAATTTTTTCAGATTTTTCTGAGTATGCCCATACTTTCCTTGTTAGATTTATCAGTGTATTTTTTTTTCTTTTAACAAGGGTAAGTGTTGCAGTTTGTTAAAGAGAAAAAAAATAGTTTTACATTATTGTGTTTTGGCAACATCTTTTCCGTTAAGGTTTTTTTATTATTGAACTCTGTGTTCCATTACCTTTTTAAAAACGGCTTTATTATGTGTCTAGCTAAATTCCTCAAAGCAATATTAAACAAAGTTTTTCTTCACTATTTATTAATGATTCTGTTATA
Source organism: Maratus speculifer (assembly GCA_964019185.1). Taxonomy (NCBI): domain Eukaryota; kingdom Metazoa; phylum Arthropoda; class Arachnida; order Araneae; family Salticidae; genus Maratus; species Maratus speculifer. The sequence continues at coordinate 29,531,614 of OZ025303.1, forward strand.
ATATTTATCTAAATATACTAATTGATTTAAAATTACTATAATATTATGCTTGTAAAATTTATGATCAGCAGTTAGTTTGCTATTTTGAAAACATTGCGTAACGTATACAAAATATCATGATATTAGATATATGAATATTCATACTTCTACTAAGCGTAATACCAACTCAGTGAAAAATGGCCAAGCCGGGAATCGAACCCGGAACCCTTGGAATAGCGCTCCAAGTGCTCTACCATTTAAGCTACGAGGGCGATACCCAGCTCAGCATTTTTCACTTCATATGTTGGCAAAGCTGCCAACTGGAAAATGCTGAGCTGGGTATCGTCCTCGTAGCTTAAATGGTAGAGCACTTGGAGCACTATTCCAAGGGTTCCGGGTTCGATTCCCGGCTTGGACATTTTTCACTGAGTTGGTATTACGCTTAGTAGAAGTATGAATATTCATATATCTAAAATTTCAGGCGTAATTTCATTGCTGAAATTAATCGAGAAATTGATTAATATGATAAATATCATGATATTTATGAACCCTGGTAAGGTACATGGTTTTGGAGGAAATAAGCAATCACATAAACAATGAAGCTGTTGCTGAACAGTAATAGAGAAATTAAGGTCTTGTGGATGTATGATATTTTCATAGACCAGATAAACACAATGACAGACTGAGTCTAGCTGCTTTCTTTTTGTATTTTGATTATTGAACTTGTTTACAGTTAGAAATCAAATCACCAAAACAAAAAGAAATCATACAACTTTTACTTTTATTTTCCTAACAAAAAAAAAAAAGATCTTTCAAAAATCTAGAATTTTTCAAGCACACAAATATTGGAGACTTCCTCCTTCCCCTTCCCTTTTACTGGTGACAACTCAGATGGTGATTTTTCCTCTTTCCGATGATTTCTATCATACCTCTTAAAAATGTTGGTTGAATTTTAGAACACTCACTATAGCATAATTAAAGACATATGAAAACTACATATAAAAGAAAGCAAACTAATGCAATTAATTTTAAAATTAAAAGTCAGGCAATTTCATTAGGGATGCAACGGATACTGATTTTGCCGGATATCGGATACCGGATATCCGGTATCCGATTTGCCGGCCGGATTCGGATATCCGGTACTGAATATGTTTTTAGTTATGGTGAATGTTTGTTTATTTCTTTATGCAATGCCATCTCAAATAATAAATTGCAAACATGTTTCACACACCATTGCAACTTTTAAACGTATTGGAATATAATTTACAGAAACTATATATCTTTGACTACAAGGGCTTGAAATTCAGGTTTTCCCAGGCAGAGAGAGTTTTCCTCATAATATTTGTAAATACAGGGGTGTTAAACTATATAAGAAGGAAGAAATTAAAAAAAAAAAACTATTATTTTTTACATGCCATTTAAATATTTAATTTATACCAGCATGACAAGATTCCATTAAAATAATTTAAATCAACTACTCAAGATAATTATCCAAAATGTCTATTTTAATTAAAACAAACGAAAAGAATCAAGCCTTATATATATCATATCTATTTTTCAATTGTCATTCAGTGTTATGAACAATTAATAATTGAATTGCTAAATGAATATTTTAATTTAGATTTTATTCGATTTTGTGTGCTTTAGAATCTTTTGTAAGTTACACTTTTTTATTTTATTTTATTTATTTATTCATTTATTTTTTGTAAAATCTGATAGGCATTCATTTTTAATTTACTTGCAAGAATAATACATTTAGATGATTGTATTGTCAATATCCTGCGGTGATTGCATACCACTTAGTGGAGTTATCGTCAATATTGTAATTTCTGACATTTTAGCTAATTGAATTATGTTCTTCTATGCAACGGAATTTTAAACCAATATGAAATTCTGAAAAGGGCATAATCAGTAGGTTTCTTCTATTCCATCAGAAATGGTTTATTTAAAAAGGTCATGTCCTAATTTCTGTGGACTATGCATATAAACTATTTATTGTTTCTAAATGTGTTTCCTTAAAGTTTGCCTTTTTTTTCAATCATTTGGAAAGCGGTTGATGTTATCGGTTGAGAATGGACCTTGTGGTGTCTGCATTTTATTTTGTATATTATTGGTCCAGGAAATCCATGACATATGTAAACCCTGACTCTTATTACATGAGTCATGTTTTGATCATCATAAAAATAATGTTTTTACTGATTTTCGTTAACTGAATGGGAAACATTTAAACATCTTGCTTTGGAAAATGGATGTCCTCATTTTATTTATTTATTTTTTTTTTTTTTACAAAATTCTTTAAATTTAGAAGAATTTTTATTTGAATAGGAAATAAATGTCATTTTTAATAAAGAAGAAAATAAAAAGTTACAAAATGGGCAGATGCAAATTATCAGACATGGAAAAAAAAAACGAATCCAAACAGAAACATCGTATGAAAGATTATCTTTTAAATGAAAAAAGAAGTATGATTATCAAGCCCATTAATTACAAAATGTGTGATGATTTCGAAAAATGAAAAAAAATATAATGCTGAACCATTAATTGTAAAAAAAAACATTTTTTTTTCCCAATGTGCAACACAAGATCTAATCTCATTTTGTTTAATGCTGATTCCAGGCTAATTAGATAGAGTTGAGACTCTAGTGATCATTACTGCCCTTTTAGAAATTTATTGTTTCGGCAAAAGAGACAAAATAAATTAGAAAAAAAAATTCACAAAATACGGAAATCGGCCATAGAAAAAATATCGCTGATTTTGTCCACCATGGCAAAAATAAATTTTTAAAAATAGTCAATCGGTCTGAAAAAATTTTAAGTTTGAGGGAACTTGGGCAGTGGGAAAATATAGCGAAATTCATCAGTCATTTACAGCAAAATACTGTGAAATTTGTTAGCCTGTCACAAGCAAATATCATGAAAATCATTAGCAGGTAACAGAGAAAAAATACAAATTTTTCAGCTGGACAAAGGAAAATAATTATTAATTTCAGCAGAATGTAACTAAAACAAAAAGGGAAATTTTCCAATCAGTCGTAGAATAAAATAGCCAGGGTTGGCATTTTTGCCGGCAAAAAGGTATTTTTGCCAGGACAGTGGCAAAAACTGGAAAAAACCAGGGGAAAATGGAAAAAACCGGCAAAAATGGAAAAAACCTATTTGTCTTTAATGTGTAGTAAAATCTGCATGCTAATAAGAATAATAATGGTATAAACAATTAAATTTAACAGTGTACTATTTAAAATTTTAATTTAATTTGCTAATTAATTAATATTAAATAATTTAAATCTTTAAAAAATAGGTGGGATTCACTCTTATTTAAGAATTTAAGAACAAAATAAAAAAATTACATACCTATTTTTTTTTTGTTAAGTTAGGGATATGTTTATGAAAATTTTAGGTTCTTTAAGAACCCTTCGTAAAATAATTTATTTTAAAATAGGATCCTTTACAAAATTCTTTAACCTCAAACAGGACCCTTCATAAAATTATTTGTCTCTGAAATAGACGTTTCACCTTCAAATTGAACTTTTCACAAATTTAATCATTTAAAAATAAAATCTGCCCTGTTAATAAACAATTGAACTCACCAAAAAATATATTACTTAGTTTCTTTATATGTGAAGGTTAGAACCCGAAAACACTAATAATTTAAAATTCACAAAACTATGTCTAGAATTTTCACAAAGACAAAAAAAACTTCCCAATTTATCAAAAGCAGGACCCTGTGAGAAAAGTCTAGACAGACCCCTGTAAGTAAAGTATTTTATAAGCTATTATCAGTCATTAATATGTATATATTTTTTTAATTATCAAAAGATTTTACACAATTTTGCTATTTTTGTTTTATGTCATGAGACTTACGAAATGTAAATATCTAAGTATTTGGTACTATTTTATAGCTATTTATCTGATGAAATTAGTTTGTTAAAGATAAAATAAGTAAATTAAATTGAAAATTATATATTGAAAAAACTGTTATGGCTTATTAGGAAACTAGATTTTTTTTTCTGTCACTTTTACTCTCCAAGAAAGGAACAAAATGTTAAATTATTTAGATTTACTTTCAGTAAGTAGCCTGTTGTCTCTTTATCTTTTTGTATTATATTCCCCCTTCCCCCACCATAGCAGATGCTTGTCATGTATGGCTAAATCTTTTGAAAAATGAAAAGTTAAAACCACATTTTTCAAAACTAAAAAAAATATTTGAAAAAAAAAAAATAAAAAAAAAAATTGTAATTTAAGAAATTACCCCAACCATTTGAAAAATGTTTCACTCGATACATTCATCTATCATTTTAAGCTAAATACCAGTTGTTTTATTGTGTATTATCCGTGCCACTGCTATAAATGACTTTATACATGCTGCAATTTGAAGGTACGGTTCGTTTAAGTTATATCACTCTATTGTCGCCAAGCATAAAAGTTGGCGACGAAAGAAACATTTCAAACTATTTAACATTGTTGGTGCAAAAGTAATCATTATTAAAATACAGCTTTGGCATATACTGTTATACTTGTAAGACTTTGGCATATATTGTTTGATTTTACAGAGCAGAATTTTGGTGATGGAGGTTTTAAACCAAAATCAATCGCAGCACATGCATCTGTGAATGGGTCCATCAGACATCGAATCAAAAAAGTTTTTTCCCAGTTTTTCCCAAGCCGATTGCTTTTTAGTTTTCTTTTTAGGTGGTGGAAAATCAAGAGTAATAGCTATAACATTTTCCGGCTTGTTAGAATCACTATTGGCACTCAAATTTTCCTGGTTAGAACCGACCGATAGTAAAACGCCATGGCTAGTGGATTGGTCGCCCTGGCGACATGATGTTTTACAATTAATCGGTTCGGCATTAAATTGCTTCCTTTTTCGTGATCGCCTTTCAACACGTAATTGGTTTTCAGCGGCTCAATAATCTTTTGATTTTATCATTTTCTGCATTGAAAGACGTTTTTGCGCCAAACCAAATACAGTATTACTCAGTTATCCCGTCGACCAATTTCGCCAAATGATACGAATCGCCAAACTAATAAGCAACTTATACATGTTGACTAAATTTTTATTTTAAATAGCAAAAGAAGAAATAAAAATCACTTTATGATTGTTTAAGTACGCGTATTGTGTTTAATATCATTGAATGCGATATTCACGTTCATTCATTTCTTTGGCTTCGGCTTTTTCCGTATCTGTTAATTTCCGTCTACCCATTTTTAAATTTGTTAGTTTTCTCCTTTATTACAATGATTTTAACCATTTTAATTTACTATTCAAATAAAAATTCTTCTAAAAGTAAAGAATTTAATTTAAATTCAAATAAAAATTCTTCTAAAAATAAAGAATTTAATTTAAATTCAAAAGTGGTAACATCATTCAAAAGTGGTAACATCATTCAAAAGTGGTAACATCATCGGGTCCATTCTCCCGAAAACAACAACCATTTTTCAAATGGTTAACAAGCGATTTTGTCATGTCATCTTGTAGCATATTTGTTACATCGAAAGTACAAGGATGAACCTCTAAATTATGAACAAAAAGAAAGCTGTAAAGCATGGTTATCTAAAATCAATCCTGATTTTATATCTTATATTATTAATTTTAAGGTCAAAGAAAAACCCTTTCTTAGCTCATATTTTGCAGAAGTGATTAATAGTTTCAGTGCATATAATTGGTGGAGAAGGATTGAATAAGCTTGTGCAATTTCAAATAACTTCTGTTCATTAGTAGCACACCTTCAAATATGCCAGCAAGTAGTGCTGCTATTAAAAGATTGTTTTTAAATTTTTCATTTGTGCAAACTAAGATTCAAAATAAGCTATCAAAAGATGCTCTTTCAAAACTAGTTTACTCCTATGCCATGCTAAAACAGCAAAATTTAGGTTGTGAGGAAGATATTGCTGAAAAATTTGAAATTTAATAGTTTTCTGCTTTAAATATAATTTTATATTAAATTAAATTTAGGTTACTATAACTGTTTCTTCGAATTTCTAACATATATAAACTATAAACATAAATGCTTTACTCAGTCTCAACAGTTCTATTATATAAATTATTAATAATTGTATAAACATGAATAAAGAAGTTTCTATTCATTTATATAAAATTGGAATTTATTTCATTTATAATCTTGTTATAAAAGTTAGTATTCTTTCATAAAGTGCATAATTATACTTATTTAACTTAAAAGTTAAAATAAATTTAGAATAATATTGATTCTTTAATTAAGTATGCAGTTTATTTTTTCTTTCGTGAAATATTTTTTCTCTTTCTGGGGAAAAAAATTAAATGGACAGTCTATTTTTGCCACCTTTTTGGCAAAAACCTATTTTTGCCGGGATGGTTTTTACCAGGTTTTTTCCGCGGTTTTTTCCACCTTCGGCAAAAACTCGCCAACCCTGAAAATAGCTAAATTTGTCACATTCAGTTGAGAGAAAAAAAATGTGAAATTTGGCAATAGGTCTCGAGAAAAAAATTGCAAAAGTTTGCGAGGCGAGCAAGCGAGAAAATTGTGAGAAAAATTGCAAAGTTTTTCAATCAAATGCAGAAAACCAATCATAAATTTTGTATAATTGCCGTAAGAGAAAACTGTGAGATTTGCCAATTGATAGTGGAATATATCTCAAACATAGTCAGTCAGTCCTGAGATTTGATCGCCATTTAACAAAAGAAACAAAAAGATTCAAAAAGGGATTTTTTTTTTTTTTTTTTTTTTTTTTTTTTTTTTTTTTTTTTTTTTAGTAACAGGAATGTCTTGGCCATAAGATTTTTTAAGGCATGAATCCAGCCATCCCATGCCAAAGTTCAAGCCCTGTATGTGTATATTAATAATAAGGAAAGCGCAGCACTGTAAACAAACAGCTTGCGCAGTTGTGATGTGCAGTAACTCAGGGCAAAACATTACCGAGTTTCCCCATGGCGGCCAATGTGTTTTCAGGTATGTCTTCTTTTAATTTATCCGCATATGCAGAAAATTTGAGTCTTCCGGCCAAAGTAAGATATGTGGATAATTCATGTCCATTCATATGAGTTTCCAGACCCATATATTATCCCGAAGTGTGAATGGGGAGATGATATAAATGCATGGCCACATGTGCTGTTTGATGACATACATTCTTATTTGAAAACGTACAATAACAATGTATAAATACTAATAGCATTATAAATACTAAAAAATAATATTTTTAAATGTGATCACAGGTATGCATATTATAAAGTAAAGGTATATTCAGAATGAAAAATATCATAAGATACATAAATTTATTTAATTTATGAAATCTGTCTTTTAAAAAAAGTCACAATTAAATCTGCGAAAATATTTTAAAAAGCAGTTACTTTCGCCGTAGGTGAATGCATTCATACAATCATTATTTTTTTAAACTTTGATACAACTCAGCATCAGAAATTTTTAGTTATTGCTGTAGACAAGAAAGATATAACTATAATTTTAATATATTTTTATACAAACAAACGCTTCATTATTTTCAGATTTTAATCACATTGAATCTTTAAAAAAGGAAAATAACAAAAAATATCAACGCTATATTTCTAAGGAAAAAAAAACATGACTCAATATTTCTAACTAAAAAAAGTACTTTTTCAATATTATTTTTTTATAATATCCAAAAATAGACATGCAACAAATAATTCTTATCATTATTATACAATACTACATAAATACCTACAAACACACGTGTCTACAGAATACTAGGTATATTATTTTAATCGCAATAATAATTATTATTCTGGGCTTACCACACTAATTTTAGCAGATAAAATGAAAAATAATGTTTCTTGAGTGCATAGACAGAAAAAAAAATTATTCTAAAGTAAATATCTTGCATTAAATAACAATTGATTTAACGTTATGAGCTATAGGATTTCTGTATGTTTTGCCCTGAGAAGCTCAGGGTTCTTAGAGTTTGTTTACGTATGACGTCACGTGCGCTTTCCTTATATTGAATAAAAAATGTACTTCAAACATTTAAATATTCTGCTTATTTGTCAATGAAATGCTGATAACGACTAATAATTACAATGAAATGCTGATAATTGCTAATAATTTGTACAATGAAATGCAGATAATTTATAGAACAAATTTTACACATTTATCAATATGTTTATTTTATAACTGTAAAGTAATTTCACAAAGAAATACATAGCTTCCATTTATAATGTAAACAAAAAGGCTTACGAATATACCAATGGTCGAAGAGTTATTTCCAAACATGGGTTTACATAATGATTTTTTACATGTTTTAATTATTTAATACTGTTTTACGTTAAGCTACATTTAATTTTACTTTAAGTTAAATCACTTTCAAATTTATAAGCAAAAAAAAAACTTTTAATTTTAAATATTTATAACGAAATCATGAAAATAACCAGTTGGATGCACCAATCCCAAAACTCTCTTCTATTCAATATATCTGAATGTTTCAAAAAATATTTACAAATACAGTCGAGTCTCTATATAACGAAATCCATCGTTCAGTCAAAAAAATCGTTGAATAGAAAACGGCAAAAAATTTTGTACTTTATAAGAAAGCATTATGCTTATCCCAAAGGAGTTTTTATGCAGATGCAGTAGAAGATAACACCAGCATAGATGACGTTTAGTAACAATTCTTCATTCAAATGATCTCTCGTAACAAACAATATTCCAAGTCGCCACAAGCAACAAACATAAACTCTAAACTCTAAAAGTAATGAGAGTTAGTTTAGATAGATGAAAACCTGCTGGAAAAAAAACAACCTTTTCTGCAATTGCCCCCTCACCCCTTCCTTATTGCTGACTTACTATTCAAACCAAGAAATAAACACCATTTTTAAGACGATAATGGAATAGTTTTATCTTTTAGGATGCGTTGTGATTATTGCAAATCGTTCTAATAGCAAGCAAATGTTTCACTCTTTTCCAAGAACGCAAGTTCACCTTGGCTAAAACAAAGTCAAGTATAACCATGCAAAAATATTTTTTTTTTTTTTTTGGGGGGGGGGGGCGTTGAATGCCTTTTTTTAGACATAAGGAATAAGGTAGAGGATGCTATATAGCTCTGACTTATAAACGGGAAATCAATGAAAAAAATTTACTCTACAAATAATTTGAAGCGTTTTCAGAACATATAAAAGAACATTTTTGAAAAAATTCGTTAAATGGAGATACATATTTCGCTATATGTAGATTACTTTTAATGCAATCATGAAAAAAATTGACCGTTCCTACAAAAAAATTCGTTAAATAGAGAAATTCGCTGGATAGAGTTTCGTTGTAGAGAGAGTCAACTATTAATACTACTTCAATATTGTTAGTTCAGTACTATACCAATTTTTATTTTCATCTAGAATTTTTGCTGCAGTCAGTTAATTAGATTAAGAATGAGTTAATCTCGATCATGATATTTATTAAAATCAATATTCTTTTCTGTTCTGCTATATATCAGTTGTTTGCGAATAGCCAATTTTAGAAAGATACGAAGTTCGCATCGCTGCACGAACCGCCAACTCTCTGTAAGGATTATGAAAAATCAAAATTATTTTACAAAAATCATTATTACAGTACCATCTTTGGGCAAACTATTTTCAAATTGAAGGAAGACTAGACAGTCTTTCCCAGAAATGTATCCAAAGAAATTTGGTTCAATTCTACGCATAACTTCATACAGTATTTGATGGTAGAACAATGAAAATGGCACAAAAATTGCAATTACAGCACTGCCTTACAGCGAAATGTTTCCATATTGAAGAAGAACCTGCTGGTTACAGTCAAAAATATGCACAAAATATTTGGATCATTCTATGTATAACTTCATACACTTTTTGATAGTATCGTGGCGACACTGGGACAGACAGATGTTTTGAATAAACATGTTTTTGGGGATATTTGATCCTTAAAACACGCAAATTCGTCAAAAAAAAAATTATTACAATAATTTCTCCTTCGAAAGATAGAAGAAATTAAAAATAGGTTTTTTTTAGTTATGTAACTTAAAACCAATTAACCCATTGTTTAATTTAAAAGAAAGAAAGAAAATTAGTAAAATCTCAGTTTAATAGACAACTTCAAATTTTATGAAGATAGAAAACCAACGTTTAGAAATGCATTTAAGGTAGCAAACAGCTGTTTCGAATCTATTACCATTTGCTCCCGTAATAGGCATATAAGACTGTGCTTCCCTGTCGCTTTGCTCAGCTTAGCTTTTTCTAGCATGCTGAGTCTTATACTGATGAAGAATCTCGATAGTAGTTTCGAAACGGCTGTTTTCTATTCTTTTCATGCATTATTTCTGCATTTCTCAATGTTGGTTTTTTATCTTTATATATTTTTGCACAAAAGCTTCATTTGCTATTTTGACTTCAAATTTTGTTTTACAATCTGAAAGTAGATACAATTTTTTAAAAGATGTAAACGTAAACTTTTAAATTTGTTACAGAGTTTAAATATAAATAATTGGAAAGCTGGCAATTCTTTAAACTTTTGAGAATTACCTTTTATTCATCGATAGGGAACTTATAATAATATTTCATCTTTGCATTATAAACAAAAGTTTTTCGCATTGTTTGGGATCAAACGATTATTGTTGTTAATATATATTTGCAGGGCTAGAAAATTCAAAAGATTTTATGGTTCCCAGCCGGGAACCTACATGAAAAGTATAAGTTCCCGGAAAAAATTATGTATCAGTATTTTAACGAAATTTGCCATTTTCTCGCGATTTTTTTTACCGAAATTTTCGCAATTCTTTGACAAAACCTGCCATTTTATCGCGATGTTTTAACAAAAACTGCCGTTTTATCGCACTATTTTAGCGATTTTTTTTTCTTTTTACAAGATTTGCCGTTTTGTGATTTTTTAAAAAATGAAATTTGTGTTGCTTCGCACAATCTTTTGACGAATTTAGGGGCGTTTTCGCGATTTTTTGAAGAAATCTGTTGTTTTTTTTCGGTATTTTTTACGAAATTTGTTGTTTTCCATGATTTTTTAACAAAATTTGCTGTTTTTTTCGCGATTTCTTAACGAAATTTGCCCGTTTTTTGCGATTTTTTTGCCGTTTTATCGCGATTATTTAAGGAAGCTTACCGTTTTCTCGCGATGTGTTAACAAAGCATGTCGATTTTCAAGAGAAAGTCTTAACGAAATTTGTCTTTTTGCATTTTTTTTAATGAAATTTGCATTGTTTCGTGCGATTTTTTGACAAAATCTGTTGTTTTTTAGATTATTTAGACTAATTTTGCCGCTGTTATCACGATATTTTGACAAAATTTGCTGTTTTCGAGGATTTTTAACGAAATTTGCCGCTTTTTCGCGATTTCTTAACTAAAATTGTCATTTTTTCGTGATTTTTTGACGAAATCTGATGTTTAATCGCGATGTTTTAACGAAATCTGTTGCTTTTCAAGACTTTTTTTGACGAAATTTGCTGTTTTTTGCGATTTTTTTTAGGAAATGTGTGTTTTTTCTGCGATCTTTTGTTGAAATTCGGGCTTTCACGGTAATATTTAGATGAAATTATGCATCCCCCGGACCGCTTAAGAGCTATTTTTTTTTAGTTCCGTCTTCGATTTTTTCCTTTATTTACGTGTTATAATGCGTCTACGCATTACTAATAGGGGTGGGCATTCCAGCTCCTTTTGAAAAACGAAAACGAACCGTTCCGACGGAATTTGGAGCTGTTTTTTTGGAACGGGTCACGTGATCTCGAAACGAACGAGAAATGAAGACCTGTTTCAGTTTCAGTGACATTCTGGAACTGTTCCAGTAACAGACAGGACATTGATTGATTGTTTGCTTTCAGAGATTAAAGACCGCTTTTTTTCTCCTCCTTTCTTACTGCGGTCAGGTTGTGCTTGTGCCTAATAGTGAAAAAAGGAATTTAAATCAATGAAGAGGGCTTCTGATACAAAAGATCATCTGGATATACATTATTTTCCGTTTATTTTATTTTATTTATTTATTTTCTTTTTGTTTGTTTTACTTCAGTTTTTAAGTAAAAATTTCGTTACACAGAAATTAAGAGAATGTTATTTGGGAAAGATGAGGAAATATTCAAAATATTTTAATAGTGGGTTCATCAATATAAAAATATTGATTGGAACCCAGGATCAATATTTAAAATAGCTGCTATAAACAGAGGCGCAGCGAGGATTCGGTTCTAGGAGGGAGTGAGTTTCTGATAAAGGTTTTTGAAGATTATTTGAATCGCCGGTTAATAGAATCAGTACTAATTAGAATATTCACTGTATAATACTTGAACTGAAACAGCATCTGTGTGGCAGAAAATCATCATTCTTTTAGCATAATACGTCTCATAACAATGATTTAGTTCAAATAACCAATTTTCACTTAAGGCTGTTCGCAAATGCTCCGCTCAACAAACGCAAAACGTTTTGATGCATTTACAAATTCATTGTTTAACAGAAAGATATAGAATTGGAAGGCCTGACTGTGGAAGCGATTTCGAATCGAACTTATTTTTCCATTTTATGATACTTAAATTACCTATCCAGTTCTAAGCCATTTCGATCACGTGATCATCCGTTTTTCGCCTGCTTTTCGGCCGATTTTTCTGCTTTTGTCGGGCAATGTGCTCAAAAACGCCCACTTTGAAGGCTTGTTAGAAAAGATCTATTATGTTTTTAAAAAACAGAAAATTGAGTGCAATTAGACAGATTCTGAATAACAACACCTGTCATTTTCATGCATTTCTGAACAAAAATAAATTAAAGCATATGTCACAAAGTTACCCTTTTTGATTTAAGAACACCCTTAACTAATCCATGTAATTTGCACTTTCACAGTTATAAGTAAAATTTTTGACATTTAATTGAATCACTTTATTAAATGAAATATTATTCAATAAAGCGGTGGATTCCGAAATACGCAAATAGGTTTAAATATTAAGTTCGGTTTTGATTAATATAAGTGGCGATTATAGTAATATTTCTTAGCTCTGGGAGAGGTTTTAACCCCAAAACCCTCCCCTTGGCTGTGCCACTGTTTCTTCTTACCCCTCTCTACCCCCTTGGCACAAACTGTCACAATTTTACGAATCCTCCCCCCCCCCCCTAAGCTAAGAAATATTACTATAATTGCCATTTATGTTAATCAAAACCGAACTTAATATTTAAACCTATTTGCGTATTTCGGAATTCACCGCTTTATTGAATCATATTTCATTTAATAAAGTGATTCAATTAAATGAAGAAAATTTTACTTATAACTGTGAAAGTGCAAATCACATGGATTAGCTAAGAATGTTCTTAAATCAAAAAGGGCAACTTTGTGACATATGCTTTAATTTATTTTTGTTCGGAAATGCATGAAAATGACAGGTGTTGTTATTCAGAATCTGTCAAATTGCACTCAGTTTTCTGTTTTTTAAAAACATAATAGATCTTTCATAACAAGCCTTCAAAGTGGACGTTTTTGAGCACATTGCCCGACGAAAGCAGAAAAATCGGCCGAAAAGCAGGCGAAAAACTGATGATCACGTGATCGAAATGGCTTAGTACTGGATAGGTAATTTAAGTATCATAAAATGGAAAAATAAGTTCAATTCGAAATCGCTTCCACAGTCAGGCCTTCCAATTTTATACCTTTCTGTTAAACAATGAATTTGTAAATACATCAAAACGTTTTGCGCTTGTTGAGCGGAGCAGTTGCGAACAACCTTAAATGAAAATTGGTTTTTTGAACTAAATCATTTTTCTGAGACGTATTATGCTAAAAGAATGATGATTTTCTGCCACACAGATGCTGTTTCAGTTTAAGTACTATACAGTAAATATTCTAATTAGTACTGATTCTATTAACCGGTGATTCAAATAACCGGCAAACACCGTTATCAGAAACTCAACCCCTCCCCGCCCCCCCCCCCCTAGAACCGAATTCTCACTGCGCCCCTGAAAGAAATGCGATTAAAGATCTTAGTTAAAATGAAAGCATTAAAGATTATCACATTAAATTTTGATTTTCTTTTTAAGTATTTTATTTTAATAAAGTAAACATAAAATTTAGAACTAAATATATTACATCCCATTTCAAATTCCAAAATACTACTGCTATTATATCATCAAATTCATATAATCAATCTTAGTTTAAAATTGCAAAAAATATTTAAAAAAAAAAGTTTTTTTAATATGAGCAAAAAAAAAAATCATTTATAACGGAGATGCAGCGGCGTCATCGTTATTTATTCAATTTTAATAGAAAGATAATGTATATGTCTATTTTAATGACGGATCTGAGGGGAGGTGAGGGGGTGATCACCCCCCCCTTCTGGGCAGACTTGTTTAAAACCAAAAACTTGCTGAGCACATATATATTTGGTGGGTTTTTTTTCGCAACGGTTTGAAAATTTGAAGGCCATTTAAACACAAAATACCTATTACCAAATCGTTTAACCTTCTAAAAAGAGAGAGAGAGAGAAAAAAAAGGTTAGTTTACCCCCCCCCCCCTTCCTTTTCAAACCCATTATCTTTTTTGTGTAGTTTTAAGAATCCGGCAGCACTTATCCTATTGGTAATCCGTAATGTATCAAAATCAAAACGGATAACTGAATTTTCAGCTTGACAACTACGATCTTTTCTAAACACTGAAAAAATTACCCTCCCTTGTCCCTTAAATCGGAAAAAACGTAGAAGAAACGTCTAAAGGAACCTGTTCCAAAAAAACTAGTTACACTTGTTCATTCCACAATCTGTTCCGTAAGTTTTTCTGCGGCTGCGCAATGATAATATAAAAAGAGAGTCACTGTTTTTTCCCCAAAGAACGTTCCTTTTTAAGCTGCTCCTCTGACTTGGCATCGTTATTCAGACGATTTTCCTGCTTTTCTGGCACCTTACAGCAATACCTAATGATGATCCTTGATGTTTGGTAATCCTTTTGCCGTCATCAACCAATCGCAAGGGAGAGAAAAATGTGTCATCGTTTGATTTGGCGACAGATGAAATTTTACCTCGAAAAGAAACAGTTCCTTCGTTTTTTCTCTAGAAACTGTTCCAAGGAACCTGTTCCTCGTTTTTCTGGCCACTCCTAATTACTAATGGACACGGCGGAAGGTTAGGTTCCCGGCCGGAAACCTGAGTGAAAAAATGTGCGTTCTCAGAAAGGATTTCGAGGCTCCCCGGGAACGCTATTTTTCGAGCGCTGATTTGGTTTGTTGCATTCTGCCGGATATCCGATAGAGAAGTCGGATATCTGGTGATTGTGATTCGGATATCCAATATTTCGGATATTGAAAAATCAGCCGGATATCGGATACTGGCCGGATATCCGTTGCATCCCTAAATTTCATTTTATTTTGGAGAAAGGAAAATAACAAATTTTAATAAAATTCATATTAATTACAAATTCATAATACTGAATCTCCTCAGTTTTGAGCCAAATATTACATGGGACAACAAAAACCTCTTTAAAATTATTATAAACTATCTCCAAAGATGCATCAGTCTATATATAGATGCTTCTAATACGGATACAATTTATTAAAAAGGTCTAGATGAAATTTTAATGATTCTGGAAGCATTTAAACTAATTTAAAGGGAGTTTTTAGTGTCGCCTGACATCAGGACGGAGAGGTTAATGAATAAAAATAATAATAATAAAAATCAAGTCTATAAATTACATATAAAGCATAAATTATTACCGTTACTTTTAAAATTGAAAAACTGCAACACAATTAAATTTATTACTGAATCAAGATTTTGTTGTTAGTATTACTTTAACATATTTAACAATGGAAACATTCAAAAATAATATTATGTAAAATCATAAATTACTTATAAAGCAGAAAATAATTACAGGTAATTTAAAAATTGATAATATGCAATAAAATATATGCTTAATCAAATTTTACTTAATAGCTATTGTATGTTAATAATTTATAATCACAATATTGATAGATAGAAAAAAAAGTGTTATTTTTCGATTATAGAGGCTTTCACATTTTGTTTTATAGTTCTTCGGCACAATTTGAGCTTTAGAAAATGAGATTTATTGAACAATTATGCAAACAGCTATAGAACAAACCTAATGAATACTTATGAGTATTTATATATATATATAAATATAATTCTGCATTTACACACATATATGCATACATATACATATAGGTATATGCATTATGATTCTGTTTTACATACAATTTATTTCTGTTTGCATAGTAAAATAAATAAATGACCTTTTCATATTAAATAAACTATACAAATGTTGAAAAAACTGCTTGTGTGCATGAAACAGAAAATAGGTTGGCAGAAAATATTTTGTTACATTTATAGTTTTTAAAATGTATTTTACTTGTAGTGTATATTAGATACTTATAGTGTATATAATCTTTTACACTATAAGTATCTAATTTACTATTAATCTTATCCTATAATTTACTTATAGGGTATTTTTTCTTTTTAATGTAATGAAATATTTTGTTTAAAATATTATGTAAATTTAATTTTTCAAAAACTTTATATGCTAAAATATTAAAGTATTCGGCCTGGTCATTACTGTTCGGCTAAAATATTCGGTTTATCTGTGTGTTGAATATTTGAATCTAGGAAAAAAAGTGACCGGAAAAAAAGTTATCGGAAAAAAAGGGACCTAAATTACAAAAGCGGAAAAAAAGTGACACGGAAAAAAGTGACAAGGAAAAAAAGTGACAAGGAAAAAAAGTGACACGGAAAAAAAGGGACACGGAAAAAAAGTGACAAGGATTGATTTTGGGGAATTATTATTGATTTTGGGGATTCATTGGTTAAGTATGAAAGGGGGATGGGGGGGGGGGGCTCATAATTTAGGTAAATGGGTTTTTCATGCTGAATTAACTGTTTTGGCTCAATTTTTGGATATATGTTCATACTGAAAAGACGCTTGCCTGATTAGTTTTGGGAAGGGACGATTACCCCCCCCCCCATCCGTCCTCAGTTAAATGAATGGGTTTTTATGCAGAATTATCCAACGTGTGTCAAATTTGAATATTATATAGGTTCTTTTCGATAAGGCTTATATATAGTATATAATGCATGAAGAGTTTTAATGGTTATATATAGAGGGAGAACGGGGGATAACCTTTCTTAAATTAAATTAATAACTTTTTACGCATAATTATCCGATTTGCTTAGAATTTTGGACATAGATTCATTATGATAAGACGTATCTCTGATTAGTTATGGGGTTCTTCTGCTTATTATAAAGGGTGGGGGGCGAGCAATTATCTCCCCCTTAAACTAGATAAATAGGTTTTTATGCAGAATTACCCCATGTATTTCAAATTTTAAATATAGGTTCTTACTGATAAGGTGGATCCCTGAATAGTTTTAAGGATTTGATATCTAAGTATTGAAGAGGAATAGAATATAACCTACCTTAAATTAAATTACTTTTTACGCAGAATTATAGGATTTGCTACAAATTTTGGATTATAGATTCAAGATGATAAGGCGTATCCCTGATTACATATGGGGTTATTTTTCTAATTAAAAATTAAGGCGGGTGATTTTCCGATCCCCTTAAATTATATAAATTGTTTTTATGTTCACTTATCCGATATATTTCATATTTTGGATATATGTTTTTTCTCATAAAGTTAGTCCCAGAATAATTTTAAGGGTTTAATGGCTAAGTGTACTGTCAGGTTCTGAGACCACCTCTGCTAAAGATTGGAATTTCCGTTATTTCTCTATCTTAATCTCTTTTATATTATACCGGCTGTGTACTAGAATTTTCAAGGTGACATTCTTTCTTTGTTGAAGGGAGAATTGACAGGTAATCCTCTACAGGTGGTGAGTGAGAAAGAGGAGATTGCGGAGAGGCGTGTTCATCCGTCAGTGAGGTATGTGGATGATGAGCTGACAAGCAACATGTCACTAATCAAGAAAGGAATGTGGAATGTGTCCAATGGATAAGCCCCAAAGGGGGTTGACATTGGGGAAACACCGTGATTTGAGAAGAGCAAGTCTTATCTCAGATTAGTTCAGTTCGTATCTGGGTTCATACCTAGAGAGTAGTGTAGGACAGAGGTCCTGATAGGGTGTGCTCTGCGTTGTAGAGCGGAGGCAGTGCGTATCTGGAGAGCAAGGGACACAGACGTCCTGGTGTTTAGTGCTCTGGGCCGAGAAGTGCAGGCCGAGTATCCATGTGTTGGGAGATTCGAAAGTGATCTCCGATAAAGTTAATCTAACGTGCATTGAGTGTGAGGTGGAAGGTGTAATTCGAATAGTACACAGCCAACCTTTACTGTATTTAATTTAATGTTGAACCGGATCACCTATATCCGAGTTGTAATTGTATATAATGGTAAATAGCGTATTTAATGTGTACATATATTCTAAATAAACTGTTAATTCAGTTAATTGACAGCGTCAGTGTTCATTTACACAATCCTCACAGTGGGTGACCAATATCACCTAGTAATATCGGTGGTGGCAGCTATAACTACCACGGACTTTCTTCAAAATTGTGCGGGCTGTGAGGAACGTCCGACATATACAGTGGGGGAACGGAGGATAACCCCCCTTAAATTAATAAATGGCTTTTTACGCAGAATTATCTTATTTGATTCAAACTTTGAATGTGCGTTCATTATGATAAGGCAAACTCCTGATTATTTGTGGGTTATCCCCCGTTCATCCCTCTATACTTAGCCATTAAACCCTTAAAACTATTCAGGGATTCACTTTATCAGGTAAAACCTATATCCAAAAGTTGAAATACGTTGGATAATTGTGAAAAAAAAATCTTATTTAAAGAGTGGGGGATTAATCGCCCGCTTTCCCTTATTTAATTAGCAAAAGAACCCCATAATTAATCAGAGATGTATAATCAGTATAATCTTATAATGAATATACATCGAAAAGTTGAAGCAAATCGGATAATTCTGCGCAAAAAGCCATTTATTTAATTTAAGGGTGTATTTCGATTCAAACTGCCTATTTTCCGATTTATTTTTAACTTCATTTTTACTCTCATATGCATCAAACTGGCAAATTGTCTTATTTAGAAAGTACACAAGGTGCCGTAATTGTCAATTCTTTGATAAATGCAGAAAATATTGCGAAAAAAGCAATCAAAAACAGCATTTTGAACAGATTTTACCCTGGCGGGAGATCTGTGAACGAAAAAAAAGGGTCATACTGAGAAGATAATTGTTTATAAATCAAATTCTAATGAATTAAACGTAAAAATACAGCACATGGCACCTTGCAAATCTCTTCAAAAATATCCTCAGCAAGTTTCATGTTTCTACTTTTGAAAATGTATCTGAAATTGTATCGGAAAATTTCGAGCTGTTGAAGGTGGAAAAGCGTTTTTTTTAATACACCCTTAAGGGGGTTTATCCCCCGTTCTCCCTCTATACATAGCCATTAAACTCTTAAAACTATTCAGGAATTTACTTTATGAGAAAGATCCTACATCCAAAATTTGAAATAAATCGGATAAGTGTGCATATTTTTTTTTAAATCTAATTTAAGTCCGGGGGTAGTAATCACCCGCCTCCTTTTCAATTAGCAAAAGAACCCCATAAATAATCAGAAATACGTCTTATCATAATTAACCCATGTCCAAAATTCGAAGCAAATCGGATAATTATCCGTAAAAAGTCATTAATTTAAGAAAGGTTATCCCCCGTTCCCCTTCTATACTTAACCATTAAACTCCTAAAACTCTTCAGGCACTTTATACTATATATAAGCCTTATCGAAAAGAACCTATATGCAAATTTGACACAAGTTGGATAATTCTGCATAAAAACCCATTCATCTAATTGAGGACGGATGGGGGGGAGTAATCGTCCCTTCCCAAAACTAATCAGGCAAGCGTCTTTTCAGTATGAACGTACAGTGGTGACCATCCCCCCCAAACCTAATGACGCAAATCCCCCCCCCTAAAAAACCCTTCATACTTTAACATTCCCCCCCCAAACATAATACAAGTTGTAAATTATATTCTACTTATAATCTACTGCACCTTCAAGAGATAGCGAAATGAGAATAGCAGAATGAGCTATTATTGCCCTTATCTAGAATTTAAAAAAAGAAAACATAGGAACATTTCTGGAATTAAATTTTGAAATACTAAAAAATTAAAAATCTCCTTCCCCCCCCCAAAAAAATGTACTTTTTCTCAAATTCCCCCCCCCCAAAAACTAAATTGTACGACCCATCTTGCGTCACCAAACCCCTCTCTGGGCACCCCTGTGAACGTATATCCAAAAATTGAACCAAAATAGTTAATTCAGCAGGAAAAACCCATTTACCTAAATTATGAGGCCCCCCCCCCCGATCCCCCTTTCATACTTAACCAATGAATCCCCAAAATCAATAATAAATTCCCAAAACCCATCCTTGTCACTTTTTTTCCGTGTCACTTTTTTTCCTTGTCACTTTTTTTCCGTGTCACTTTTTTTCCGCTTTTGTAGTTTAGGTCACTTTTTTTCCGATAACTTTTTTTCCGGTCACTTTTTTTCCGTTTACCGAATATTTAAAATGGCTATAAATGGCATTAAAAGATGAGTTATGAAACTTAAAATTAAATGTCGTCAGAAGATCAATCCACAAGTTACAGGATTTTCAGTAGAAGAATAAGAAAAGAAACATATCTTACCACAAATTTATTTAAGTAGAGAAAATGGGTCAGTAAATTAATTTAAAAATATCGCTAATGTTACAATCAGAGTATGCCATTTTGTCCATTTCATTTCATTACAGACGCCAGCACAATGAATGAATCACTCAATAAATGGAACACACTGAGCTCCATATATAATACACTTCTACAGTAGATCTTTTGAACTAAAATATCAATCGCCTTTGAATTAACAAAACAAAATATTTATCCATAAAAAAAAGGAAGAATTTTTAAAATTCGTTAATCTGGCACTTAAACATGCCTTCAGGAAATTTACCTTAAATCTTTCGGCAACGCTTGTTTAATGGCTGTCTGGAAATAAATGTTACAAACAGCGATAAAAAAAAAATTCTGGACAAATTTCCATTGCAGTAATTTATTTGAAAAATAATATTAAGAATAAATACAAGAATCACTTATTATGAATCATGATTCAATTCATGATTCATTCTTTTATTGGCGTCTTGTATCTTCTGTTGTTTCTAATATGAAGTAACTTTTAAAACATATATATTTATTGTATCCAACCTCTTGTTTGTGCTTAGGTAGTGTAGTTTTTTCTTTATTCTTAAACTAAAAACTCTACAATTTGTTATTTGATAATGACTTAATTGATAAAATTTCAACTGCTGCAACTTTCGTTTTTGCTGATTTATCTTTGAGTCATTTAAACTTTATTAAAATGTTTGGTAAAACTTGGTTATCCCGTCGGGACCTATTTCGCCAAATTATAATTTTCGTTAAACTGTTCGCTAAATTATACAAAAGAATTAGTAAAACAATAATGAAAATACCAATCATAGCAAAACAATCTTTTGATGACAAAATAAAAAAAAAAAAAAAAAAAAAAGAAACAGGCGTAACGTGTTAAATATCATGTTAATGTGACATTTATGATTTCCAGTACAGTAGACTCCCACAAATTTAGAACAGAGGTTGTGTGAATTTTTGAATTTTGTTGCTTTCTGGTCATTGCTTTGTTTACATTTTTTAAACAGTAATTCGAATGCAATTAATACTATAACGAATGCTTACAATATAATAAAATATTAAAATAAGTAATGAACTAAAATAGTAAAAATTTAGATAATTTTTTAAATGTTAAAAGAAAATGTTATGTTAATAATGAATAATGTAAGATTAAAAATTCATTATAAAGAAGAAATCTATTTTTCTGAAACTATTCAATGAAACTTGCCTCATAAAAAAATATTGTTAATTCACATCAAAATAATAAAATAATGAAGATTTATGTCAGGTTTAGTCAAATTCGGCCACTATTTGGTATTGGGCCCTTTTGCCGATATTCGGTTGACTGAATATTGTAAGTCTTCTTGGCCGAGTGCTTCGGCCAAATATCTGCAGCCGAATATTTTGAGATATCTATCCGAATATTTCTAAAATCTTACCGACTATTGAAAGATTCTTGCCAAATGGGTACTACTCTGTTATCTCGTCGACCTAAATACTATCGCCAAATTATAAGATTAAATGCCAAGAATGGATGATCGTGAATGTCAATTCAATGACATTAAATACGATACACTTGTTTAAAACGTCACTGATTTTTATTTTGACTTTGTATTTTTATTAATATTCTACTAATTATTTGATTTTTTATTAGTACTTAAAATAAAAAGTACGTCAATATGTATAATTTGGTTATTAGTTTAACGATTTGTATGATTTGGCAAAATCAGTTGATGGGATAACAGAGTTATACTGCCAAATGTATTAGGATTTTTATAAAAAATTCTTTTATTGCAATTTTTTTTCTTTAAACTACTTTTTGGCACATTTATGAAACCATGTTCATTCTTACTTACACAAAATGTATATTTATTCAAATACTAAAAAATATACTGTAATGTATTGCCTATAAAAATTAATAATCTTTTAGAAAATGGTGTCCAAATTGGAGAGTCATTCTAAGATTAAAAATAATTGTTATAGAAAAAAGAAAAACATT
Organism: Maratus speculifer; assembly: GCA_964019185.1. Taxonomy (NCBI): domain Eukaryota; kingdom Metazoa; phylum Arthropoda; class Arachnida; order Araneae; family Salticidae; genus Maratus; species Maratus speculifer. Next base: position 29,554,174 of record OZ025303.1, read on the forward strand.
GCTTCATTCTAAAGCATCACACAAAGCATACATTAATGTCTGCAAATTTCATGCACATATAAAACGCCTTTATGAAATTCCCAACTTACATTCTATCTGTAGTAATGTTATAAAGAAGTAACATTTGTGTGTTTATTTGTATGGGGTAATCTGAAACTACCAAATCAATTTCAAAAATAACAATAACAGAATACTGATTACAATCCCTCTTGCAACACAGGCTATATTTTATGACAGTGTATTTATTTACTACTCCAAAGGGGGGGGGGGGTGCAGGAAATAAAAACATTCTAAGAGTGTGATTTCAATGTTAGTAAAGGGCCTAGAAATTTGAAATGCTAGTTATTTATAAAATATAAATACTCTTTAAAAGTACTTTCTAAAAAATTTTAAATTAAAAAAGATGAAAATATATGAAAAGCATTTTAAGAACTCTCAAAATTACATTCTTTATGCAATATCTAGCAATATGAAATCGATTTCAAAATTAATGATGACATTCCTTCAGTGTTAATTTCAGGGGTTGTCTAGTAGAACATTTTCCCCCGGAGCAATGAAATGACACCCATTCTTTCCCTGGAAAATTTGAGATTTTGTATTTTTAATGGCCAAAAGTACATTTTCCCCTCAGAATTCTTATAAGTCTCCCCTGAAATCACATAAATCCCTCCCTGAGGAACATGTTTGACTTTAACACTGCATTACTTACTCCAGCATAGACTTTGTTTTATGTACTAGCACAAGCAGATTACAAAACATTCTAAAGTTACAAGCACTGCAATACTGAAGGAATGTAGAAAGTTAAAATTTGGCATGGTACTTATTTACGAGATGTGAATGCTCTCTAATAACAGTTTCTAAGAAATTCAAAATGTATAAGTGTGAAATGAGTAGAAAACGTCCAGAAAACATTCTAATTTTGATTACTATGAAATTGTTTGGTATATAAACTTGAAATATAGCATGCTATTTCTTTATAACATGCAAATGTTCTCAAAGAATTGTTAAAAAAAAATCAAAATTTAAAAGCTGAAATAAGCAAAAGCTGCTGTATAAAATTTTATAACTACATTTAAGAGTACAGTAGAGGACCTATTATCCGGAATCGTCGGGACCAAAGGCTTTCCGGATTTTGGAATTTTCCGGATTTTGGGTCCATCTGAAATTCGAAACCCGACACTCCCGCCCCCCCACACCCCAAAATAAAACAAAAACACAGAAAATTAAAAAATAATAACAAAATTATAGCACTGCTATCTAGAATATGAATGAAAAGTGTGTTGTATGAGAAGTCTGTGGAAAAAACACTAAGCTACAACTTTGACTCTTGTACTATAGTACAAAGTCTCAAATCCGGACATCCAAAATTCAGAGCTCTTCAAAATCCGGACGTTTTGCTAACTGGCTATATATATATATATATTACCGTAAAATACCGTTAATCCGCCCCTCCCAAACGTGACGAAAAATCGTAAAATAATTAGAGGGGGGCGCTTACACGGGATTTTTCCGTGACCGTTTCACAAAATTTGCATTTTTTGCGAGATATCTGCAGGATTTTTTCGCGATATTTGACGAGATTTGAAAGGTTTTATCGCGATATTTGACGAAATTTACAGGGTTTTGTCGCGATATTTGACGAATTTGCCAGTTTTTTTTTAATGATACTTGAAAAAATTTACGTTTTTTTATGGGGTGATTCATGATAAAATGAATGCTTCATGAATCTTTGAATGAATTATGAATTTTGATACTTGAAGCAATACTTGAAAGAATTTGCGTTTTTTTTTTTTAACGTAAATTCTGTCGAAAAAACGCAGAAGAAAGGTGAATTTTGTAAAAAAAAAGCCAAAAAGCATGAAATCTATTAAAAAATCCCGAAAAAACGTACATTTAATCAAATATTTATGATTCATTCATTTCATCATGATTCATACCGTTCTCAATCGCCTTTTTTCCGGATTTCGGGTCCTTCCGTATTTCGGAATTCCGGATAATAGGTCCTCTACTGTACTTATTTTAATATTTCATTATATTGTAAGCATTCATTATAGTTCCGATTGCATCATTAATTACACTTAAATTACTGTTTAAAAAATGTAAACAAAGCAATGACAAGAAATCTGCAAAATTCTAAAATCCGCACAACCTCTGGTCCCAAGCTGTGCTGATTTCAGGGAGTCTACTGTATATAAATTTTATCAAAATTTACATAAAATATTGAAACAATTTAAGAAACCAAGATTCTGAAATTCAAAAATCTTCATAATATTCAATTGGTTGCCAAAAAATGCTGTGCTTGCACTGCTTAAAAAAATGTATTTTATTGTTTTCTTTCATTTAAAAAATAGTACTTGTCTATTCTCATGCTAGCAAGGTACACTGTACCAACAATGTGTACTTTTTACAACATTTTATTTTCTTTACAAGGTTATTTTTAAATTTTTATAATTGCCATATTAAATTCAACTGCAGAAGTATTTATTATGTAACACAAATTATTTAATATGATCTAGTCTTTTGGTTTTTTTTTTTTTCATTTTTTTGAGTTGGAACAAACACTGAAAATTAATATATTATAATGTGTCTTGTTTCTATGTCATACTTATTTTATTGCATTCATTAAATAAAATTTCCTGTTTAAATTTGCTAAGATTAATCCTGTGGGATATATATTTTTTAATATATGTCATTTTCATTTTCTGTATATTTTTAAGTACTTTTACTTTGCATTGAATTGCTAAAGTTGATATCTGTACAAGGCTTTTTTATATTTTTTTGTTGTGTTTTTTATGTATTTTTCTTGTACTCTTACTTTTGAACCAATTTCGAAAGTAAAAGTATCCTCTCAATAAAACGTGCTGCCAAACTGTAATAAAAACTTAGAAATGACCTTTGTAAGGGTGTCTAATGCAAGAAAATATCTTTTAAAAATACTGAAATGCAAATGAGATTCTTTTTTTGAAATATCTCCCATGGGATTAATATTAGCAAAGCAATGTTTATGCATGAATGAAATAGCCTTTATAAGAAGGCAGTAGATTTCTTTAACTATACTTTCTCATAATAATATTTCTAGCTTACATTATTTAAACATTTCTGTTATTGATATAGCCTCATCTTACATAGACATAATGAGATATGACATTTTCTTATTTGCTTTTTATGTATCTTATCATTATTTTCTGATTATTCAATAAAGAAATTAACAGAAATTAATGAAATTTTAATAACTAACTTTAATTGTTTGTCGTCAAAATATTTTAATTTCATCATTCATTCACAAAGAGTTATATCTGTTTTTCCAATACAAACATATTGCCTATTTATTATTGGCTAAGTTTATAAAATTGGCAAGATTCAAAATATTTTGCTGATAATTTTTGTCCAAGTAACTAAAAAGCACCCCTTCACTTCTAGACTGTAACTTTCATCAGATTTTCCAGTCATAGTAAAATTTTAATAGATTTCAAATGTACATTGTTTTGAAAATAGTCATCACAACTTGTATTGCTTTTTTTTCTCTGGAAGTATTTACAGTGTTGAATTTAGACACTTTTCTCTGGGGGAAGGGGGGGGGGGTATTTCACTTTTCCACCATTGAAAACACAAATACTCAAATCTTCCAAGGGAGGGACATCTTATTGCTCTGGGAAGTAGGGGGGGGTGCATGTTCTCCCTGGGCCACTCCCTGAATTAATTATGAATTTTGTTTAATCCTTTATCTATCACATTATAAATTCATGAAAAATTTACAATGTAAATTGTTTAAATTAAATTTAAAGATTTACATAATCATTTAATTAATTTTTGAAGGATTTTAGAAGGATTGAAGGGCTGATTAAATTTTAATTTACATTGGTTTTGTGCAATATTTAAAACCCCACTCAAATATTTTATTTTAAATTATTTTTTTTAGTATTTTGTAGAATTGTAAAATGTACATAAAATGATATTATTACAATATAAATATAGAGATACTTCTGAATTAAAAAATCCTCACCCCCCTCCCTCAAATCAAAAAAAAAAAAAAAAAAAAAAAAAAAAAAAAAAAAAAAAAAAAAAAACTGAAAAGTTAGAAAGGCAAAAGAAATATTTCTTTTAAAAATATTTTTGTTTTGTGTAACCAATAATGCTATTGGAACAAAATAAAGTAATGTATCTGTAAGTCATTCTGAACATTATACTACAACTAATTGAGGTTTTGAAAAATTTTTATAATAAGTAATTTTAATGGTACTTATAAGTACCATCAGTAGATAAAGGATTCAAACATAATTATTGTTTTAGCTAGCTTTACATTTAATGTAAAATATTAATCTTCCTGATAATTTCATTTAAAATATATTAATTTACTTTTTACTTTTAAAAATACATGTTTAACTTATTAAATTTATTTTTCTTAAATATAGGTTCAAAATATATAATGTCATAAACCATTTGTATTTCTACACCAAAGCTTTATTTCTATTTTACACCAGCAAAAATGAAACTCGTTATGGGTGAGAAGTTTCTGTAACAGTAATAATCAATAAACCCTCTGAAAATACTGCAAACAAATAATGTGAACTCTTTGAACTCCACATAGCTTGCAATTACAAGTTGTATGGGTTTTTGATTTTTTGTAGATTTCTGGTGAGTGCTTTGTTTACAATTTTTCATGACTTATTCAATGAAATTTATCTCATAAAGAACTACTTTTGCATCAAAATCAATATTTTTCATAAAACACAAATTGTTGATACTTTTTTGAAAGTGCTTAGTTATGAGAAAGTTTTTTCATTTTTTGAGTAAATAATACTTGTATTTAGGATGTGTTATTTTCACTCATTCGAACTGCTGATGAGCACAGGATCTCTCTGCATTTTCATTACTCTTGTCAAAATGATCTAATTTAGGGAGATTACATTATTTTTGTCTTAACACCCAATCTAGTTTTTTTGAATGTAGAAAAAACATGATACAAAAAGATGTTCTTTTTTTTTCAATTGCATAAAAAAGTATAGATTTGTAATGTAATCCAAACCAATTCATCATACCAATTTTTTATAGTTATTTCTTGAATCATTAATGAAAAATTCTTCAAGACAATTAAAGACTTTAATGATATTTATGTGCCTGAGTTCTTCTGCATAGTATGTTTTTTGAAATATTTCCATCAAAACACAAAGTGTAGATACTCTTTTATTAGTCTCCAATCAAATTGTACATTTCATCAAACCATTTTTTCTATCCTTTTGAAAACATTTCAATAAAAGCTTCAGTTTGAAAATGAACAATTAAAAAAAAATTCTGCTTGAAATTAGTAAAATTATGATTTATTTTCCAAAGCAATGTCTCAAACAAAAAATGTTTTTTACATTTGCAAAGGGTTTTTTTTAAATTCTATTTTACTGTATCAATTACAGACCCAGGAAAAAATCAAGAGCATATTTTTAGATTAATAAATAATGAAGCATTGAAAAAAATATGTTTTCCAATGTTTTAATGAAGAATTGTTAAAAAAGAAACTCTCATGACCAAACTAATGTGAACTGGAGTAAATGTAGTATGCAAAAAATCCAGGTAAGGAGATGGGGAGGGGGTATTTTTTTAATAAAAAAGAATTGTGAATTATAAAAATATTTATTTTTGCTTTTTATTATATTTGCACATTATTTTTGAAATACATAAATTTATTTCATTAAATATTGCATTAGATTTGTCCATCATAATTTTGCTTGAATTTTTTTTTTTTTTTTTTTTTTTTGTTAAGTCAGAGAAGGAATTAACTCTTGCATTTCTCTTTTTTATACATAAAAAATGAACATTCAAATTCAAACGAAGAAGCTCCTTATTAGAATAAACATAGAAATTTTTTTGAAGCAAATTGGATAATTCTGAATGCCCCATTCACCCCCAACTCACCTATTTATCTGAAGTAACAAGAAGGGACTTGCTGCCCTTTCTCTTTTTTATTCTTAACCAATAAATCCCCAAATCTAATCAAGGAAGTACTTTATTGGAATTACTATATAAAAATTTGAAGAAAATTGTATAATTTTGCAGGGAAAACCCGTTTATCTAAATTAAAGAGGGAATAGAACCCTTCTCCCCTATCCATGAAACCAATCAGTGTCCAAATCTAATCAATGTAGCTCTTTATCGGTATGGACCAGTGTATCAAATATGAAGCAAATTGAATAGTTCTGCAAGAAAAACCCATTAACCTAAATAAATGGAAGATTAGCCTCCATCCCCCCCCCTTTATACTTAATCAATAAACCCTCAAAACTATTTAGGGATGCATCTTATCAGAATGAATATAGAAAAAATTTTTAGAAGCAAATTGGGTATTTGAATCAAGAGTTATCATGTTACATGCATACATAAGTACATCAAAGCATACAGGCACATTAGCTTTGAAAGCCTGTATAATTGAAAAGTCTATAAAATACAATATCTGCTTTAAAAAATTATGAAAAATCACATAAATCTAATGCTTGACAACATAAATAACAATTTCTACATCTTGTAAGTAATAGAGGTCAGGATTTCTATGTGACTGGAAAACCTAGAAAACAGAAAAATGTCAGGGAAAATGACAAATGTTTGATAACATTTGTAGAGCTTATAGATGGAATATCTTATGAATCTACACTCTAAAATTTGCTAATTAAATTCTGTGATTTGAAGATTATATATTTACTAGGTAACATAAATTTGTGCTATATTTCATGTACTTTTAATATGTTGTGGAAGATTCTGGATGTGTTCGTGAGATAGCTTGTATTTTAAAATGTGCTGCACAAAATGTATACCAAGGCAATAACACCATCCACTGATATGAATACCCTGGATGATTATTTTCAGTGGTAAAACTACATTATTTATTTATTTATTTTTATTTTATGCACAAGACAGCATTGTTGAAAACCAAAAAAGGATAAAGTTAACTTGTATAAAATTAATCGGTTTGTCCTAAATGCTGCTATTTTTTATGTCAGAAGAATAAAATATTAAATAATTGTTGCATTCTGATATTGAAGTTAATGGTATATAAAAGCAGTTTGTCAGTTTCTAGGGCTGTAGAGTTTGTATCTTTATAATTGGACAATTTATACGCTATTTTTCCACCTTATTCTATAGTTTTGTTTGCATGGTGTTATTACCCACATAGGTTGTTAATTACGCCAAATAGGTAAGTATAGCTAAATAACCAAATAGCTCAAGAAATCACGTTAGCACATTTCATGAATCGTATCTTCTAAAATAGTTCTTCTTGTATTCAAGAGTCGATAAGTTGCTATATCAAATCATATATTTGTTTCACATTTTTTTTTAATTAAGTCGTAAAAATTATTAGAACCTTAACAAGGTGTTTTTACCCCAGGATACCTTATTTTAATTATGAAACAATACATGATTTTTTTAAATTAAAGCATACATTAATCTAAAAAATAACTTCACATCTTAGATATTTTATCTGTATTTAAAATTTAGAAGAATCTTCTATCATTATGAGTGATTACTATTCTGTTTGTCCAAATGTAAAAATAAAATCAATCATCAATTTTCAGGATTACTCGTCAATTGATCTGTATTAGTTTTGTCCTATAGGACAAGATATAGTAAGGTCTATGGTGCATAACACCTACATAATATGTATCTGTATCTATGAAAAAGTACTCAAGTTCTATTATGCCTTAGAAAAAATATGATAGTTTAATATATGAATCTTTGTACTGTTTGAGGAAATGAAACTTGTTAATTTGATAATTCAGAATTAAAATTTACTGTAGTTTATTAAAAGTATAATTGTTTTACTTTTTTTTTTTGTTTCAAAGATAGGTAAAACTTTTTTACTGAAATTCATCAAGTCATTTCCTCGGATGAGAATGGCTACAATCTCTTCTTACTAAAAATTTAAGGAAGTTTCTTTCATCATCTGAAACAAAACTTTTTCACTTAAGAAAATGTCATTGAATACTGAAGAAATTTCTTTCTCTGTTGAACAGCACTATGTTCCTCAAAATGGTGAAAAAGAGAAACATACCTCTGTTGATACAAGAGAAAAACTTTTTATCTGTGAAATATGTTCCAAAACATTTTCTAAAAATAGTTATCTGAGAAAACATCTCTTGACTCATACAGGAGAAAAACCTTATGTTTGTGAAATATGTTCTGCAGGATTTTCTCAGAATAGTAATTTAAAATGCCATCTAAGAAACATTCATACAAATGAAAAACCTTTTATTTGTCAAATATGTTCCAAAGAGTTTTCTGTTAAGAGTAATTTACGACAACATTTCTTGACACATACAAGAGAGAAACCCTTTGTTTGTCAAATATGTTTCAAAGAATTTTCCCAGAATAGTAGTCTAAAATGCCATCTAAGAAACATTCATACAGATGAAAAACCTATGCACTATGTTCCTCAAAATGGTGAAAAAGAGAACCATACCTCTGTTGATACAAGAGAAAAACTTTTTATCTGTGAAGTATGTTCCAAAACATTTTCTAAAAATATTTATCTGAGAAAACATCTCTTGACTCATACAGGAGAAAAACCTTTTGTTTGTGAAATATGTTCTGCAGGATATTCTCAGAATAGTAATTTAAAATGCCATCTAAGAAATATTCATACAAATAAAAAACCTTTTATTTGTCAAATATGTTCCAAAGAGTTTTCTGTTAAGAGTAATTTACGACAACATTTCTTGACACATACAAGAGAGAAACCCTTTGTTTGTGAAATATGTTTCAAAGAATTTTCCCAGAATAGTAGTCTAAAATGCCATCTAAGAAACATTCATACAGGTGAAAAACCTTTTGTATGTGAAATATGTTCCAAAGAGTTTTCTGTTAAGAGTAATTTACAAAAACATCTCTTGACGCATACAAGAGAGAAACCCTTTGTTTGTGAAACATGTTCCAAGGGATTTTCTTCTACAGTTACTCTAAGAAAACATCTATTGACACATACAGGAGAAAAACCTTTTGTTTGTGAAACGTGTTCCAAAGCCTTTTCTCTCCATCAAAATTTAAGAAATCATATTTTGATTCATACAGGTTTAAAACCCTTTGTTTGTGAAGTGTGTTCCAAAGCATTTAATAATAAGCGTACTCTAAGAAGACATATTTTAATGCATACCAGCAAACAAACTCTTATTTGTGAAGTATGATCTAAAGGATTTTCTCAGAAAAGTAAACTTAAATTCATCTCTAACTCATACAAGGAAAAAAACCATTTTGTTAGTGAGTTTGTTTGCTGTTCCAAAGAATTTTCATTTAAGAAGCCATTTCTTGTTGCACACTGGAGAGAAATCTTTTGTTTTTGAAATATGTTCCAAAGAATTTTCTCATAATCATCAGCTAAGAACAGATTTCTTGATTCATACAGGTTTAAAACTTTTTCTTTGTTACATATATTCCAAAGCATTTGCAGATAAGAGTAATCCAAAAACATCTTTTGACCCATACAGGTAAAAATCCTTTTAATTAGTGAAATATATTCCAAAGAAGTTTCTACTAAGATTAAAAGTTATTAAGAGTAACCTTATTTCTTGACAGATACTGGAGAGAAACTCTTTGTTTGTGAAATATGTTCCAAAGGATTTTCTGATAATAATAACCTAAACACCCATCTCTTGATGCATTTAGAAATAACATATTTTGTTATTGAAATATTTTCTAAAAGATTATCTAAGATTTGTTATCTAGGGACTCATCTCTTCTCTCATATTCACACTGCAATAGAAAAAACCTTGTTTATGAAGTATGATCTAAAGGACTTTCTATGAACAGTAATCTGAATCCTGAAATTGCTTATATTAATATCGCTTTTTATGAAAATTTACCTTTTTGTTTCTTGTACTGTAGAGTATTTTTTCCTTAAAATATAAAAGAATAATCTGTTATGAAAGGACAAATTGCATCTTAATATCTTATGCGATAGGAAAGACTTTATTTATGTAATACTTTTAAAAAATGCGAAAAGTATTGTGAAATTATTGTATAAAAAATAAACTTACTTGTTTGTTACATTTTCCTCTTAAAAAATTTCCCAAAATTTAAATGAAACATATCTGATTATGTAGTCTTTAAAACCAAATGTATGTTCAATTTTGCTGACTTGTAAAAAAGAAAAACACTTGGATGGTTAGATTTCTCAGAAATTACCTATTCCCTCTCATTATCATGTATTCTTTATAGCCATCATGAGCTAAGTATTTTTGAATGTATAAATAATTTGTTCAATATTTATTTGGCATGTTTAATGGATTGATAAGTAAAGATTGTATAGGCTAATCAGCTGTGCTCTTTGTTTCTCAGGTTATCTTTTGGTTTTGCTTCCTGCTTTTGTCTTGTCGAAACCAGAAATTTTTGTGGCAAGACAATATTGTCTCCTGTCATCCAACAATACAACAAAATCTTGTTTGTTAATAAATTTTATCTGATAAGCGCAGCTGATAATCATGACAAAAAAAATTTTCTACCATTTTGAGGCACAACAAGACCATTGCGATAGGTTACATAGTTGAGAAAATGCGATGAGTGGATCATTTTGATGTCACTATGGCTCACTGCATTTTGATGGTAATTAAGTTTCAAACAGTTGTTAAGTTGTTGAAAACTGAAAAGAAACAAAGTTGCTGAGTTGGCAAAATTTTGCAGATTTGGCAGGAAAATCGAATTTCAAATTTACCATTGCCAAAATATTTTTGTCTTGCTTCGTCAAATGAAATAATGTCACCAAATTTGGCACTGATATACAGTTGTTGTCCTTCCAGTATTGTTTTATTGAGTTAAATTCAAGACCAATTTTGACTGAGCTGCTCGGTCATTCCTGTTCCTATGTTGTAATAGGGACAAATGTTTGAATACATTTTTTTTTCTAAAAAAGAAGTCTGATAATTTGTACTGAATTTAGTATTCTACCATTTTAGAGTAAGAGATGATGTTCTAAATGTTCTAGAAAATTGGATGAGATGGTTATTTAGGCGTCACTGTGGGTCGGTGGGAATGAAGAATGAAATGGTCATTGAGCAGTTTAATATTTTTTAAAGTTATTTTTATAAAATTGTAATGAACAGCGACAAGTAAACCATAATGAAAAAAGGGGGATAGGAGAATGTGATCTTTTATGTTTTTCTGAACTGACAGTAGCATAAAAGATTGTAGCTCATTTATTCTTCATCTTCTCCAAATGTAATTTGAATGTTATGTGTTTTTAATTATTTCTGGGCAGAATGTAATAAAAATATTCAGGCTGTTGTCTTTTTTATATAATGTTAGAGGTTTTTAAAAGTGAATGGTGTTTTATGAGAATTTTTAAAATACACATATTAAATTTTTAGTTATTTTTTAAGTGAGTTTGTTATGTGTTGATGAATCTGTTGCATCTCTGTTTCATCAGAAAAAATGTATTTTAAGAAAATCACAGCTTAATGATTATTATATTAGGAGAATGACAGGGAGACCACAAAAAGGAGGCTTTTAAGTTATTCTTTAGCAGTATATCTACAATATAAATACCGTTAATCCTCTCCTCCTCCTTTAAATGTGACGAAAAATCGAGAAATAATCAGAGGGGCTACTTACACGGGATTTTTCCGCGCTCTTTTCACAAAATTTGCGTTTTATTTCAAGATATTTGCGAGACTTTTTCACGATATTTGACGAAATTTGCAGGGTGTTTTTGCGAGGTATAACAAAATTTGCTTTTTTCGCGATTCTTTAACGAAAATCACAATTTTCCCGCCATCTTTAAACGAACTTTGCATTTTTTGCGCAATTCTTTTTCGAGATGCGCGTTTCTGTCACGACCCTTTTATGAAATGAGCGTTTTTTCGCGAACATTTAACAGTATTCACGTTTTTGGGCATTTTTTCTTTAACAAAATTAGTGTTTTTTTTTAATGAAATTGATCTTTTTTTCGCAATTCGCTTTTTTCCGCGATTTGTTTAATGGAATTCACATTTTTTTCTCCATTGTTTGACTTAATTTGCATTTTTACTGCTACCATTTCATTACATTCGCAATCTTTATCGCGATCCTTTGATGAAATTTGCCCTTTGTTCGCGATCTTTTGACTGTGTTTTCTTTGTAGATTTGTCGTATTCGCGTTTTTTACCTGCAATCCTTTGACAAAATGTGCGTTTTTTGACTGATCCTTCAAGAAATCAACACCCTTTCCCACTATCTTTTGACATGATTTGCACTTTTTCAGAGATTTTTGTGATATTAAAATTTTTCAGCGATCTTTTGATAGCATCTTTTTAGATCTGGAATAATTCGCGGTTTTTCCTGCAATCTTTAGACGAAATGATCGCTTTTTGGGGATCCTTCGATGAAATTCACGAATTTTTCGCGATCCTTTGAAAAAAATTTAGATTTATTTTTTACGATTTGCGTTTTTTCAGAGATTACTAAATAATTTCCTTTTTTGCGATTTATTGACGCAAATTACGTTTTTTTAACGATCTTCAAGGGGGGAAGCGCTTTCTCTCTCTCTTTTTTTTACGAAGTTAGGAAAGGCAATGATTAGTTTTTTAGAAAATAACTGAAGCAAAATACAGTTCACAATGATGTTAATTGGCGGGTTTTTCATTTGCTAAGGCTTCCATTAAGTGTATCTATTTTGAAAACTAAGATTTAAAAGTTGTGGAAGAATACAAGTGCATGATAAGCAGTTAAAAAAAAAATCTTAAAGTTATTCGGTGTTTTGTATGCCACTGGCAATTACACTATAACTTTGTCATTTATCTAAACATCAGCCATTTTTTAGGAAAATTTATGAACCTATATAAAATTAAATTGTGCAAAGTAAAAAATAGTTAACTGATTTTTTGAACGTGTCACCATGTTATTCTCCACTGTAGGATTGTGAAATTTCTTTTTTAAATGTGAAAATAATCATATACACTAAATAAAAGCTCCGGTTGTGTTATAAATTATTTGAACTGTATTCTCCTGTTAGAATGACTTTTTTTTTTCAATTTTTCTGTAATAAAATAAAAGGTTTCAAATCATAGTAAGTGAAGTTTTTTTTAAATTGATGTATAAAGTCTTTTAAAAATGTGTTATTAATATTGCAATTTTTTTCTCTTTAAAAAACTTCTGAATAGATCGATTGTTTGTACACGCGATATTCTTTTTCTCAATAAAATGTAAATTGTTTTAGATTTACTTAATATTGGAATTAAAAAAAATAAAATTTTTGTTAATCAAGTGAAAAGGCGTGTGCCCTTTTTTTTCTCTTTGTTTGAATAAAAGTCAGTGAGTTTATTATAATCTTTTTTTAAATAATTCCAATGATTATTTTTTAATGAATAGCTGGTGTTGAGCTCTATATAGGTCATTTTTATGTTTTCAATTTTGATAAAAGTTTTTTTTTTTCAAACCTAGTTTTGAGTATGTAAGTATCCTCATTTAAACAACATTCAAACAAAATCGAAAAAATTAAAAAGGACTATATAGAGGTCGACTTCAGTTTATACTGTAAAAAAAATCATTTTCAAATATTGAATTGTGAACGAGATATTTAAAAATATTTCTTTCATAGAATTGGCATTATTGAGCTGGTTGCATGAGTGAAGTAGCCTCTTCATCATAATCTTCCCTTGAGTTCACCCACAAATGATGCCATGCTTGGAAGGGAGGAAGGAGATAGTGAAATTGTGACATTAAATATTTTAGTTAAACATTAGAGAGTTTAGTATCATTGCATTGACATTTGAGGACTTACTACCCTCTGGGGCTGTGAGCATTGTCGATATTACCTATGTACTCTATAGATAAGCATATATCTTCTCCTAGGGAAGAAGAGTCGTTATAGTAAGTGTTACTGAATAATTCCTATTTTAAGATTTGGTATGTAATTTTATGCATTTTCATCTAAATGGGATAAATGAAATGTGATGGTCATTTCATTAGAACTAATACTGAGGTTGCTTTTCAAAAATCAATCTGATTTAAACTCTTCGTGCTCATAAAGTAAAGAATTTGAGACGACAGCAAATGCACTTATTTTCTAAATCGGATTTTTAACATCTAAATGCAATCAGAGAAATGAGTAACAGTAATTAAAAATTTGCAGGATTGTGATATTGACGACACTAGGAACTTTCAATTGGGCATTTGCGCTTTAGATTACTTTAACTCGCTAAATATATTTCTAAAAAAATTTTTGAGAAACAGAAATTTAAAAGGATGAAATGAGCTAAAACATTTTAAATTACGATTATTATAGAATTTTACATAATGTTTAAAAATTATGTCCATACCCATACACATTTTAAATTTAGCAGAAATAGTTCCGATTCTGATTACAAGTCATCAGCAGCTCCATCTATGTATTATTTTAATATTGTCTTCATTGCTGAAGAATTAATTGATGAATTTCTAATAAATTACCTGCATTTTAAGCTAATTAAAAAAAATTAAAAAATCCGCTGTTGATAACTGAAATTCTTTGGTGTAAAAAAGAGTATTTTGGTCTGAAAAGAATAATTTTGGACAAAAGATATTAATAAAATATTAATAATGAAAAATATAAAACCTACCGAACTTTTTAGATCTATTTTAATCCCAAAATATTGTAAAATTTGTCCGTTGGCATTTATTATTATTATTTTAATTATTCATTTGATTTTTTTTCTCTCAAATCCACAACGTTGGGCGTGTCAGCTAATATATTTTACGCAAATAAAATTGTCATTTTAAAACCTAGACAGCATATACTCTCAATGTTTACTTATACAGCACCGAATACGTCATATATTTAAAAGTATAGCAGTGATAAGTATCTAGATAAATATGAGAAAAACTGGTTTTGGTGGGAAAATGAATTTAGTTAATTAATAAAAAATTTACCGTTGTAAAAAGAAAAAGAAAAATCATTCTCATTTCTAAAATGTGATAATGTAGTTAAACTTTTTTCTTGTAAATTTTTCATACTTTTAATTATCTGAAAGACATTATTAGAAAAAAGAAAACGGTTATTGAAACAACTGGGAACAAGAAAATTTGCGCATGCGCATCGATAATTATTCGGCAATTTCTTTTCGTCTGCTTGAAGATCAAGATCGATCATAAACACCGTTTTTATAATAAATAGAAAGCTATCTCTGGAAAATTTTTAAAGAAGAGGGGGAGTTGAATTTAGAATTGAGAGGGGTCGAACAAAATTTTTAAAATCGCCATGTTTGCAATGTAGATTGATCGAAATATCAGTTTAATTTTCGGCCCAAAATCAGAGTTTTGCCGAAATTTCGACCGCGCTAAAATTATTTTTATTACGAAACGCTCATTTTTTTTCTTTTGGAATTTTTCAATATTACTTATTAATTTAAGCTGTATTGACATAAATGAGACACTTTTTATTTAATGGCTTATCGTACGTTTTTACTGCTCGAAATTTTCTTCCCTCCTAAAGATATTGTTATCATTGCTTTTATTATTTTTATACGTTTGCAATGATGTACAAATGTGTTACTAAATTTAAAATTCGCATACTTTACAGATTTAAATAAAGAGAAAAGGACAATTTAATGATACTATTAAATATAAAATAGCTTTTTTTAATAAGAAAAACATTTAATGAAACATTTACCATTTAAAAGTATTTTTAATAGCTTTTTGTTACACAATGAATTCAACAGTAATATTGTCTTTCTGCACTTTCTCTTTGCACGAGAAGTAGTAGGCAAAACTTTTTTTTCAACAAAACAGGTGGATAACATTTTTTTAATATTTTCTTAGGACTGTAACAAATATTTTTTCTAATCAAATTTCTCTAACAAGCAATTCACATGTGAATAATCTTTGGTATTAATTCTATATTTTAAATGAAATGATTTTATAATCATTTACTAGTTTTATAACTTTCTAATTCATATAAATATATAAGATTATTTTGGTGCAAAAAGAAGATTGAAAAGAAAGGTTTTTTTTTGTTTGGATCAAAAGTCATAACGATATCAAAATATGTCCTCCAACTCCTACACTGTAAAAAAAAAAAAAAAAAAAAAAAAAAAAAAAAAAAAAAAAATTGCCGGTATTTTACGCCAAAAGTGGTGGCAACTACGTTGCCCCTTCAAAAGTAGTTTAATAAAACACCACCAATAGATTGGTGTAATAAACCATCAACAATCGAGTGGTGTAAACAAATACCACTTTTGGTGTCAACTTAGTTGGCACCATATTTGGGTAAGGTCACACTATCATGTATTTAGTGTATTTTAAGAGCAAAATAAAAAAAAAATACTTAAAGATTACATTTTAAATTCAATACAGACATAATTTAAAATAAATAGTTTCACGCAAAAAGGCTGCTAAACATTCTTTTGTTTGAAATAATTTTTTATAACGTACATTTTAAGCATACTAGTTGGTAAGCAACGAAATTGCCTATATTTACATGCTTAAAAATATCTTTTTCATAAGTTAATAATGCGTCCAATAAGCTAAAAATCACATAATAACGAATTTTTTATGAAAATATTTCTTGTTAGAAATCGGGCAAACGGCATGGCCACACTTATAAAATATAACAAAAATTACAATTATTCGTACCATCACTATAAGTTTAATTCGGAGTTTCTGGTTTTCATAAGAAAATAACAAACAGAAGCTTCATATAATATTAAATTACCTCACAATTATACAATTTAATGCATAACATAAAAAATGCTTAACTATTCATATAGCACAATTTCCTCCCTAGGACGTCCTGTGGAATATTCACATCCCAGGACAGTCATCCCCCAGGCATCCTTGGGGATGCAGAAAATTGTCACCAGGAGGTCCTCAGGAACCGAAAATGTCAGCTTTATAGTATCCTGGGGAGCTCCCCTGGACCCCCTTACTGTTCCTCCTCAGGAGGAATTGAGGAAGATTTCGGGAAGGGAAAATAGAAGATTTGGGAACACTTCAAGGTCACAAATCTATACTTAAAAACCCTCCTCAGGAAGTTTATGGGAAGTAATTTTAGGAGGAATTAGGGATATTTCAAGGTCACATAAACTCCCCAGGAACTGTATAGGATGCATCATGGGGAAGAATTAGGTATACTCCAAGGTCACATAAACTCCTCAGGAGATGTATGGAATGCATCATGGGGAAGAATTTGGGATACTCCAAGATTATTTACCTGAGAACCAGGGAAAGGTTTCAGGAGAAAATTAGGATGCTTAAAAGTTGCATTCTACGTTCAATTTAAAAAATGTGTTAAAAGTCATTAGAAAACAATTCTTTTTTAGATGAAAGAAACTCGTGTGCTACTTTTATTTAGCAAAGGCAAGACATTTTCTTCCCAAACGACATTATTTAATTTTATGTTGAGTTTTTTCACTATTTTTATTGCAGAAGAAACTTAAACAGAAAAAACTTTTTTAATTTTTGAGAAGTGAGAGGATTAGATTGTACATTTTAAAAACTTTCAATAATACAAACTTTAAAATTTTAAAAATTTTAAGAGATAGACCATTTTTATATGTATATAAAAGGAGTTCAGATTGCAGCAAGATGTCCTATATATTTTTATTATTATTATTGAATTTGGATTTAAATCCTCGTTTTCTGTATAGGTAGCAAAAAAAAGTTATGGGCTGTATTATCACTTTTTTTCAATATACATTCATTTCTTAAAAAGAAAATTAAGCTTAAAAAATAATAAACTCTTTCAAAATTATTTTGTAAACTTTTAGCTAATATCGGATTATTTTGGATATTTTAAAATTTTGATGACCTAGTGATTTTTCTTTTAATAATGCAGTCTTTAGCTTTTTTCCATATAAATTTACATGTACTTTTGTTTTATTCTATTTATAGCATGATGATAGAATGTCATTGTCCAATTCAAACAGCCATCGTGCCGGTTTATGAAACAAATGTCAGTGCAAATGTGTAATTTTATGCATACTTATCAAAACCAATTCAAAAAAATCAGAACCTAAATTACAAAACATAATCTGTACCACCTTTTACTATGCTTATTTAAATTAAAGGGTTACATGGATTTCAAGGATTAATACATTGAAGTAATATTTTGTAAATTTTTATTCAAATAGTTTGAAAATTTAGTGGTTTGACCTATTTTATAAAAAGATTCCTCAAAGAAGTGTTCTTGTCATGGAAAAAAATAATTACAACTTTAACTGATTTATTTATTTATTTTTTTATCTTTTACGATTTAGTAGATACTTTGTGATTGAACAAAGTATTTAAATAAAACTTGAAATTTTAGTTTCCAACAGAGTTGCATTCAAATCAATGATTTTTTAAAGCAACTTACGATATATAGCCTTGTTAATTTAAAATTTCGAAATAAAAACCTTCCTTCAATCACCAGTCAATCCTATTTTGAAGAAGTGTGCAAAAATTCAATAATGTCAGTGCATTAGAATCTTAGAAATTGTGTCCAATAACTTGGCTAACTCTGATTTTACGCATCGGAAAATATTCCATGAAATCAGTTTGAGAATTGTAAACCCAAGTAGCTTTAAAATTGTTACTTTCCCCCATCCCCCTCCTTTTTCAGTTAATCTTAGTTTTCCTTCTTAATAGCAGATATGAAACATTTAATACGAATGAAAATAACATTTTCTTAATATGAAAATTTCCAGAGAAGTTTCCTTTTAAAAACGCATGACGATTTTTTTTAAATAGATAAATATACAGACTTTCCTTTGTAGATTATCTCCAACTTGTAATTCATCAATAAGGTTTGTACTGGGATGTGATAATTAAAAAAATTCTAGCCAAAATTACTTCACTTTTCAACTCTTTTATCTCCTAGTACAAACTCCATACATAATACAGTAACACATACACAGTCAAAACATGCTTTTTTTAGTTTTTCTTTTATGTTTTTAGAAATCATTTTTTCTACAGTAAAAGTGCACTAGTTGCAACAATTTTTAAAAGTGCTTTATAAACAGAACAAAGACACATGAACTTTATTTTGAAGAAATGAAACCCTGTATTAGAACATGTCAAGC
Source organism: Maratus speculifer (assembly GCA_964019185.1). Lineage (NCBI taxonomy): Eukaryota > Metazoa > Arthropoda > Arachnida > Araneae > Salticidae > Maratus > Maratus speculifer. The sequence continues at coordinate 29,573,157 of OZ025303.1, forward strand.
TAATTTCAAATATCTTATTTTCATGCCTGAGGTGATTCCCACAAAGTTGTAGTTTTTGTTTAAACACTCTCCAATTTTTGAAAACTACTTGCATGTCTGTGAGTGAGCTTCTTGAGACGTTACTCTTCTCTTTTTTTAATAGTTAAAATTGCAGCAGGAATGCTATTCATCTAAGAAAATTGTATTAAGACTAAAATAGTCAAGAAAATTTTAGTGGTGCTGTGCACTAAGCACAAGAACGGCAAAATAAATGTTACATCATTCACAAATAATTTTAATATTTTAAACTAAAAAGGTAAATATTGTACAAATATGAATTTCTGGATAACTGAATATCCTCATATGAAAATGCTCACACTTATTTGATAATCACCATAAAATATTAAATTACAACTTGATCTTGCCAGATCTAGAATAAAACATTAACCAATTAGACAAATTTATATAAAGTTCCAGACTTTTCCAGATGTAGCAATAATGCTGCAACTCACCTAGTCTACATTGAACATTTTTCAGACATAAGTACTTTCTCTGATGTTTTTTAAATCCCTGTTGAAATCTGAATTAAAATCTTTTTTCAGTATATTGTATGCAAAAATTTTTGGACTAATATGATACTTGCTAGATCACGTTTAATAACTTAAAATTTTGTATAGAAATTCTAATAGGATAGTCATTGAAACAGCATTTTACTTTAAATTCAGTAGATTAAAAGTTACTGAAGATTATTTTCTCTTTTCATTTACAAGGTGAAAAAAACTGCAATTGCATAATCTCTTGCAATTTTATGCAAAATGAAAACAAATCCTTTTTACTGGATATGAACCAAACTACATTTACAAAATCTAAAAAATAATTAAAGAGGACCAAACAATTTAAATTTACAAAATTTATTTTAAAAAAAATATATATATACAGAAATTAAACAAGAACCAAAAGAGGTTTTAAGTATTATTAATCTTTTTCTGCATTTTTTCTTTACAATGGCGAAGCCAAGTTTGTATGGGTTCTTTTAGTTCTTCATTCGTGGATAATGGAAAAAAACAATCTCACAACATCTATAGTAGGAAAAAAAAAGATTAAATCTCAATTATATTTACATATTAATAACATAATGACAGTTTAACATACATACTTCAGAATGAGAAGGTGTATTCAGAGAAAATTATTAACCCTGTTAAACACCACATGCCATATCTGGTAAAGACCTAAGAACAATTGTCCTTATTTTCCAGGAATTTGTCCAATATAATCCCTTTACATGATCAGGAACAATCCAAGGAATCTAATAACACTTATTTTGTCTATGTCACATAAATGCACTAGACAATAAATTTGTATTTGTTCCATGGAAACAGATTCCGAACAAGATATTGAAGATTTACTTTCATTTTTTTACAGAATACTAGTATTGAAAAGCCGATAAAATTAGTTTAAGTGATCATTTAGTTGCAAAATACAGCAATACAATATGGCACATACCATGAAATACAAAATTTTAGCTAATAATTCACAATTTAATTTGTATCTATTTTCTCATTATTATTAGGCCTAGATATAAATTTCAAGCAATTTTTTCACACAAATAGCAAAATTCATGCAGTAAAACATTAAAATTGTGTTCTACATTAATTCAATTTATTTTTAAAGTCCTTTATGTATTAAATTGCTACAATTTATAGATTTGAATGCACAATGTACGATTAACCAACTAATTGGGAATTTCAAACAAATTTAACATTGATAGCTCCAGCAGTTAATAGCACAGACTTCAAAAACACTGTACCTTTCAGACTGCGCATTAGCCCCATTTGTCATTCAACAGACAAATTTTGCATCAAAAAGCCAAATGTATCACCAACAGTATTTGAAATTTGTAATAATTAAATATCAAATGCAATTAAATTACGGCACTTGACAAATTATTTTTTATTGTCAAATTGAAGACTAGCTTTTTGTTTAACATTACTTTAGCAGGTTTCATACAAAAAAATTGCAACTTTGGATTTTATTTTACCAAGATTTAGGTGCAAGATGTACATTTTTTTATTCCACAGAATTAAATTTAATTACAAGCATTGAATTAAGTTTTGTTTCTGATTCACTAGAAAATTATGTTTCAATTTTCTTTTATATCACGAACAGTTGATTTTAAGTACCGTGAACTATCTCTAACACTCTCTAATGTGAAAACCCCGGTATTAAAAACACAATACGGTGGTCTTGGCGAAATTTAATAGACTAAACAAAAGACTAACTCTGTATTTTGAACACCACTATTTTTGGTCCCCATTTTTACTCCAGTTCTCTGTAACCTAAACATGCATTTGCATTCTGAATTCCTATCATGGAAATTTGAAGAAACTGTTACAGAATAAGAAGTTTCAACAAACTTAATTAAAAAATAAAGAGAAAATTACTGCTGGATTTTAAACATGTACTTGACATTACAATGTTTAAATACTTAATGTAAAATCTTTAGTTAAACATCGGAGTACCTGTTGTTACATTGTTCTTGGATACCTGCTATAAAACCTGCATGTTTTCTGTGATCTGCATGTTTTTTGTGACCTTTTCACAAAATCTGCATTTTTTTCATGATCTTTCTTCATGCATTTCGGTGATATTTTTTGCGTTGAAACCCACATATTTTTTGGAAACATTTGATGAAATCTGTGTCTTTTGTAATCTGGAGTGCGATTTTTTCATTTTTTGATGAAATTAGCTATCTGGAAAAAGTTAAAAAAATAGAATTTTTTATTGTTTCTCATATCAATTAAAATCATGCTAAATTTCATTTCGATACCAGGTACAATTTGGTGAAGGTTTAATGCAAATTTCAGAAAAAATATTTCAGAACAGATATGCACAGCAATTGTATTTCTGTTTAGATATGCACAGCACTTGAAACACCGAATTTTGTGAAGGAGCTGGATTTAAGGATTGGAATTTCGTGAAGGGACTGTTTTTAGGGATTCAAATTTTGTGAAGATGCTGCGAAATTGCACAAATTCTTGACTGGATCGACCCCTGGTGATACACCTTTTTTTTGGCAAAGAATTTTACACAGAAAAACTAAATAATTCAAAAAGAATATTCTATGATTTTTAGTATCAAACTTAAAAAAAAAGTTATGTAAAATTTCACCCTAACCACCTACGACATCGAGAAAATCTTTAATTAGTTAATATTATTCATACAATCTTGTTGCAATGAAAAGCATGGATGCAAGAAGTTCATTTAAACCAAGACTGAAAACTATATATTACAAGAATCAAAAGAAAGAAAATCAATCAAAAGAAAATGGGCTAGCATTGTCTTTCATTATGTAAAAAAATTATCTCTTAGAATTAAAAAAGTAGTTAAAAGTTTTTTACAATAAAATTGTGAGTTTATTATTACTCAAAATAAACTCAAGCTATCTCTCCAAGACAAATCAGTCCTGAGACTGAAGGTCTTGCACTCATGATGAAAAAATAATGATTAAAAATATACTGACTAAACTAGTCTTAAACTCAACATCTGTTAGTTTCTCTTCTAATTCTTCTATAGCTCCCACAGTTTCCAGTGGAAACTGAGGAAGTAAATGGTACTGAAGAACAACACTATTTTGGGAGACGTCCTGTTTGTCCCCCAACTTCTCAAGAATTTGGTCCAAAGTGCTTTGCAATTTGTCAACTTTGAAATCTAACTTCATAACCATCCTTAATACTTTATTTGATTTTTTTTTCTTTTGTTGCTATTAAAAAAGTAAAGCAATTTATGTCAAAATGAAATTCACACATCAAATGTCATTATGTTTAAATACATATCAGATATAGAAGTCAGAAATAGGATAAAAGTTTAAAAAATTCATTTATACAATGATGCCAAATTAATGTAATTTAAATATATTAATCAATAGTGCAGCAGTGCATCTTTAAAAACTCTATCGTAAAAAACATAGAATTTTGATGGACGTTAATTTGTTAGAAACTTTTGAAAAACTGGACTTAACTATGCATTTACTAAATTCTCAATGATATATTTATTGATGACAATATTGAAAGTGATATTATAAAATATTACATTAAGTTTTTGATAAAACTGTAAATTCTTTAATAGCTAGGTTTTAAAAATATATTGTATCTGAAAGTAATGAATCTTTCATTTCCATAAAAGATGAAATTTCACACCTAGATATGCAAGAATTTATTTTTTCTGCAAAATATTTTTGCATCAGAGGGAGATAAGTGCAGATTCCCAAATTTAAGATGCCAGTGGCTACTAAACCTAAGTAATCCAGTCGCCATATTGAGAGAAAAACTCAAAAACAGTAATGCTATTTGTGCAAAATATTCAGGAATCCAAAATGAAAAATTAACACATGTATAAAATTCTGTCATTAAAAAAATATCACAGAAAACTATCAAGAACTTTGATAACTGCCTCCCCCCCCCGCAAAAAAATGGATTGTGTCAGAAAAAGAAGAAAAAAACATGAATTTTGTTTTTAAAAAAGGGAAGAGAGGGGGAGGGGATTTCATCAAAGAATTGCGAGAAAAGTTAAATTTTGGTCAAAGCATTGGAAAAAGAATGCAATTTTCGTTAAAGCATCAGAGGGAAATTAAAAAGTCCTTCCGACAGTGCCGGGAGGAAGAGGTAGCTTTTATATGCTTATTTTTTTATCTCAAATTAAGTTATATAAATCAAATATACGAAGTTCATAATAGTAGAACACGATTATATAAGATTGAATACTAGTTTTTGTCAATACTGAATATTAATAGGAATTTTTAGAAATTAGTCATCTTTTATTCAACCTGGTTTTATTTTAAGCGATTTATAAGGTCGCCAAATTCCACGATATCCATTTTAAAGCAGCATGATGGATAAGAAAACCCAATGAGCTGATCGAAATCTTAATTCATGTGAACATGCACCTCACATCGAAATCGATTAATATATACGAGAGCAAATTGACATTTTAAAAAAATGTCACCCACATTAGAAATTCAAACTGCTATATCCCAGGCGTTTTTCAAAGTAAAGACAAAGCAAAAAATACTCCGAAATTCGTTATTAAGATAAATAGTTTAGAATGAACCTTTTTTCAATTTCTAATTTTTTGTTTAGACATCATTATACATTTAAAAGATTTTTGATAAATTTAAATGGCCGCCATTTTGAAACAAGATGGCGGATAAAGTTGGCCCGTGAACTTGGTCAAGACATTGGTACGTACTATGAACACACGGAGTTATGTCGAAATCAGTATATAAATATGCATATTAACGAGTGACAAATTTCAGACCGTTTCAAAATGTCAGTCACACTGGAAATTGAAAGTGCTAAAACTCAGCAATTTTTCAAGATATAGATGAAACAAAAAATGCTCTGGAATCTTTGTATCAAGGTCAAAACACAAAAGAAAAATCTTTTTTAATTTCTTACTTTTTTGCACCTAATTTTAAAATTTAAATTAAAAAAAAAAATAATATTCCGCCATTTTGAAACAAGACGGCGGTTGGAACTGGCCAACGAACTTGGTCCAGGCATCAGTATATCCTATCTACGCACCAAGTTTCATCCAAATCGATGTATAAACACGCGTGTTATCACATGACGAAAATCAGATCATTTCAAAATATGAGCAACACTAGAAATTAAAAATACTATAACTCAGACATTTTTTAAGATACAGACGAAACAAAAAATGCTCTGGAATCTTTGTATCAAGGTCAAATGCATAAAAGAAAAATCTCTTTCAATTTCTCACTTTTTTGCACCTAATTTCAAATTTTAAATTAAAAAAATTAAATGTCCGCCATTTTTAAACAAGATGGGAGATGGAACTGGTTAACGAACACGGTTCAGGCTTTATTATGTACTATGTATACACCAAGTTACATCCAAATCGATTTATAAATACGAGTGTTATCACGTGACAAAAATCAGATCGTTTCAAAATATCAGCCATAAGCAAAATTCAAAGTGCTATAACGCAATCCTTTTTTAAGATATAGACAAAGTAAAAAGTGTTCTAGAATCGGTGTTTTAGGATCTAACACATAAAAGAAAAAAAAATTCAACTTTTAATTTTTTTGCATTTAATTTTAAATTTAAATTTTTTTTAAATTTTAAATGGCCGCCATTTTGAAACAAGATGGCGGATGATGCTGGCCCACGAATTTGGTCGAGATATTTGTATGTACTATGTACATACCAAGTTTCATTCAAATCAGTTCATAATTACGTTAGTTATAGCATGACAAAAATCCGATCGTTTCAAAATGTCAACCATTAGAAAAATTCAAAGTGCTATAACTCAATCATTTTTTAAGATATACACAAAGTAAAAGGTGTTCTAGAATTGGTGTTTCAAGATCTAACACATAAAATAAAAATATTTTTCAACTTTTAAATATTTCGCATTTAATTTAAAATTTAAAATTTTTAAAAATTTTTTAAATGGCCACCATTTTGAAACAAGATAGCGGATGATGCTGGCCAACGAACTCGGTCGAGATATTTGTATGTACTATGTACATACCAAGTTTCATTCAAATCGGTTCATAAATACGTTAGTTATCGCATGACAAACATCAGATATATATATATATATATATATATGTCAACATTTGAATGGAGGGTGGTTTTGGGGTCTGGGGGTCATGATCAGTGAAAATATACCAAAATTTTCTGGACGTGCTTTCCTCCGGACCACTGCAATAGGTTGCTTTTTACTTTTTGTAATGAAAGCTACCTAAAAATGAATATTAAAACTGCTATAAAAACCTGAATTTTGTCAAAAGATCACGGGGTGAGGGCAGTAATAATAATCTTGTATTTCTCAAATAATTGTTGGAAATAACATTAAATTCTTAAAAAATGACGACTTATATGAAAAAAATTAGACGCCAAATTTAAAAATTCAGTTATTTGGCGACTGTAAATCTGCACCTATAATCAAGATTAATCACAGAACACTGCAAAATATTCTGCTTTGAAACCATTTATTCAGAAAAATGTTTGTAGGCAATCTTAAAAGAATATCTAACAATATATTTCAAAAATTTGTTTAACATATTTCTATTTTAGTTAATAAATAACTGAAGATGGGGTTGAAGTAGAAGTCATAAATTGATGCATCGTAGCAGAATTAGATGTATTTAATTCTGGTACATTTGTAGGCAAGGGCTCTCTAAATAAAAAGTTGGGTTCTTCCTCAGGTTCTTCATCAGATTCTTCAGAGCTCGATTCATTGTTTTGAAACGTCTTCTGAATGATCTGTAGAGGCATCCACATCAGATCTATATTCTGGTCTTGCTAGTTTTACCATACCTTCTTCATATGTGTCTGAAAAGAAAAATTAATTTTAAGAAAATATTTAAAAACTTTAACATCGGAAAAATCAACAATTTTTTTTTTTTTTTGTGCCCGATGAACAAAATTGTCAATTTTTTCTGTGCCCTGCCAATTCGCAGCTTTATTCGCTACCAATCAACTAAATGAGATTTTTGTTCTTAAATCGATGAAATTTACAATGTTTTTCACCATAAATCGAGAAAATGTGAAAATTTTTCCATACTTAATTGGAAAAATCAGTTTTTGCAGAGCTTGATCGACAAAATTAGATTTTTTGGAGCCCTTAAGACAAAACTCTCAATTTTTCTACACGCATCAATGATATTTTCTATATTTCCGTGCCTGATCGAAGAAATTGGCATTTTTTGGCTTGCAAACAGACAACACTCAAATTTCCCCCAGCCTATGAACAATTTGCAGTTTTTTCATGCATCCTTAAGAACACTGACTTTTTTTTGTTAATCAAACATTTCGTCCAATTCTCTAATTGTTCTAATTTCGTCAAAATTTCGAGGAAAAAGCAAGAATTTTGTCAAATGTTTGCAAAAAAAAAAAATGTTAATTTTGTCAAAGTATCGCAGAAAAACAGCAAATTTCGTCAAAAGGTCGTAGAAAATGCGATAATTTTGTCAAAGGGTTGGAAAAGGGGAAAACAAAGTATCGCGGAAAAAGTATTAATTTCGACATAGGTTCGCTGAAAAAGCACTAATTTTGCCAAAGTATCGTGAAATAGCGCGAATTTCTTCAAATGATCACTGAAGAAGTGCGAATTTCATCACAGGGTCACGGAAAAAATGCGATTTTTGACAGTGGATCGCGTAAAAAACGCGAACTTCGACATAAGATTACTGAAAAGCGTGTATTTCGACATAGGATTGATGGAAAAGCGCAAGTTTTGTCAAAGTGTCGCTGAAAAAACATTAATTTCGTTAATAGATAACGGAAAAATTAGCTACTTTTCTCAAAGGGTTGCAAAAAATTGCTAATTTTGCCAAAGTATCGCAGAAAAGAGCCAATTTTGTCAAAGGATCACGAAAAAAAATCTGAATTTTGATAGAATATTGCGGGAAAAAACACGAAATTCATCAAAAATGCAAAAAAATGCGAATTCCGTCAAAAAGTCGCGAATTTAGTCAAAAGATCGCAGAAAAAGGCGTATTTCGTCAGAAGATCGCGGAAAAGCATTTCATTTGATCATTCATTTAATAATAAATGTACAAGGAATGATTTCATGAACAGAAATTACGACAATGTTGATTCTATGTTTTTTAGTATCGCCCTCCCGAAAACGATCCTCTGGATCCGCCCCTGGACTATATTAAACTACATGCTACAGAGAAAAGAAACACAGATATTTTACATACTTAATAAATATTAATAGATCTTAATGGTGCAACTTAAAATTTGAAAAAGATGACTCTCTTAATATATCATTATTTAAATAATCAGTTTTTAAAACTAGTAAGAATTTTAAAATTTAAACTTACTTGCAGAACCCAGTTTTTTGATAATATGATATTTCTTCCAACTACTATCTGCAGGCACGTTATTTCTTAATGCCCGCTCATAGCGGAACTTGTCATACCGGGGCCACCGGCCTTTTTGTCCCTCTTTGTTGATCCATCTTCATGGTACCAGCTGGACACCATCATCAAATTCCACAATAACATATTTAGCTTTCATAATCAAACTGTATATAAACATGGCAATATATTAAAATGTTACATAAATAATATATTAATTGTACACAATTTTATTTATAAAATCAGTTTTCTAAAAACTAGTATTTAAATAAAAACCTAACAAATGATCCTGCATTTATCAATTGGGAAGATATTAATTTCAAAGATTCGCTCACAAAATTTTGAAATCCCACTTAAAAAATTTCAATTTCTGAAAAAAAAAATTAATTTTTTTAAATAATTAAAATCACACAACTAATTGACAAATCGAAATCTTACATGGTAGGGAGGGAGGGGGGAGAAGAGGTTCTGTGACATGATATATTTCTGTGACCGATTGACAAATTTGACTTTTTTTAAAAGACTGAATGACAATCTACAATCTTTTTTCTCCACTGACTAGGAAATTCTGTGGTTCTTCCCCTCCCCCATGGCATATAGACGAAATTACAATTTAGCTAATGAATAACCAGAAATTTTAAATTATTTTCCTCAAGTAATTAACAAATTTTAAGATTTTTGCCTTAATTGACTGGCAAACTTAACTTTTCATACGAGCAACTAATTCATAAATTTTACAATTCTAATATGACAGAATGATCTGGTTATCTACAAATTTTTAGAGGAATGCAAAATTAGTCTATTACCAGAAAAAGCAGTTTGGTCACTCTGACATAAAAGAAAAATGTGAAATTTATTGTTTGGAAGAAAACCTGCAAGTTTAATACGAGTTTTACACTCTGCTCACTCCCTCCTAAGAATGATAAATTGATGAAAATCAATGTTTTATTATATTACTAATGACTGAAGATAAAGATTAATTTTCCTATGCTCAATGGTTGAATTTACATTTTCTACTGCGACTGGTTGACAAAATACATTTTTTTTTCTTTTTTACTACTGATCACTAAAATAATTTGGTGATTTTATCGCCAAAAATGACAAATTTAATGTTTTAATATATATGACAGTGTTGAATTTCCAATATTTCTATATTTCCATAACCAATGCTTAATGAATTGTGAAATATTTTCCCATTGATGACTAACAAATTTTGTCATATTTACTACCATAAAATACCGTTAATCTGCCCCCCCCCCCTAAACGTGAAGAGTTTTTTTTGCGATACTTGAAAAAAATTTACACTTTTCACGTAATTCTTTGTGGGGAAGAGCGTTTCTTTCGTGATTCTTTGATGAAATGTGCGTTTTTTCAAGATTTTTTTATTAGAAGTCGTGTTTTTTCTTTCTTCCAAATTTCGCCTTTTTTCAACAGAATTTACGGTTCTGTTTTGCGATTATTTGATTGTTTATTTACAGATGACATATTTGATCGCACTAAGGACAATTTTATGACAAAATGTGTGTTCTTTTTGGCAATCCTTTGAGAAATTCATGGTTTTCCGCAATCTTTTAACGTAATTTGCATTTTTTAAAGAGATTTTTTGTCGTATTTTAAGTTTTTTAAATGATCCTTTGATGAATGATTTTTTAAGACTGGACATAATTCCCTTTTTTACTGCAATCTTTCGACAAAATTTGGGTTTTTTGGTGATACTTCGGCGAAATTCATTATTTTTTCGAGATCCTTTCAAGAAATTTGCGGTTATTTTTCGTGATTCTTTGGTGAAATTAGCGTTTCTTCAGCGATCGTTAGATAAAATTTCCCTCTTTCATGATTTTTTTTGACGTAATTTCCGTTTTTTCAGAGATTTTTTTGGGGGGAGGGGGGGGGGGAGAGAGGACGCTTTCTCGTGATTTTTTTGAAAACACCAAATTTTTTTATAAAGTGGGGATGGGTCGTTTGATCGGGAAGGACGGATTAACCGGATTTTATGGTACATTTTATAAAATTACATTTATCTTGAAGGATTGATTTAATGTTATTAAATGATCAATTAAAAAAATATTAAGAGTATTTTTAAAAGGAATTATTTATTATTTTTTCTTTAAATAAGTATGTTTTTTCTCAAATAAAGTAGAAAAAAATGTTTTAAATTAAAATTATACTACATTTAACCATTCGCTTGAAATATATTTTTAAATAAGGACAAACTGATTTGTTTTCAGAAACATAGGTGAAAGAAGTTCATCTAAGCCAAGACTGAAAACTATTGAGATTAAAAATAACCAAATGGAAATGGGCTAAAAGATTTCTATGACTTGCTATATGGTTAAAAATTGACATTTTACAATAAAAGAAAGTAATTAAAAGTTCTTGGCAGTAAAATTGCTACAATTTAAGTACATAAAATAGAATTTACTATCAAAAATCTCCTTAAGACTGAAATCAGTTCTGAGACTGAAGGTCTTGCAACCATGTTCAGAATCAATTATAAAATGTTCAATTATTTTAGAAAATACATAAAATTTACCATTTTATCTTCATCGTTTGGAGTGAAATAAAGCATCTAAAGTATGCCAAAATTCAGTAGAAGTTTGTTGGAGACCCCGTTTTTTTCCAGATTCCAAATAAAAGTCATTAGAATAAGAATCCTTTGAAAATAATTTCCCGTACACTATTAGAGTAAGATCTCCCAAGTGATGTTTGTGAATATTGTTGATGGATATGTATCAAGTTCATAATTTTCTTTCAACAATTTTTTTTTTAGAATATCCATGCTTAAGCTGCAAGTTTCAAAAATGAGATCATTGCCAATATAAGTGTTCATAGCATTTTCTTTAAAAGTACATGGGTTGAATTTAAGAGGCAGAGTTTAAAAACTCGTCTTATCAAGTTAACAGCTGCAGAAATAAATTTCTTTGCCAGTTCTAAGAAACAAGAGTCTTTCCATAATAAAATTTAAAGGATTGTATAATTGCTTGATTTATAAATAGATTTTGATACTTGTATTAGAAAGAAAGATAACTAGTGAAACTTTTTTTTCTTTCTTTTTTAAAAATAACAGATTTGTTCACAAGTGACTTTTGGTTTTTGTCAGACTGTGTTTATATTGTTTGCATCACTGACCAGAACTATCTTTAAAACAAGAGGTTTTGCTGAACCAATAATTATCATTTCCTTTCCTTACATGTTGCATGTTAAGACAATCTTAGATTTTTTTTGGGGGGCTTTTAGCAATAGAATTGATCTTTAAATGTTTAAGTGTTGATTTTTGCTATGATCAACTGAAACTTGTGACACCTTCCCGCCCATACTCAACTGAGTAATTTTTCAATCTTTCTGCCATAACTGAGCATGCAAGTTTTTTTTTACATGATATAAATGAACAAATTTTGCAGTTTTTTTCCCTCCACAGATAGATTGATAAATTTCACTATATTTCCATATGATAAAAAAAAATGATTTCTCAGAAAATAATTTTTAATACTTCCTTTCAAAACTAGAAAAAAAAATAAAAATAAAAGGACTCACCAAAAATGGAAATAAGCAAAACTTGTCTCAAAAATTAAACAAGTTGGAATTCGCACATGGTGTAGCAAATGAGGTGCATTCATACCATAACAAAGTTTTAAAAATATCACTCTCGTATATCAATCTCATAAAATTGTAAATAGTTAATTGCAATTAAAATGCACACCAAATAACATTCTCCTTATACCATTATATAATGGAATACCTTTGTGTGGTCTTGTAAATCAAATGTTCTTTGCAACACAGATTATGCAAAATTTATATGCACTTTATAGATGCATATAAATTTTATTATGTTCGAATGAGTGTAACACCTTTAAAATGCATTTGAAACATTTTTCCCATTAACCGTAATGTAATGGAATACTTTTGATTGTCCCTATAATTTAACTATGCATCCAATTTTAATCCAATTTGAAATAATTCGACAAAATTATGTAATAATTATGTATTTTTATGCAATAATTATACATTTTAAATTTCAAATGATTCGGTTGGGTAGTTTTTGTATTATTATATGCGGATGGACAGATAGACAGTCTGACTGAATGACAACTATAGGTGCTACGTATTGTATTTACATAACAAATACACATAAAAAAGGCTGCCAAACATTAGTTAAAAAAAGTGCTAATCTCTCAAATTAGTCAAAACTTGTTTTATCATGTCTAATGGGATACAAATAAATGCAAGCCTATAAGAAATGTTTTAAAAAACTTAATAAATATTCTATAGAAATTAATATGAAATTACAGATAATGGACTGAATATTTAGCTTTTTCATAAAGTACAAATTAAAAAATAAAATAATGCTAATATCAATGATTTATTTATTTTTATTTATTTTTTATTTTTACAAAAAATTTCTTGATTAAATACATTTTATGTTTAATAAACACCAAAATTTTATTATTTTATTTCTATTATCAGTTTACGCAATAACGGATGAGTTTCAATGAATAATTAAAATTATTATGCTTCATTATTTACTCAACCTTTACATAATATTTTTTTTTTAACTGTCTTAATTTTTATTAGTTTACTTTATTACTTTAATATTTCATTTTATTTTAAGCATTAATTATAATTTCAAATGTACTATTACATTCAAATTACTTTTTAAAAAAAGTGCAAACAGAGTGTGATGGAAGGCAATTAGAATGAAGTAGTAGACCAATTTCATTTCTTAACTTGATGACGTGATAGTGACGCTAAAATGATAAGTTCGCGCCCGCTATTGCTCATATGGTACCAAGAAATACCGAAGCAGATTAGTTATTTCTTAAACTACACCTAGTATTCTTGTCCTACATCGTGATTTTATATCGTAACTGGATTACGTAATCACTCTTTCGTCAGTAGTCATTTGTGTCGCCGTCGCCCGCTTTGTATGAATTGTCATACAATTAAATTTGCAAAAAAAAACTTGTCTGAAAAAGGATTTTCACATCTCTTTAATAAATTAAAGTAAAACTTGGGAAAGCGGAATATTCATATAACGGAATCCTGTCTCATAAACGTAAATTCTAAAATGCATGTTTTTAGAGAGTGAATAGTCACTCCTTTGAAAGAGTGTCTTATGCTCTCCCGCTTAGAGCGAATATTCACTCTAAGCAGGCGTGAGTATATTATGTATTCATATTATTCATCAGCCAATCAGAACAGTCTTGTCTACGAAGCTTTTTTTAAGATAAGAGGAAGACGTCTGTCATTTTAGGAATAATATATACGGATATTATTAAAGTGTTTTTTTATGGAACGTAAAAGTAAGTCTTTATTAATTTTAATCTTTTTTCCCAGTAGATCTCCTAATGTTATGCTTATGAATTAAATAGTTTTATGTTACATAGAAAAATATTGATCTAGAATTGTTTTCCTGATTGCAGAAGCGATTGTCTGTTACATGCAGCGGTTTGAAATATAGTTGTTTTAACAACTGAATAGCAAACAATGCTTATCGAAAAAGAATCAGGACTATATTTCTTTGACATTTTTGAATTAAAAAATGTGTCTAAATATTTTATTCTAATAAATACTGCGATGTAAAACATTTTAATTTGCCATCACTCGAATACAGAAATAAAACGTGGTGTGCCTCATTCTCACATTTGAAATGAGGATACGCAGGTATCTTGAATCTTGCAGATTACAATAAACATTAATTTGTAGCGATTTGAGATTTGTTGAAAATGCGTTGTTGGATTTTTCAGTTTTTTACTGTTTTCTAATTATAAACACTTACAGTACTTATCGTTATTATTATTTTGGAGTTAAATATGATGTTCGATTATTATGAGATTACGAAAGGGTTTTAGAATGAAAAATTACATTATGTTGGGAAAATTCCTTTTTACATATTACAATTTTTAATGTAAGAAGTGAAACTTTCAAAGTTTGAAACGAACTTATGTTATTGTTCTATTCCTAACTAGGGAGCTCTTCCCTCAGTGAGCTGCGGTCAGCATATAAGCAACCTTTACATGGATACGGACATGAAAAAAAATCCTGTGCTGTGATTGGCTTATGTTATGGAGCAATGTCGTGCGTCACAAACACGTTACTCGTCGTAGTGCAGGGGTTAAAAAACAACAAACCGATATGATTTTATAATGTTCAGTACCACAGACTTCGAGTCAAGCTCATTTTAGTCTCCAACTTCATGCTTGCTAGTTCAGTGATTACAATATCCAATTTTAAATGAAAATAGACATTTTAATCACAAATGCAATCATTCTGCTATCTTCAAGAAATATTATGTTTTCTTCTTAGATAAAGTAATTTTAACTATTCCTTTTTGGATGACTATAATATTTTGTGATTCGTGCAACCATTGCTTATTTGTGCAAAATTATACTGAATGCACATTTTTTAGACTTCATTTGGACAGCCAATGCATCACTTAAACATTAAAAATATAAATACATGTCTATGCAATTAAAAAAATTGTAAAAAATTAAATAAAAAGAAATTATATTAAATTATTTCTACAACGAAGTATCTATCACACCGATCCGAATAACAACTTTTTTACGGCAAATATAAACAAAACAAGTGCCTTTTTATTTCCAGTTAAAAGGACGAAAGACAACACCATTTAAATTCCTGTTAAGAACCGATTAGCCAATCACAGCACAGAATTCTTTCCCATGTCCGTATCCATATAAAGGTTGCTAATATGCCTACGGTTATCAACCTCCCGTTCAGGCATAACAGATTTGAACAACATACTAATTTGATTGGCTTTAAATATACTACGGAAGACTGAATTATATTTTTAAAAAATCAGTGGCAACCTTCTTGTAACGGGATTTTCATTCATTCTCGTTTGATTGGAGAATTTGACGTTTGAATCAGTTTCTGTTTAAAAGATTCAATGACTGTTTCCATCTCTGATTAAATATTATTGTTAAATATGTACAAATAAGGTAATATAGAAGAGATTAAGAAAAAGAGTTTTTGCGTCCTGGTATTTTTGAACAAAGCTATAAGTAAGCTGTTTTAAATAAGATATTTTAAATGTATCGTTTTAAATCTGACGTAATTATCAATAAAGTTTTCTTTCTTTTTTAATATTCACGTAAAAATAGGTAAGAAGGTTTTTCTTTTATTGAATTTTCTAAATCTTAATTAAATATGCCTCTTTCAAATTAAACTTTTTTTTTATTTTGAAAATAAGAAGACTTACAATCGACACTATACAAAATGTAAGCATATAATAAATACTTTGCATTCCCTCTTCTACAGAAAGCATGTTTTAGGAGACCTCAGAAATTCGTACTCGTTTCATTTAATTATTTATTCAAACAATGCGAAATAAAACCACAAACAGTTTTCCACATAGAGCATATTGTGACATGGAGTTATTTGCAACATCCCTCTAAACGAACTACAGTTGCTACAGGCAATAAGCGTAACTTTGGACCTAGAGAGTTTAAAAAAAAGATTACATCTGCTCCATCACTTGAGTTAACGGCAAAGTATTTAATCTAAAAAATATAGACAGATGCACTCGTGAGTGTTTGACAGATCATCGTAAAGAACTCGTGAAGGTTACATCATGACTCAATGGATGAAAGTTTCGTAAAGGTGGAGCAAAGTTACCCTGATTGACGATACATAATTCATTTTGATTAACAAATGTGGCATCGTAAACCTCAATATCTCCCATCAATTACATGGCAATCTGTGTAATTCGAAAGAGTTAATTTATAGTCAGATGGACATGAGCTATATCAAAGTCATGATTTTTTTTCAATAGGATGGAAAATTTTAGAGATTGAATTAGATGTGGTAAGCAAATATTTCTTTCCTTTTTTCCCGATATTTATTGACATTTAAAATTCACACCAGCCTGTTATTCCCTTACGAATAAACAATCAGAACAGGCGAATTTGAAATGAAGGAACTTAAACGATTACAACAGGTATCTATAATGACGTGACAATAAAATTAGGATGCTTTCTCTTAATAAAATCCTGATGAGAAAAGCAATTTTTAAAAACACTTTTACCAAACTTTACTTGCATTTCAAAATTTACTATTTTCTAAATTAGCAACTAATATATATAACAAACTTACACACACATTTTTTTTCAAAATTATGGGTAAGTTAGGGGACCATTCTCTTTTCAAAACTACTATTCTCAGCTTACATATTGATAAGAAAATCAATTTTACCATCAAAGAACTTTATTGTGAGAAATCAGGTTTAACAAGCGTTTCTATTAAATTTAAATACTATCAATCATTATAATATTTTACAAGCTTATAAATGAAAAAATAGAGATTTTGTAATATTTTAAGATAATATGTCATATTCATAGCATCCTAAAAATAAAATGGAGTGTTGCAAGGGCTTCTGGTTATAGCTCCTAATTTGCTAATTTAATTGTTTAAATAGTCAAACTTTTGTTGTTCAGTGGTTTTTTGTGCACTGTAATAAACGGAAATATTTCTTTACTTCTGAAATACGCTACGATTAGTTAACTGCAATCAATAAATTTTAGGAGCAAAATATAGCACAGATAGATTTCTTGGATTTTTTTTATCTTTTATAACATATTTCTCTTTATTATGACATTAATAGATGAACAGATCAACAAATTTTTTGAAAAAATCTTTCAACACATATCTCTCTCACAAAATGTTTCTCTTCAATATGAACCATACTTCTGAAAAAAGTTCTAGTTGCATATCAATACATGCAAAAGGTTTTTCTTTATTATGAATTGACAGATGCTTGCTTGAATCGCACATTTGAGAGAATTTATTGTTTCATATCTTGCATACAATGTTTTTCACCAGTGTGCCTGGTTAAATCTTCCTTTCGAGAATATTTCTTGTTGCATATATCACATTCAAATGGTTTATCACCAGTATGAGTTAACAAATGTTTCCTTAAAGGGCCCTTTAGAGAGAATTTCTTGTTGCATATATCACACACAAACGGTTTCTCATCACTGTGAGTTAACAGATGCCTGCTTAAATCTCCCTTTTGAAAGAATTTCTTGTTACATACCTCACATTCAAAAGGTTTTTCACCTGTATGAGTTAACAAATGTCTGCTTAAAGAGCTTTTTAAAGAGAATTTTTTGTTGCATATATGACACACAAACAGTTTTTCATCACTATGAGTTAAAAGATGGGTGCTTAAACTGGCCTTTTGATAGAATTTTCTGTTGCATACATCACACACAAACGGTTTCTCATCACTATGAGTTAACAGATGGTTGTTTAAAGTGCCTTTTTGAGAGAATTTCTTGTTGCAGATGTCACATACAAACGGTTTCTCACCACTATGTTTTAACAGATGCCTCTTTAAATCACTCTTTCGAGAAAATTTCTTGTTGCATACCTCACATACAAAAGGTTTTTCACAAGTATGAGTTAACAGATGCCGCCTTAAATCTTCCTTTTGAGAGAATTTCTTGTTGCATATATCACAAGCAAACGTTTCCTCACCAGTATCAGCCAACAGATGTGTGATTAAATGGCTCTTGCGTGAGAATTCTTTGTTGCATACGTCACAAAAGGAAGACTGTTTTGGCAGAAATTCTTGCATAACTCACAAATAAAAGTTTCACCTGACTATGAGTTAGAAACTGCTTCTTTCAAAAAGTTCTAAGAAATATTTTGCTACATTTACTTTACTCATTGAAGATATTTTGAGTGATGTGACGTGTTAGATTAAGGGTTTTAAGAAACTGTAATAAAATAAAATTAATTAATATCAGTTTCTACATTGCATTAAAAAAATAAATGAACTTATCACGAAAATTTAAATCAACATAAAAAATTATTTGTAATAAAATTTCTACCATAATATTAAAAACTGCAGTAGAATCTCAATTATCTGAAGTTAGAGGAATCACAGCTGTGTCAGATACCTTTCTTAACAGTATAAAGATTAATTTGTAAATAAAATAAATAGCAACATTTTAAAAATAAATAACTTATTATAAATAAAACAAAGTAAATTTAAGTATAAAAATTTTATAATTTATATCATCTAAAGAAATGATAATTCATTTGGCAAAGAACGGAGAGAAAATAAAATTTTATTGTGGCTATGAAATTTTAATATGTAAATGTGTCTAGTGCGGAATTCTTCGGATTTCAGATTTTTTTAAAATCTAATGTTAATGCTTAATGTTGAAAAACTCCGTATCACTTAATTTAATTCACACTATAATTAAATAATGTAACCAATGGTCCAAATAAACGTCGTGGACACGCCCGCTTTAAATGAATATATGGGTTTCTGAATCAATCATACAACAAAACTCAAATCTACTAAAACGGAATCACAAAGAACACATGAAAAATACCATTTTAGACAGGTGTCTGTCTTAATTGAGTATAATTCAAAGTCATGACTTTTGTCAGGGCTATTAACTTTTTTATTTTAGGCAAATTTTTAACAGAAACCTGTTCCGTTTTGATTGTATCCTCCAAAACTGTTACAATGTATTCACTCTGTAATGCCCTTGTGAAGAATATAAATATATTGCAATGAATTCTGTGAATGTGACCTATCTTAAAAGTGCAGAAAATGAGGATTATACGAAAACAACACTATGTAATTATAGTTCCTAAAACTTGAAACCTATCTAAAATGGAACATTTTGCCATCGTGTTTCTTGTATCCTTCAGGTCATCGAGGAATACGGAACCATCCCATAAATGGAAACATTTGACGGTCCCCAATAATAAATGTACAAGTACCATAATTTCCTGCGTATAATTCGCAGATCAAACAATCATTTTTCGACCCAGAAATTTTATCAAATAAAATTTAACTTTTCAGATCGCCGTAGATATTTGTCTTCAACTACAAAATAAAATTTCTGCACCGAAAAAGAATTGTTTGATACGCGGATTATACGAAAGAAATTACGGTACACCTGCTAAGATGGAAATGGGTTTTTGATGAGACCTACTCGCGCTGGCAGTTAAAGAAAAAAGACGTAGTTTATACAAATGCAATAACGTCACAATGATCGATCATCAAGATCATATTTTTTGTTTATTTTATAATTCTATATCAAGTAAAATGGACTCCTTCATATGTGCAACCCTAAAATCCACAACTCTCTAAAATTCGCACATTATTTACAGATGTAAACAATGAAGATTTCAGTCCAGATATATGGGCAAAATTTGACTTTTTTCGCTTTATATCAATTCCATATATGTTTTAATTTGTATTTTTTTTTAAATTTTACTGAATTCAAGTTTTTTATGAAGGAATAATAAATTTATTTCTGAAAAAATTGAAGATATTTACAATCTTCTTGCCAAATAAATTTATGTATTAATCAAGGTTTTTTTTTTTTTTGTTACTAAGTCTGGCAAACCCGAAATAAAATTTCCTTATCTTATGATTTTCATATGAATTAATGTACTTTTTTATGAGGCAAATTACACTGAATAATTTAGGAAAAATACATTTCATCTTTATAATGCCTATTTCATCATATATAATTTGACCTTCATATAATAATTTGACCTTTGCTTTTTAATATTTTAATCATAATAAATATTATCTAAATTTTTATTATTTTAATTTATTACTTATTTTCATATTTTATTATACTATTGTAATCATTCATTATAGTTTCGATTGCATCATTAATTAAACTCAAATGACTGTTTAAAAAAATGTAAACAAAGCAGAGACCAGAAATCAGCAAAATTCTAAAATCAACAAAACCTCTGGTCCCAAGCTGTGCGGATTTGAAGGAGTCCTCTGTAATATTATAACATAATGTGCTACCCGGAATTAATAAAAGCGACTCCATTCTTGAACTGTTTATTTGTGAACTTTTATTGTCACTTTTAAAGTACCTTAAAAAATCTGAATATGATTTATCTTCAGTTCTAAAACATGCTGATTATGTCTTTTCAGCTCTAAAACAGTTTTCGTCAATCATTGAGCAAGAAAGAAGAAACTGGCGCTTTAAAGTTTGTTGGCAATTTGAAGAAAGCAGATCACCTTGCAACAGAAAACTTTGACGTATATATTTCTTTAAATCATACAGATTCTTTGTCAAGATTGGCTTTTTCGATGTAGAGAGATCTCACGATAAATCTGAAGAATATCTTCGGAGATCAATGATTCTTTCTCGTTGGAATTCTTTTATTTGAGTAATGTTGATATTTAGGTAAAGAGCAAAGTGATATTGAAAGGTTTTGACGTTCTTCTGGGCTTTTACAAAATAATGGCAAATTTTTGTCATTGAATTTTTCAGTCGGAGCCATTTTTAAATACATAAATGGATTTTGAAGGGCAGATTTTTTATGTATTTATTTAGTTTAGTAATTTTGCTTTTGTTCTTATATACAGTTAGGTAACTACGGAAAAATTTGTAATTTTTGTGCGAATTCAAAATCATACAAAAATATCGGAAACGGTTTTTACACTGATTAGCGTCAAATTTAAAGGGCTTCTCTCTTCAAAGCATCGAAATGTCTCTTAGGAACATTTGGGATTTCAAAGTGCCCTTTCCAAAAATCCTTCAAGCAGAATAATTTCTCAATCTTTTGAAATGACCACAACTGTGACTTGTAAATGCCCAGTTTAACCCTTTTGGGAGCGAATTTTTTTTTTCATTTTTAGAAAAAAAAAATACTTTTAAATTAATAACATTAACACTAGCTATCAAAATAGACTAGCAAAAGCCATGCTTTGTGTGGATTCGCGAAGTATTATACTATAAGATAAATATTTGAAAGTAATAATATATTTTTTAAATTACTTTTGCATCTTTATTAAGCAAAAATGTAATTTTATGTTTCGGCGCATTTTAATTTTAAAATATACTTTAACCAAATAACTAAGAATTTCCTCAGATTGTTTATTTATGATATAAGACTGGTATAAATAAAAATATTTTCGAAGTAGAATTATACAAAATATTAATTTTATTTGTTTACAATTCTTTTATTGCCACTTCACAAAAATATAATGTAATTCTTTTAAAATTCATAAATATCGTCTGCTTAAATGATTTCACAAATCAAGAATAAATTGTGTATTTGAATTCCTAACACAGAAAAATACTTTTATAATTGAATGTTAATAAGAGAATTTTCACAAATTTTAATTCATTAAAAATATGCTATAATTTTTCTAAAAAAAGTATTTTATAAATTTTATCAAAGAAATCATGAAACTATACATAATTAAAAGGAATGAGCATAGTTTGAAAATCTGAAAGCAGTTTTTGAGATATTTTGTCAGAATAATGAAATTATATTTTATTTATTTAATGATGATTCTAGCTGTAATTACTGACCCCATGATTTAAGTTTTTCTTCTGAAAACGTACGTGTTTTATTTTTTATTTGAAAAAATGCGTTCGTAATGGAAAAACATGTAAAATAAATTAATTAAAATAATAATTTTTTGAAAAGTATTTCTGTAAAAAAAAATAATATTCTGCAAATCTGCAGATCCTAATTTATATTTGTGTTTAATTTCGAGTCAAAATACTGTATAGTTTTTTTTGTAAAGTGTACGACAAAATGTTATTTGAGTGGCCTAGTAGAGGATTCGCTTCGCTCATCCTAATAATTATTATTCAATAAGTATTTCACTAATGTTGTTGTTTCGTGTACCATTCAATCAATATTCATATAAAAATAGGATTATGAAGAATTTTTGGAGAGTTTAGAAAATATTGTATTACAATAAGATTTTACTCATATTACAACTTTCTGATACTTTATTGTGCTTTTTTACACATGATTCCTTCAGGAAATCAACCGTTATTTTAAATTTACAGAGTTAAATACATGTTTAAAATAAAAGAATCACAAACAGCGAAAAGAGAATTAAGCAAATAATGATAATTATTAGTATTACTAAATTTCTAAAATAAATAATGTCATATAATAAATGCATAGACTTATTAGGGTGGTCCTTAAAAATGAACTTTTAAAATTTGTATGGGGCACCCCTTTATTTTGTTCTATGTATAAAAAAAAGACCTCCACAAAAATTTCAGAATTTTCAAACAAATTTTAAGGGTCACTACCAAGGTTTGAATATTTGAAAAATTAGAAAATTTGACATATTTTTAGTCTAATTTTTAAGTTAATAATACATACCCATAGTCATCGTAAAATTGAGTCATAGTATGACATTAGGCTGTACATACTGTTGATTGCTTCAATTTTTTTCCCAAATTCATGCTGAGTTTTTAAAAATTTCAGCGATTTTTAAATATATTCGAGTTTTTGTGCATTTTTAAATGGGCCAAAGCAATGCCGACGGGCCAGCTAATTTATTATAAAATAGTGCTTAAATCAATTTAAAAATTAATAAAATAAGATAAGAATAATAATTCAGCTTTAATTTTAATAAATGATTATGTAATAAAATATGTTTCATAAGCACTAAAAAAATATTTATTATTAAAAATATTAACTTTTGTGTGCGCAATTTTTTTCCCCAAAGTGGTGCTTTTCTTGTGTATTAGTAGTGAAAAATCCTGTACTCTTAGTGTAACCCC
Source organism: Maratus speculifer (assembly GCA_964019185.1). Taxonomy (NCBI): domain Eukaryota; kingdom Metazoa; phylum Arthropoda; class Arachnida; order Araneae; family Salticidae; genus Maratus; species Maratus speculifer. Next base: position 29,596,575 of record OZ025303.1, read on the forward strand.
TGGTTGCTACGGCAACAGGTGTAATTCGGCTAATAAGTAGACAAAAAGTAATGTTTTTGGATAATTCTATGCAAAATGTAGACAATATTCTTTCGTATCGTTTCCCGCCTCTTTCTCAGTGTGTTGCTAGCTAGTGTATTGAGTTGACGCAGAGTGTTACTGTACAACTTGAACGATTTTTTATCTGAACAAAAATGAAATTTTTAAAAGGTTTGAATTAAATCCATTTAGGTTTCGTTTTTGTTCCTACGTAAATGTTGTGTAAATAAGGTGATTTTCAATCTAAAATAAGACCGTATTCTATAAATACATTTTTTTTGTATGTTATGTGAATCTTGATTTTATATACAAAAAATTTTATTTGGTAAATGAAACAGCATGGCAACTAACACTAAAGTATCTATCGTAACAAGAAAGTCTACAGATATCTGGATTGTTCGTCAAATTTCGTCATCTTTAAGTCAAACAAAGCTGCCAAGTAAAAGAGATGTGCTGAGTCTTTTTTTCTATTACAAAAAAAAAAAACTAAAGTTAAATATTAAAAATTCAGCGCATTGTGCTACAAGTGACGCCCTTATAGTTTGGGGAAAAGCTAACATTCCTACTAGATTGAAAAAACATGTAGTTGATAAAATTGAAAGACTATTTAAAGAATGGCAAAAGCTTAAAAAGAACAAAGAAAACAAATCAAAACGTACAGAAGGTTTGAGAAAAAAAGATTATTGGAAGATGACTTTGGACGATCTTTTTGATTTTGCACACACGAATGCCCTTAATATGATAAAAATCGAAGATGATAAGGAATTTTTACTTGCTCAGAAACAAAAAGGAAGGCCTTGTAAAATAGAAAGTCTTGGTAAACATTTTGAAAAAAAAAAAAAGCAGCGGAATCAATCTAGAAAAAAAAAACGTTTTGAACAAATGAAAAAGCGTGAAGAAGTAAACAAATTATTGCTTTTTGAACAACCATCAATTCCTTCAAACATATTTGAGGAAGGAGTAAACTCAAGTGATAATGGAACTTGTTCTATTCAGGAAGAAGTAGCTTCATGCTCTCATAGTGATCTATCTCCTAAAAAAAGGGGTAGACTGAACATTTTGGACAACAGCGTAGCTACAAGCCTTGATGCAGCAAAGTTAAGTGATAGTAAGGCAACTATAGTTTTGACTACAACACCAAAACGTGTGGGTTGTGATCTTGCCAATTATAATGTTAACAAACCCTCTATTTGGCACCTTAGAATCAAGAGCCGAACAAGCAGAGCCGAAAATTTAAAAAAAGAGTTTTCGGCAAGTAATCAGTTGTCTGTTCACTGGGAATGCAAGATTTTAGAAGACATTTCAGGATCTGAAGCTGTTGATAGATTACCAATTATTATTTCTAATAAAAATATTGACCAATTACTTGCAGTTCCATTTGTAGCTATATTTGTTGTTCGTGCTTGTTATATCACTAGTTTCTTTAGCCAAAATTGAATATTGTTTTCTTAAATATTAACCAGCTAACAGTTAAATATAAATCAGACAATTCTTTGAAATAAACTAAATTTATAAACTAACCAAAAATAAGTTAAATGGTTTTAAATAAAAATTCTGATGTAGAATATGTTAATAAGACTTGAGTAACATTTTTGGTAATTCTGGGTTAAACTTAACTATTTAATCCTAATTTTAATGTAAGCAAATGTATATGTTGTATGAAACTTGACTAACATATATTTAACTTTTCAGTACGGGCTCAGTTTTTTAGATCATAGTGTTTGTAAAATCTTTGGTACATGATAATGTAAATTCATTGTATTCAGTGCTGAATTCAGACATTTTTATCTGGGAGGAACACAATAATTCCAGGGGGGAAATTAAAATTTTATACCATTGAAAACACAAAATCTCAAACTTTCTCGAGTGTGTGTGTGGGGGGGGGGATTTGATAGCTCCGGGAGGGTGGAATGTTTCCCCCCACCCAGACCACGCCCTTAATTCAACACTGATCATATTACTAGCTACAATTATGGGGATAAATCTAACTTTATTTTAGTCATGCTACTTTATTTAAACTAAGAAATGAAATAAATATATACATAAATTGTTTAAGTTATTGAAAATACGTCTATTACCAATACACATGCACAATCAATCATGTCATGTGATTGTAAGGAGATGGAAAAAATACCATTTTAGACTTCCATTAAAAGAGGTGTAATCAATTACATTTTTAAGATACTCTGTCTAAATATGATTTTTTGTTTGTTTCATTGATACTTTGAAATTCTTCCATTTGAGACAGGATTACATTGTAGAAAAATTCCCCTTTTACAGGTTTTATTGTGTTGTAATGTCATATACATATCTAAACATTTATAATATAATATCATCTTTTAATTTCACATGTATAATAAATAAATAAAGTATTAAAAATATAAAATAATAAAAATATTTAATTATACACAGTATATTTTTTTATGTCTGTAGATATAATATGCATTTATATATCAACAAATGTGAAATAAGCATATAATAAGAGTTATAAATAGAAAACCGGTCAGATAAAGTCTTTTGTTGTACTTAAAAAATTAAAAATGGAACCATTAAAAGATCATTCCAGTGTCTGTCTGTCATAGACATTTTACTCATAAACCAGGGAAAGTTCAAACAAGACTGATGTAATAAAGGCTATTAACTTATCTATTTATACAACAAGATCAGGTGGGCCATAAAACCAAGTTTTTTTTCTTTTGAGAAGGAATAAATAACCAGACTTACACATTTATTTTAATGAAACATTTGATGCATTTCATATACAGAGGATTCCTATAGATCAAGCATGAATTATCAGATTTGAATTATATGCATTCAAAATTTAGAGCTTTTGGTGTTAAATTACATTTCCATACTTTAATTAATATCTTCTGAAATTATACTCCTAATGTGCTAATTTTTTTTATATAGCGCTAACACTAAAATAGCAAAACATAAATGTGCTGAATTTCCATCTTTTATAATTTTATGATATGAATTAGGAAACTATTTTTTGAAAACATTATAAATTGCAACCTAAAGTTTTTTAATGGATTTAGATTTATTCAGACCTGCTTTAGGGTAATCCAAAATAAAAAGATTTTCTTCCAAATAATTTTCAAATTATGCTTAAAAAATGCAAAAAGAAGGTTTAAGGTGCCATCCATGAAAGAAATAACTAGATAGGTTGAAAGTTCTGTACTACTTACAAGGAAGGTCTCCATACGAGCATACCCCAAAAAATCTAAAAAAATTACAGAATGTTCTTCTCGTGAGGATATATACGTTTATAAAAAAAATTTCGGTGGAACCTCATTTGAGCATCCGCAAAAAAAAAAAAAATAGTGAAAATTTCGTTATTTGGCGATTTATCGCTGGTTGGCGATGGAATGTAATTTCAAAAAATACTTTATGTCAAATACACTTCTAGAAAAAAAAAGTTTCATGCTGAACTTGTTTTGATAAATTTAATTTAAATAAATTTAATAAGTTTCACTTTGTTTTAAGTATTTTATTATATCTATATTTATATGCATTTATATTCAAACTTAATCTTCAAAATTTGAGATTTAAAATGAAATTCATAATTTAAATTAATTAAATTTGTTTCAAGCTCAAAGTCCAATTGAGAATTGCCGATTGTTGCTATGGAAACATCTCCCTTTTATTTTTGAATACATGAATGAAAAAAGTTTCAATGTATGAAGATTTTTTTCTCAATATAATTTTTTTTAATACATGAAAACATTTTTTCCAGTGATTAATTAAATAACTACTTCAACAAGAAATACATATATGTAATACAGTATGCATATATATGTATATAATATATTAAAGTCTCTCATTGATGTTAATTCATTAAATACCATTTACAAGCATTCTAAATATCAACAGTTTTGGGTTGCATTATAATCATTTGCTTTTGGTGTGGAAAAGGGCAGCTCGCCAAATCGAGTGACTTTTTCGTCTTTTCACGCCAAATATTCAAAAATATTTTATTTTTTTACATATTTTCTAATGTGATTCCGCCGCTAATTTTCACTGATCCTTTATTACATACATAAGCACTTTAATTAGTATTTTTTTTCCATAAAATTCTGAGTATGTCCAGTATGGAGACCTTCTTTGACCAATTTATACAAATCGCCAAACTAATAGTGAAATTATATTTATTGACAAAACTTTTATTTTAAATAACATAAATAAATAATAATAATAATAACAATTAGTAGAATATTAATAAAAATACAAATAAAAATTACTTAATGACACTTTAAACACGTTCATATTTAATGTCATCGAATGAAACAGTCACAATCATCCATTATTGGCATTTTATGTTATAGTTTGGCGATAATTTTTTGGTCCACGGAATAACCAAGTAGTTCTGAAACTTTTTATGCTATCCTATAATCTGGCAGTCTTCAATGACCATTTGAGTAGTGCCTAAAATGCTTTGATCAGGGGGCTCTATTGGTCAAGAATCAAGTACTGAGCTATAATTTGGAAACCGCCTCTAACATACACTTGTTTTAAAATAATTAATTTCTCAGAAACCTATTGTATGAATTGCATGAATATTTTTTTAAAAGATACTTGAAGAGTGCCGAGTTCATTTATGCAGTCAGAATTTGGTATTTCTATAAAAAAAAATAAAGTTTTGTTTTAGTATTTATATCCCCCTTAAGCAAATTTTATACAATTTACTTAAAAGTAGACTTCTTTTCAAATTGTTCGATATCAATAACTTTCTTCCACAATAATTTGTGAGAAGTTAGTAGAGAGTTTTTACTTTTTTCCACGACTATACAAATCCATAAAAATATTTTTTACATATTAATTAAATTAAAGGAATCATGTCTGACTTTTTGAGAGGTATTTAATTTCCATTCATGAACCTTGATTTATTCCTTTAAAATCTAATTTTATATTATCTGTTTTCATAATCACTTTGCATTTTGGATGTTATACCTTTCCTTTTTGATGAGATTTTTTTTTCTTGTTCAATTTCTACTGTGTTTTTTATATTTATTATTATCACTTATAACACTTTAAAAAAAATCATTCTTGTCTTTCTTAACTAAATTTAGAAAATAAAACATAAAATAAATTGTTTTTCAGAGTTAAAATTACACTCCCTAGTGTTATATATATATATATTTATCATTTAATTATAGAATATAATGCATTAGATACATACGAAAGTTGATACAGAAATAGAATATTTGCCTATCATACAATATTTAGGTTAAGCCTAGCCATACCCCAGAAAACAAATCATAATAAATAGAACTCTAAAATTTATTCATTCCTTTAGATGTTCCAGAACAAGTCTGAACTAAAATTAACAGTTTTCACCAGTTAATAATCATTAACAGTTTAGAATATTTTCATTACAAAATACAAAAACTTTAGTAGAAAAGTAAGCAAAAGAAATATATCTTACCATTAATTATTTTAGTAAAGAGCTCATTAAATTCTAAAAACGTTTTTTCATTATATATCTATAGGTCATATTTCAAAAATTATCCTCTACTTGCAAAGAACTTTCATATCATCCAAGTGCAAATAGAAGCAAACAGACGCCAACGCCATGAATGAATCACTGTGGCCGAATTTGAATAAATCATATCAATAAATCAGCGGCAATATTAACTTCTGACTTTTTACTTTCTCACATCTATCAATATTATCATTTGTTTCAAGAATTGAGAAAAATATCCTCTTGAATTAAAAAAACAAAACAAAATGGTTATTTATGAAAAATGACTGGTTCGTTAGTCAAAATTCTGGAATCCTTTATTTGAATTCACCCTCTTGTGAATCCAGAGAAAAATTTGACACATATCATCCTACATTACAGCAGCATCTTCATTAGAATCTAGAAAAGAAATAATTTTGAATAGAGATGAAAGTTTCCTGATGAACAAATTAAAAGATTGATTAACTGAGTTATCGATCATTCATTATGTGAAATTAACTTGTTTATCCAGTAACTTTCTTGAATCGAATACTTCAGATTTTATATATTGTTTTGACGCCATCTTTCAGTAAATAACATAAATGAAAAAAAAATTCTGTTGAAATTATAGACTTTTAGATATATTTTTTAAACAAGACAATTCAGACTGTTTTGATTTAATTTGAGAATATTTTTATACGCTTCACTTAAACAATTTAAAATATTTTTTAGTACCATGCAAAAGGAGTATTATTATTATTACTTTTTACATGGAATTTTAACTTAGTTTTATCAGTTTTTTAAGAACTCAGCTTATATCCATTGAATTTTAATTTTTCTTGCAATACAAATAAAAATAAATTACATCATATCAAATATCATTGTTAGAATAAATTGGAAAATGTTGTTTTCAATATTTTGATAGCTTTTGACTTATTGGTTTTATTTAATTTTTTGCTTTAGTAGGGCAAATTTTTATTATTAATATTATGTGATAACTTTCATAAATTCACTGAAACATTAACATTTTACAGGGATGGCCAGGTATAATCTTATTGAAAATAAATTTTATGAGTCCTTTTAGTTTGTTTATTTGATTTTCGTTATAAGAACAATGCTTTGTAAATTAATATCTTATTTAATAAAAATAATATTAAAAACTTCAGAATATTGATGGAAAAATATGATTGTTCTTTGCGTAACACAACTTTTTTTTAAATTACAGTGTAAATAATGCTGTATCTGCCACAATTCTCTGAACATCAAACTATTTAAAAACTATAAATATAGTGCAATGTAACTAGAATAATTGTAAATGATTAAATTAAACATGCATATTATTATGTTTGAATTTCGATAACTAAGCATTTTTTTCTTTTAAAATGAGAGAGATATTACCTACTGCTGTCGGTATCATACATGAACTTATTGTGGATGGAGATCTTTTGTAACTTATATTAAGGAAATTATTGCATATAAAGATATGAAAATTTGTACTTTTATAGATAAATCTTTGATTATTAAACTAAAACAGAAAGTGTTTAGGGGAATTATTTTAAGCACTATTTATATTGAAGGCATAAAATAGTTTTTCTTTTAAAAATTTTATGAAATAAAAAACTATGCATAACCATTTACATATTACAGTTTCTTTTAGTCAAGTTTTATTTATATCATTTCATGAGAGATTATTTCACATTCTGAAAAAATGCATTTTTTTACTTACTGTTGTCAAATTTTAAACAGTAACTGAAATCCACAACCCTAAAATTCACACATCATCACAAATATAAACAATGAAACTTTGAGTTTAGATACAAGGTCAAAATTACAGAACATTTTTAATTTAAAACCTATAACATATTTTAACCTTGAACATATTTTAATTTGTAATTCTCCATAATATTATTGAACTCATGCATTTTCAACAATTTAATTATTTTACAAAATATCTTTTTTTATTATTATTTTAGTTTAAATGAGATGTATATAAATGTGCAAAATTTTAAGAATAATCTTCATAAAGATTTGTGTCATATTTTCTCAAACATGTCCGTTTATGGTGAAACTGTTTGCATGACTTGTTATGATGGAATGATATATTCATTGGAAATTGCATTCGCTACATCTCCGAATAAAATTTACATCTTTCAAATCGCACCGCCACCGGAATATTATGCTCAGACAATGAGAGGTATAGCAAACACCAAATCTCGATTCAAAAATAAAGATCGTTTCTATAGTTGTACTGATCGCAGGCATTCATCTGTCGTGCCAGTTGCTCAGTATAAACTTCATCCAGACATCTGGTTAACTGAAGTATATCATTATATTTATTATATTTTCTGGGGGGTTCGAATTTCTAATCTGCCAGACTTAAGGAAGGACATTGTGTTGCCTGTTCACAAAACTTATCGACCCATTTCTAAGCCGACCATGGATTTATGCAGCATTTGCTTATATGACATGAATTCAGGAGATTTTTTCGCACTTTCGGAATGCAAGTATTCTTTTCATAACGATTGTTTGACCTCATTACTAATCAACTCCGAAAATAAAATATTAAAATGTCCATTATGTCGGGCATATCTGGATAAAGATAAATTACCTTCTGCGGTATTAAAAAATACAAATGAAGATTTAGATAAAGATAAATTACTTCCTGCGGTTACAAATGAATATTTGTTTGAATCAAGAGATTTTTTTCGAATATTATTGCCTGTTAAAGGAAGATCGCGATGTTTGAAATATCAGTACTATAACTTATTGTAAAAAAAAAAAAAAAAAAAAAAAAATATTGTAGTATTATAATATATTTTATAATAAAGTTATAATAGAGATAAGATATGTTAGAGCAAAGCATTGTATGATGTACATTTAAAAAATGTAATTCTCTAAATATATTTCATAACTGTAGATGTAAAAAATAAAATATAAATATCATATTGGAATTTTTTTTTTGTAGTACTATAATATATTTTATAATAAAGTTATAATAGAGATAAGATATGTTAGAGCAAAGCATTGTATGATGTACATTTAAAAAATGTAATTCTCTAAATATATTTCATAACTGTAGATGTAAAAATAAAATATAAATATCATATTGAAATTTTTTTTTTGTAGTATTATAATATATTTTATAATAAAGTTATAATAGAATTAAAATTATTAAAGAAGTTGAAATAGAATAATAAACTTAATTCTCTAAATATATTTCATAACTATAGATGTAAAAATAAAATATAAACATCACATTGAAAACAATTTTTTTTGTAGTATAATATATTTTATAATAAAGTTAGATAAGATATGTTAGAGGAATGTATTGTATGATGTACATTTAAAAAATTTAATTCTCTAAATATATTTCTTAACTGTAGATGTATATTTTTCAATAGTCTTTTATCCGTTTCCAAAGGTCCAAGATTGGCAAAGCCTTTTTCACAAAAAAGGGGGTTGAAGGAAGTTGTCACAGCAACTTCCTTCAACCCCCTTTTTCTGCTGGGGAAAGAAACACACCTTTTACAACAAAACAACCTTTATTGAGGAATCTTTTTTCATACAGACATGGAGCAGGTTACGCATAAATGGTTTGTGTCAGTCCTTTCGACCTGATAATCACTTTCGTCGCGGGTATCTTGTCTAGGATAATGCTGATACTGGTATCCTGTGGGTAGCTCGGTGCAGTGTCCTCCGAGTCGCTGGAGCTACAAGTGACGACGGAGGGGGAAGATCCTCGACTGTTGGGCTGGGGCGTGGCAGCACGAAACGCTGGCGTGTCGCAAGGTGACGCCGGCGTGGCAGCACGAGACACTGGCGTGTAGGATGGTGACGCTGGCGTGTAGGATTGTGACGCTGGCGTGTAGCAAGGTGATACTGGCGTGTAGCAGGGACTGTAGGGAGAGTAGTCTGGCGAGGCCGGCGTATAACATGGGCTTGTGGCAGGTTACACTGGGCTTGTGGCCGAGTAGACTGGGCTTGTGCGGGAATAGGCAGGCGAGGCCGGTGTGTAGACTGGTGACGCGGGAGAGTAGCCTGGACTGGACACGGGTGACGCGGGAGAGTAGCCTGGGCTGCTGGGTGAGGAGGCAGGCGAGGTCGGTCTCTGGTGGATGAGGTTGTGAATAAATGGCCAAAAACGAATCGCATCCGCTGCGGTCGACTGACGGAGCCTATACACCCCTTTTGCATGGGTCACGCTGACACAAAAGTCCGACTCCAAGAGGTGGAGAGGCTCCTTGACCGAAAAATGGTCCAGCAGGGCAATCAGTTGGAAATGGGGAATCACTTTCTGTTGCAGCCAGCTCAATGGGTACATTTCCAGGGCCTTGTCATCCGCCACCTCCTGGACCCGGGCTTGGCCCTTCAGAGGTTCAGCCCTTCTTAAAAGCTGGGTGGCCGAGGTGTCCAGCCAAAAGAGCTGGCGGTCTCTTCCCAGGAATCCCCATAAAGCAGGCTGAGCGGTGAGTACCAGCTGGAGCATCATGGTGAGACTGAATCAGGGTGATAGAAGAAAGGACCTTTTATAAGAGAGCGTGTCTCCGCCTCCGTCGTCACGCGTTCGCTTCCAATCCAATCTCACGTGGGGGGTGGTTTTGTTTCACAAGGACATCATGCCAATCCTACAAGAGACTTTTTTAACAAAACCATTCATCCATATTTGGTGTAAACTGGTTGCAGAAGAAGAAGCCTCCTGTGGACGCGTGGATGGGCACTCCATGAAGGGTAAACAGGGTGTAGATGCTATTCATTCAAACATATACATCTAATTTTAAATACTTTCAGACACATTTAGAATGAAAACCAATGCGATCCAACGATGGAGATGGTATAAGGAAGAGAGAAAAGGCACATTTTAGAGAGGCTTCCATTCCAAAGGAAGCCAGTAAGGCAAGCACAAGCAGCGTGAAGAACGAAAGTCGAGTGAACGAGAGAGAGATGGCTCGGCCTTTTATAAGGCAGTAAAAAAGAAATTTCCAATAGTTGTAGTAGTATAATATATTTTATAATTAAGTTATAATAGAGATAAGATAGGTTAGAGGAATGTATTTTATGATGTACATTTAAAAAATTTAATTCTCTAAATATATTTCTTAACTGTAGATGTAAATTTTTTTTTCTTAATATGTTTTTACAATTTGATTTTTCGGCCATAAAAACTTTTTCAAAAGTTTGTCATTTTCGTCTTCTTTCCAAATGGGTCTTATATTGCCAAATTGGTGCTGCGCATGGGGTCTATAATGAAATATCCGAAATGCTTGGACGTAATGATCTTCTTCCAGTCTGTAATCTGAACAAACCAACTGGGGGATCGGGTCGGCGCCTTCCCAAAACAGAAACCTAAAGTCTGTTGTCATTTCTAAGGTAATGGGTTCAATTTCTTGGACAGGATCTTGACACTGACATTCTTTAGGGTCTGTGCATGAAGCGATGAGTTTTTTCTCTTCGGTAAACGAGAGAGATTAAATTAGAATATTTTCTTTTATTTTTTATCCTGTTGAGAAAAGTATAATTTTAAAATACTGTTTATCAACCATAACTTGTATTCAAAATGTCATCGGACAGTTACTACAATTGAAAATGACATACAGTGTATCAAACACATTAACACATTTTTCAATATTATGGGTAAGTCAAGGGGACTATAGTCTTGACAAAACGAATATTTTCAGCTTCAATATTGATATGAAAATCAATTTTACCATCGAAAAACTTTATTGTGAAAAATCAGGATTAACAAAAGTTTTTTTCACTTAAATACTACAAATCATTATAAAATTTTACATGCTTGTAAATGCAAATATAGGAATTTTGCAATATATTCCGATAATATAAAGCACCCTAAAAATAAAATGGTGTGTTGTTAGGGTTCATGGTTATAGCTCCTGATCTGTTAATTTAATGGTTTAAATAGACAAATTTTTGTTGTTCATTGCTCTTTTTTGTGCCCTGTAATAAACGAAAGAAATATTTCTTTACTTCTGGAACATTCTACAATTAGTAAACTGCAATCAACATATTTTAGGACCAAAATATAGCACATATAGCTTTTCTGGAATTTATTTCACAAGTATATCTTTCATAAAATATCTCTCGATAGTATGACATTAACAGATGCTTCATTGTAAAAATCTTTTGAAAAAGTCTTTTAACAAATATCACACACACACGAAAGATTCCTCATCATTGTGAACTGACATATGCTAGCTTAAATCAAACATTTTACAGAATTTATTGTTTCATATCTCATATACAAGTTTTTTCACGAGTGTGATGTAAGATATGCCTGGTTAAATGACTCGTTCGAGAAAATTTCTTGTTGCATACCTCACACACAAATGGTTTTTCATCAGTATGAGTTAACAGATGGCTGCTTAAAACTCCCCTTTGAGAGAATTTCTTGTTGCATACCTCAGATTCAAAAAGTTTCTCATCAGTATGAATTAACAGATGTCTGCTTAAATTGCTCTTTTGAGAGAATTTCTTGTTGCAGATATAACATACAAACGATTTCTCACCACTATGAGTTAACAGATGGCTGTTTAAATTATCCCTTCGAGAGAATTTCTTATTGCATACATCACACACAAAAGGTTTCTCACCAGTATGATTTAACAGATGGGTGCTTAATTGGCTCTTATGAGAGAATTTCTTGCTGCATATCTCACATTCAAAAGGTTTCTCACCAGTATGAATTAACAGATGCTTCCTTAAATCTCCTTTTCTAGAGAATTTCTTATTGCATATCTCACATTCAAAAGGTTTCTCACCAGTATGAATTAACAGATGTTTCCTTAAATCCCCTTTTCTAGAGAATTTCTTATTGCATATATCACACACAAACGATTTCTCACCAGTATGAGTTAGCAGATGGCTGCTTAAATAGCCCTTTTGAGAGAATTTCTTGTTGCATACCTCACATTGAAATGATTTCTCACCACTATGAGTTAACAAATGTCTGCTTAAATGGCTCTTTTGAGACCATTCTTTGTTGCATACCTCACACAAAAAAGACAGTTTTGGCAGAAATTCTTGCATATGCATAGCTCACAAATAAAAGATTTTCCAGGCTGTGAGTTAGAGGCTGCTTTTTTCAAAAAGTTCTGATAAGAAATATTTTGCTGTATCTGTTTTACACATTGACGACATTTTGGGTGCTGTGATGTGTTAGATTAATTGTTTAATACATCTGCAATAAAATAAAATTAATCAAGATCAGTTTTTACATTTCATCAAAAAATAAATGGATAAATTTTTCACGAAAATTTAAAATCAATATGGAAAATAAATTGTAATAAAATTATTACCATAGTATTAGAAACTGCAGTAGAATCTCAATTATCTCAATTTAGAGGAATCAAATGTGTGTCAGATGCCTTTCATAACAGTGTAAAGATTAAATTGTAAATAAAATAAATAGCAACATTTTTAAAATAAATTACTTACTATAAATAAAATATAAAATAAATTTAAGGAGAAAATTTTATGATTTAATATCATCTAAAGAAACGAGGATACATTTAGCAAAGAATAGAGAGAAAATAAAATTTTATTGTGCCTATGGAATTTTAATATATAAATGTGTTTAGTAAGAATTCTTCGTATTTCAGAATTTTTTTTTAATCTAATGTATTTTTTTTATTCTGAAATATGCCGAATCATTTAATATAACTTACACTGGAATTAAATAATGTAATCAGTGGAATAGCCAAGTGGATGCCATGTATATCACTCCCCCCCCCTCAAACGGTGTGTCCGGATTTCTAAATGGTGGAATAAACAACACTCAAAACTACTAAATCGGAATGACAAAGAACTCATAAAAAAATTCATTTTAGACAAATATTTTTCTTAAATGGTTATATTTCAAAGTTTGTCTTTTGCCAGGCTATGAACTTTACTGTTTTAGACAAATTGTCAACATAAACCTGTTCCATTTTGACTGTATCCTCAAAAACTATCATAACATATTCTCTCTCTATAGTGCTCTTGTGAAGAATTTAAATATATTATAGTGAATTCTGTGCAGGTGACCTATCTTAAAAGGGAAAGAATATCAGGATTACACGAAAACAACATTACATATTTATAGTTCCTAAAACTTGAAATCTATCTAAAATGGAACATTTTGCCATCGTGTATCTTTCTTGGCAGGTTTTCGGAGAATATGGAATCTTCAGGAAAATGGAAACATTTGACGGTCCCGAAGAATAAGTACACAAGTACACCTGCTAAGATGGAAACGGGTATTTGATGGGGCCTACTGTTGCTGACATTCAAGGGAAAAAGACCAGTTTATACAAATGCATTAAACGTCACACTGATCGAGTTTCGAGATCATTATTTTTGTTTATCTTATAATTTTATACCAAATACAGTGGACTACCTCAAATGTGCAATCCTTTAAAATTTGCACATAATTTATATATATGTTACAGGCCAAACCAGATTTTAGGCCAAACTAGATTGGCCTAGGTCAAACCGGTCTAACCTAACGCCCATCGGATAAACTAGTTTTTCCTAGGCCAAACCAGTCTATCCTAACGCCCATCGGATAAACTAGTTTTTCCTACGCCAAACCGGTTTATCCTAACGCCCATCGGATAAACTAGTTTTTCCTAGGCCAAACTAGTCTATCCTAAGACCCATAGGACAAACTAAATTTTCCTAGACCAAACTAGTTTGTCCTAACTCTTTTAGGATAAACTAGTTTAGACTGCTGCTTATTGGTCTGAACTAGTTTATCCTAGGCCAATTCAATTTGGCATGACTTTATTGAATTCAATGACCGCCTCAACGCCAACATTCTTGTTTGTCCTAGGCTGATCTACTTTATCCTAGGCCAATGTAGTTTTACATGTTTTTAGCTCACGGGCGTCAAAGTCAGAGAAATAATGGGTTCACAAGTTCTGTATGTATGTATGTACGCATGTATGTACGTATGTGCGTACGTATGTACGTAACGCTATAACTGTTGATTGAGATATCCGATTTGGTTCAAATTTTGGATGTAGGTTCATTCTGATAAGGTACTTTTCTGATTAATTTTGGGAATTCATTGGACAGGAATAAAGGAGGGGCGAACAGGAGGCTAATTCCCGACCTTTAATTTAGAGAAATGGATTTATCATGCAGAGTTATCAGTTTTCATTTTAAATTTTAGATATAGGATCATTGTGACAAGGCACCTCCGTGATTAGTTGTAGATGTTAATTGTTTAAGTCTAAATTTTAGAGTTAATCAATAAAAATCCACAACTCTAAAAGATAGGGCAATGTAGGTAACACAACATAAAGTAGAGGCCTGGCGGCCCGGTCAGGCAGGGCCCTGGCCTGGAAATTCCGGCCCGTGCAAACCTCTGACAGTATTCTACAACCCTTCGAATAAAATACATTATATAAGGGTGATAACAAAACCATTTTGCACTAGGTTAGCTATGGGCAGTAGTTGGGATCAATATTAAAAAGAATATTGCCCAATTAAAGTGATGGATTTGCATTCACAGGCTTTTTACACTAATTGTGTATTACAGCCTTTTTTTTAAAAGAATAACTCCCTCGAAAAATAAAGTACGTTGGATTACTTTTTCCGATTTCCCCCCAATTATACTTAACCATTGAACCCCCAAAACTAATCACAGATATGCTTTATAAAATTAAACAATTATCCAAAATTTAAAGCAAATCCGATAATTCTGCTCAAAAACAATTCATCTGATTTAAGGAGGGTAATCCCCCATTCTTTCCTTTATACTTAATCATTAAACCTCCAAAAGAATCCAGGGATTCGCCTTAAAAAACTATATTCAAAATTTACGGCAAATCTGATAAATTTGCATAAAAACCTTTTTATCTAATTTAAGGAAGGCGATAAAACGTCCACTACCCCATTATACTTAAACAAAAGAAAAACTCAAATTAATTAAAAAAGCGCCTGATCAAATGAATTCATGTCCAAAATTTTTAGCAAATTCAATAATTCTGTGTTATAACCAATTTATCTAATTTAAGAAAATAAATAAATTATAAGTTTCCCCTTATATATAACCGAAGAACCATCAAAATTAGTCAGTGAAGCGCTTCATTAGAATGAACAAATCCAAGATTTGCAGCAAATCGGCTAATTCTGCATGAAAAAGATATAATGAAAGTATTCTTAATGAAAGTAGATTAATTTATAGCTCAGATTTTTATTTGCAACTTTTTATTAGAGTACTGAAATTTACGTCAGAAGCTCAATGGTCTGCAATGATTCCTTGTCATTTCAAATCCCAAATATTTGGATTGAATTGTTAAATAATTTAAAAATTAAGCAACGTGATACATAAGTAAAATATAACGCGCGTGATTTTTATTTTTAAAAATTTTCAAATTTCATTTGTAATAGTTTATTGTCATTTTCCATCTTTCTGTTTATTTATATTTTGTTTTTCTGATGATGATTGAGTAAATTCAATCGAAACATGTAAAAATTATTAAGATCTTTTAATGTTTTTATTAGTATTTGACGTCCTTTATAGCAATTAAATATTTTAATGCAGATTTTTTAATGGACTTACATGAAAACTTCTATTTATAATTAATGATGCTTAACAGTTTGTTGACAAATTGAAAAGAGTAGAATTCCTTGCTACATAAATCTTTGATAGATATATTTTTTTTAATCACACACATTCCTTGTCAAGGTTGGTCATTCGATGTAGAGAGATCTCATGATAAATCTGAAGAATATTTCCACAAATCAATGCATCTTCCTTGCCTGAATTCTTTTATTTTGAGCCTCGTTGATATTTAGAGAAAGATCAGAGAGACATTGGAAGGTTTCGATGTTCACCGGGATTTTTAAAAAATAATGGCAAATTTTGTCATTGAATTTTTCTACCGGAGCCTTTTTTAAATACTTTAATGTATTTCGAAGGACAGATTTTTTATGTACTTGTACAGTATTGTAATTTTGTTTGTCCCCATTGTATGAGACATTTAAGGGAGTTATAGATCAATGGGAAAGTTTGTAATTTTTGTACAAAATCAAAACGATGCGAGAAACATCAGAAACGGTTTTTACACTGATACTACAGCATCAAATTTAGGGGATACCCCCTCGAAGCATCGAAATGTCTCTCCAGAACATTTAGAACTTTATTCTCATGAATCGCCTACAAGTGCTATCTCTCTCCGGAATTTCAAAGTGCTCTTTCCATAAGTTGCAAAAATCCCTCCCACAGGAAAATGTCTCGGTCAACTGAAATGACAACCATTGTGACTTGCGAATGCCCAGTTTAACCATTTCGAGCGATTTTTTTTTTTTTTTTTTTTTTTTTTTTTTTTTTTTAGAAAAACTTACTTCTAATACTTTTTGTGCTTTTTTACGCATGATTCTTCCAGGAAAGTAACTTTTATTTTAATTACAGAGTGAAATACATGTTTAAAATAAAAGAATCGCAAACAGTGAAAAGAGAATGAAGCAAATAATAATAATTATTCGTATTACTAAGTGCCTAAAATAAATGCATAAACATATACTAACATTGCTACATGTATAGGGTAGCAAAAGTATTTCTTAAAACAAAAAAATACACCATTAAAAAGACATGTATTTTTTATAGTACACCAGACCTGAAAGGGTTAATATTAGATACTTCATGGATGAAAGGAGAGTTGTGCATGAAGTGGGAGTTGATGAGGTTCTGTTTTTTAAAAATCAGAAATCCAAAGCTTAAATTGAACCGAATTCACTTACTAATCAGTGAACTTGGAGAACACTCTAAAACTGTTTTGAACCACCAAAAGTAAACTGCGTTTGAAGTAAAATAACAGAACCCGATATTATTTTTTACACAACTCAACATTTCTAAAAAATGTTAATCAATCGCAAATAAAATT
This sequence comes from Maratus speculifer, assembly GCA_964019185.1. Classification (NCBI taxonomy): domain Eukaryota; kingdom Metazoa; phylum Arthropoda; class Arachnida; order Araneae; family Salticidae; genus Maratus; species Maratus speculifer. The sequence goes on from OZ025303.1 coordinate 29,613,939, forward strand.
GTTTTAAAAAATTAGCATCCTTGAAGTTTACGACCAGATATCGAAAGAAACTGTTGGGGCCAAACAGGGTATCAAAAGCGGCAGAACATAAAACTGAGAAACCCAGGAGAATTATGGCTGTGCTAGACAACTGTAACCAGATTATTTTTTCCAACAAACTATATTTGTTGTGCAAGCTTGTTATAGCACTTGTTTCTTTAGCCAAAATTGAATGTTGTTATTTTAAATATTAACCAGCTAACAGTTAAATATTACTAAGAAATTTCTTTGAAATAAACTAAACTTATAAACTAACCAATAATAAGTTAAATGATTTTAAATAAAAATTCTGATGTAGAATATTTTAATAAGACTAGAGTAACATTTTTGGTAATTCTAGGGTTAAATTTAACTATTTAATCCTAATTTTAATGCATGCAAATGCATATGTTGTATGAAGCTTGACTAAAATACATTTTATTTTTCAGTATGGGCTCAGTTTTTTAGATCCTAGTGTTTGTAAAATCTGTGGTATATCATCATGTAACTTCGTTGTATTACTAGCTACTATTATGGAGATAAATATTACTTTAATTTATACATGCCATTCTTTTAAATTAAGAAATGAAATGGATACACTTATGGATGGAAGCTACTGAAAATAATTCTATTACCAATGCACACACTCAGTCAATCGTATCATGTGATTACAAGGACATAGGGGGAAAAATCATTTTAGATTTCCATTAAAAGAAGCGTAATAAATCATATTTTTAAGATACTCTGTCTAAATATGATCTTCTGTTCGTTTTGTCTATGCTATGAAATTCTTCTACTTGAGACGGGATTATATTATAGAAAGATTCTCTTTTTGCAGGTTTTACTGTGTTGACATATTTATATACATATCTAAACATTTGTAATATAATATTATCTCATATTTCACATGTATAATAAATATATAAAATAATAAAAATATGTAAGTGTACGGTATATTTTTTTATGTGTGTAGATATAATATGCATTTATATACCCACAAATGAGGAATAAGTAACTAATGAGAGTTATAAAGAGAAAACCAGTCAGATGAAGTCTTTCGCTGTTTTTCCTACTTAAAAAAAAATAAAAACGGAACCCTTAAAAGATCTTTCCAGTGTCTGTCTGTCACAGACATTTTACTCCTAAACTAGGGAAAGTTGAAATAAGGCTGATGTAATAAACCCATCTATATATACAATAAGATCAGGTGGGTCATAAAACCAAGTTCTTTTTTTTTCTTTTGAGAATATTTAAAAACCAGACTAACTACATTTATTTTAATGAAACATTTGATGCATTTCATATACAGTGGATTTCTATAGATCAAGCATGAATGATAAGTATTTGAATTAGATACATTCAAAATTCAGTCCTTCTGATGTTAAATTACATTTTCATATTTTAATTAATATCTTCTGAAATTATACTTCTAATCTGCTAATTTTTTTATATAGCGCTAATACTAAAATACCAAATCATAAATATGTTGAATTTCCATTTTTTATAATTTTATGATATGAATTAGCAAACTATTATTCGAAAACATTATGAATTTCAGTTTTTTACACATGACTTTGCCAACAGTTTTTTTAATTGATTTAGATTAATTAAGACCTGCTTTAGGGAAATCCAAAATAAAGATTTTCTTGCAAATAATTTTCAAATTATGCTAAAAAAATGCAAAAAGAAGGTTTAAGTTGTCATCCATGAAAGAAATGACTGGATAGTTTGAAACTTCGGAACTACAGTAGAGGACCTATTATCCGGAATCGTCGGGACCGAGGGCTTTCCGGATTTTGGAATTTTCCGGATTTCGGGTCCGTCCGAAACTCCCCTCCCCCCCCCCAAAAAAAACACGGAAAATTAAAAAATAATAACAAAATTATGGCACTGCCATCTAGAATATGAATGAAAAGTGTGTTATAAGAGAAGACTGTGAAAAAAAAACACAATGCTACAACTTTGACTCTTGCACTATAGTACAAAAGTCTCAAATCCGGACATCCAAAATTCAGAACTCTTCAAAATCCGAACGTTTTGCTAACTGGCTTTATATATATATATTACCGTAAAATACCGTTAATCCGCCCCCCCCCCAACGTGCCGAAAAATCGTAAAATAATTAGAGGAGAGCGCTTACACAGGATTTTTCCGAGATCGTTTCACAAAATTTGCATTTTTTGCGAGATATCTGCAGGATTTTTTCGCGATATTTGATGAAATTTGCAGGGTTTTATCGCGATATTTGACGAATTTGCAGAGTTTTTTCGCGATACTTGAAAAAATTTGCATTTTTTTATGGGGATGGATCATGATGAAATGAATGAATCATAAATTCTTGAATGTATCATGAATTTTGATACTTGAAGCAATTCCTGAAAACATTTGCGTAAAAAAAAAAATGTAAATTCTGTCGAAAAAACGCAGAAAGAAGGTGAATTTTGTAAAAAAAAAGCCAATAAAGCATGAAATCTATTAAAAAGTCTCGAAAAAACGCTCATTTCATCAAAGATTCATGATTCATTCATTTCATAATGATTCATCTCGTTCTCAATCGTCTTCATTTCCGGATTTCGGAATTCCGGATTATAGGTCCTCTACTGTACTTAGTAATCCCATTGACCAATTTCACAAAATTATACAAATCGCCAAACTAATAGCCAAATTGTATTTATTGACATAACTTTCATTTTAAATAACAAAAATATAATAAATAAATAAATAAAATAATAATAATAATTAGTAGAATATTAATAAAAATACAAATAAAAATTATTTAATAACATTTTAAACATGTGTATTATATTTAATGTCATTGAATGAGACATTCACGATCATCCATTATTGGTATTTAATCTGATAGTTTGTGATAGTTTTTTGGATGACAGAATAACCAAGTAGTACAAAAGCTTCTTATACTGTCCCATAATCTGGCAGTCTTCACTGACAGCTTAAGAGGTGCCTAAGATGCCTTGATTAAGAAGGGGGGCTCTATCAGTCCACAATCAAGCACTAAGTTTGTATTAGGATACATCATCTACAATATACTTGTTTTAAAATAATTAATTTCTCAAAAACCTATTATATGAATTGCTGGAAAGTTTGTTTTTCAGCTAATTGAAGAGTGCTAAGTTCATTTATGCTATCAGAATTTGGTATTTCTATATAAAAAAAAAAAAAAAAAAAAAAAAAAAAAAAAAAAAAAAAAAGAAAGAAAAAAGAAAAAAAAAGGGTTCGTTTTAACATGCATATCCCCCCTAAGCAAATTTTATATTCACCACTTAAAAGTAGACTTTATTTCAAATTGTTCAGTATCAATAACTTTCTTCTATGATAATTTATTGAGAAGTTAGTAGAGGGTGTTTACTTTTATCCATAATCGTACAAATCCATAAAAAATATTTTTAACATATTAATTAAATTAAAGAAATAAAGTCTAACTTTTTGAATAGTATTTAACTTCCATTCATGAACCTTGCTTTATTTTTATATTGTCTGTTTTCATAATCTCTTTCAATTTGGATGTTTTGCCTTTCATTTTCTTGTGTTTTTCATATTTGTTACTATACCTTATAACACTTGAAAAAAATAATCATTCTTCTCTTTTTAAATTAAATTTAGAAAATAAAACATAAAATAAATTGTTTTTCAGAGTTAAAATTACACACTTCCTAGTGTTATAAATATGTATATATGTTTTATCATTTAATTATAAAATGTAAATCATTAGACATATACGAATGTTAATACAGAAATAGAAAATTTGACTATCATACAATACTTAGGTTAAGCCTAGCCATACCTCAGAAAACAAATCATAATAAACAAAACTCTAAAATTTATTCATTAATTTTGATCAGTCTTTTAAATGTTCCAGAACAAGTCTGAACTAAAATTAACAGTTTTCGTCTGTTAATAATCATTAACAATTTAGAATACCTTCATCACAAAATACAAAAACTTTAGTAAAAGAGTAAGCAAAAGAAATATATCTTAACATTAACTTATTTTAATAAAGAGTTCATTAAATTCTAAAAACGTTTTTTCGTTATATCTCTATAGGTCATTATATTTCAAAAAATTTACCGTCTACTTGCAGAAAACTTTCATATCATCCAAGTGCAAATAGAAGCAAACAGACGCCAACGCCATGAATGAATCACGGTGACGATTTTGAATGAATCATATCAATAATTATCTTTTAATTTATATTATCTGTTTTTGTAAGTACTTTGCCTTTTGGATGTTATAAATTCCTTTTTCTTGAGTTTTTTTTTCAATTTCCTCTGCGTTTTTTATATAGGTTATTACTGCGTATAACACTTTTTTTTATTAATTCTTTTTGTACACTACATTTAGAAACAAAATGTAAATTGAACTGTTTTACAATGTTAAAATTACACTTTCTAGTGTTATAAATATATTTTTTTTTATCATTTTACTATAAAATAAAACTAATTAAAAATATACCAAAGTTAATACAGAAATCGAAAATTCGTCCATCATACAATGCTTGGGCTAAGCCTAACCATGCCCCAAATTATTCCATCTCAGAAAACATATGATAATAAATGGAATTCTAAAATTTATTCTTTCCTTTTTATGTAGATCAGTTCTTTATATGATCTAGAACAAGACTGATCTAAAATTAACAGTTTTCACTAGTTAATAATCATTAACAGTTTAGAATATTTTTATTACAAAATAGAGAATTTTTAGTAGAAGAGTAAGCAAAAGAAACGTATCTTACCGCTAACTTATTTTAGTAAAGAGTTCATTAATTTCTAAAAACATTCTTTCATTTTATTGCCATAGGTCATTATATTTCAAAAATTCGCCGTCTAAATCGTCCAAGTTTTCATAAAAGCAAAGAGACGCCAACGCCATGAATGAATCACAGTGGCTGAATATGAATGAAAAATGAATCATATCATAAAATCAGCTGCAACAGAAAGTTCAACTTCCGACTTTTGAAAAAAAAAAAAAAAAAAAAAAAAAGTTTATTTTTCAAAAATGACTGATTTGTTACTCAAAATTCTGGAATCCTTTATTTGAATTCACCCTCCAGTGAATCCAGAGAAATATTTGACACATATCATCCTACATTACAGCCAGCATCTTCATTAGAATCTAGAAGAGAAATTATTTTGAACAGAGATAAAAGTTGACTGATGAACAATTTTAAAGATTGATTAATTGAGTTATCGATCATTCATTATCTGAAATTAACTCGATTGTCGAGTAACTGTCTTGAATCGAGTACTTTAGATTTCATGTATTGTTTTGATGCCATCTTTCAGTAAATACCATAAATAAACTGATTTTCTGTTGGAAGAATAGACTTTTAGATATATTTTTTAAATAACACAATTCAGGATGTTTTTATTTAGTAATTCAAGATTATTTTTACATGCTTCACTGAAACATTTTAAAATATTTTTTAGCATATGTAAAAGTAGTACAGAACTCCCTCAAATCCGCAAACCAGAAATCCACAACTCTCTAAAATCCACACATATTTTACGGATGTAAACAATGAAACTTTCAGTTCAGATATTGGGACAAAAATTGATTTTTGTTTGTTTTGTATCAATTCTATATATTTTTTCATTTGTAATTTTCTTAATAATACTCTATTCATGTTTTTTTCATGAAGAAAGAATTAATTTTTTTGGAAAAAATTCAAGATATTGCTGATATCACTGGTAATCAGAGTCTTCTTACCAAATATATTTACACATTAATCAAGATTTTTTGGTTACTAAGCCGGGCTAAACTTGAAAAAAAAAATCCTTACTTTATGATTTTGATGTGAATTAGTAATGAACTTTTAAGAGGTAAGTTTTGTTGAATAATTTTGGAAAAATACATTTAATCTTTATCGTGAATATTTAATCATACACTATTGATTATTAATTTGACCTTTGCTATTAGTACTTAACCATATAAAAAATTATCTAAATTTTTATTACTTTAGTTTATTACTTATTTTAATATTTTATTAAATTGTAAGCATTCATTATAGCTCCCTTTGCACTATTAATTGTACCTAAATTACTGTTTAAAAAAATGTAAACAAAGCAACGACCAGAAATCCACAAAATTCTAAAATCCGCACAACCTCTGGTCTCAAGCTGTGCGGATCTGAGGGAGTCTACTGTATTATTATTACTTTTTTCATGAAAATTAAACTTAGTTTTATCAGTTTTTTAAGAACTCAGCTTAATCCATTGAATTTTAATTTTTCTTGCATTGCAAATAAAAAGTAAATTATTTCATATCAAATGTAATTGTTAGAATATGTTGGAAAATGTTGTTTTCAATATTTTGACAGCTTTTGTTACAATTGGTTTTGGCTCATTTTTTGCTTTAGTAGCACAAATTTTTATTCTTATTATTATGTGATAACTTTCATAAATTCACTGAAAAATTAATATTTTAGAGGCATGGCCAAGCATAATTTTATTGGAAATAAATTTTATGAGTCCTTTTAGTTTGTTTGTTTGATTTTTGTTATAAGAACAATTCTTTGTAAATTAATTTCTTATTTAATAAAAATAATATTAAAAGCATCAGAATATTGTTGGAAAAATATGCTTGTTCTTTGTGGAACACAACATTTTTTGTTAATTACAGTGTAAATAATGCTGTATCTGGCACCAGTTCTCTGAACATCAAACCATTAAAAACTCTAAATATAGTTCAATATAACTAGAATATTTGTAAATGATTAAATTAAACATGAATGTCTATAAATGCATATAATTACATTTGAATTTCGATAACTAAACAGTTTTTTTTTTTTTTTTTTTTTTTTTTTTTTTTTTTTTTTTTTTTTTTAAGGAGAGAGTGATTACCTACTGCTGTCGCTATCATAAATGAACTTATTGCAGATAAAGATATAAAAATTTGTAGTTTTATAGGGCAATCTTTTATTATTAAACTGAAACAGAAAGTGTTTAGGGGAATTATTTTAAGCACTATTTATGTTGAAAGCATAAAATAGTTTTTATTAAAGATTTTTATAAAATAAAAAAATATGCATAACAATTTAAATATGACAGTTTCTTCTTGTCAATTCTTTTCATATCATTTCATGAGAGATTACTTCACATTTTGAAAAAATGTATTTTTTGATCTATTGTTGTCAAATTTTAAACAGCAGCTCAAATCCGCGACCCTAAAATCCACACATCATCACAAATATAAAGAATGAAGCTTTGAGTTCAGATACAAGGATATAATTACAGAACTTTTTTAATTTAAAACATTCCATACATATTTTAATTTGTAATTCTTGATAATATTATTGAACTCATGCTTTTTCAACAATTAAATCATTTAAAAAATATATTTTTTTATCATTTTAGTTTATTACTACTTTACTTAGTTAATTTATTACAGTAGACTTCCTCAAATCTGCACAGCTTCAGAGCAGAGGTTGTGCAGATTTTTGGATTTTGTAGATTTCCGGTCTTTGCTTTGTTTACATTTTTTAAACAACAATTTGAATTTAATAAGGCAATCGAAAGTGTAATGAATGATTATATTGTATTAAAATAATTAAGTAAAATAATAAATTAAAAAGATAATAAGGAAGATAACATAAAACAGTACTTACATGTTAACGTCACCCCAGCAGAAGTTGCGCTAATGTGCCAATAAAGCTCAATCTCCTTGTTTTCATGCTTATGCAGTTAACTTTTGGATTTCTGTTTGGTTGGATGATTTTTGACGCCATTTTTAGTGCTTTTTTTTCTCGTATTTGACGCTATTTTTTGTGTGCGTGCAAACAAGAAGATTGCTCTTTATTGGTACATTAGAGCAATTTCTGCAGTGGTGGCGTTAATATGTAAGTATCCTTAAAACTGATTGAAATATTAATAGTAAAGGTCAAGTAAATAAAATTAATAATGTATATTTGAATTCCCTTTAAAAAAAAATGCAATATATTTTCCTTGAATTATTCTATGACATTTTGTTTTATGAAAAGTACTCCATATTAATTTGCATTAAAATCATTGTAATAAAAAACAAAAATGCTTGATTAATAGGATACATAGATATATTTGGTCAAAAAATTGTGATTACCACTGTTATCAGCAACAGCTTGATTTAAAAAAAATTATATATGCTCTTTTCATAGAAAATAATAAGTTCATTTATATTAGTATGAAAATATATACGGTATGAAATAAAACTGAAAACAACAAGAACTTTGTATCTATACCTGAAATGAAAGTTTCATTGTTTACATCCATAAATTATGTACGCATTTTAGAGATACAGATTTGAGGGAGTCTACTATAATAATAAAATACAGTATAATGACATCGAATAGCAAATCCATCTATTTAATCAGTCTTCGATAAGATGGAGCCAATCTTCTTAATTTTGAATTGAGATGAGTATGAGAAAACTTATCCGCCCAAATACAAATGTTTTCTACCTGTTATCTTTCTGTTTAACAAAAATTTCTATAGAAGATTCAAAATTTCAATGTTTTACGCAGTTTAAAACCATTTCTGAAATCGAGTTGAAAGCAACATTGCAAAACAAGATGCTTTGATATTGAGTCATTTCCTTTTCTGATTCATTCAAAATATACATATATGTGGTACTACTTGGTTATCCCGTCAACAAAAAAACTATACCAAACTATGAGATTAAATGCCAATGATGGTTTATTCTGAATGCCACATTCCTCTGAGATTAAATACGTTATATATGTTTGTTATGTCACCAAGCAATTTTTACTTCAACATTTTGTGTATTTTTTATTAATATTATACTAATTTAATTCTTCTTCTGTTTTTTAAAATGAAAATAATCTTAATTTGTATAATTTGGTGAATAGTTTAGCGATTTATATAATTTAGTGAAATCGGTCGACGGGACAATCAAGTAGTACCATATATATATATATATATTGAGACTATTGAGTTATAAAGCTTCAATATTAAATAAATGACATGAAGCTGTTCTGCTTCTGCTTACCTGATGTGAAATCAGCCATGTGTAAACAGAAGAAAAACACCAATGGGCATGAACATTTTAACAATGTTCCTCTTTGTTCAATAACCAGTTTTTTCAGAGAGGGGGGTGTTTCCAGATGATTCCCTTACAGTCAAAGTTATATAATCCGCAGAAGTTGGTGTCAAAGGTTGTGTGGATTATGGAATACAGCATAACTTCTTTAATCCGGAATTGTCGTGATTACAGCGAGTCCGAATTATAGAAAATTCCGAGTTATATAAGTTGAGTAGCTAAGATGCAAGAAGATTAATGATAATACTAATATCTATAATTAATATGGCAATATAAAATAGCAAGGAACTGGATAATTGAAAACATTGAGAAAAATCAATTCAAAATGCTCAAAAATGAATTTTTTTTTTTTTAATTACATATATTTTATGCAGTGTTATGTTATTTCTATGAAGTGTTGCCATCTATCATAAATTTTAAAAATAACAAACGTACGATTTTTTTTTTTTTAAATTGCGATTTTTGCTTAATGAATACTTAATAAATAATGTATATCTCAAGAATAATAGACTCATCATGAAAAATATTGAAAAACTAAATTCTAAAAAATGAAAAAAAATTACAGTGAAAAATTTAAGATTTACAATTATAATTTAAAAATCAATCTTATAATTACAGTACCATATTTAAAAATGTGATATATAATATAAAAAATTAAATATATAGCAACAATAAATATCAAAGTAAGCCATAAGTTAAATACTTAAAAGAAATAACAATAAAATAACCCAATTTCGTGATATTTTAGCGACATCTTATCTTTCCAAAAAGAAAAATAACTGAAATCATGATTCAATTCATGATCATGATTCAATACCATGATTCAATTCATGATTAATCATAATTTTTTTAAACTTTGTAACTATAAAGACACCTATATTTATTACAAATGTAATTTAGAGAGTTCTTGCAGTTTTCATATTGAAAAAAAAGTTGAGTTACTATATAATTTTTCATTTTCTTATCCATTTTCTGAAATTCATTTACATAAGAAATATGGCACCATCTATTATCTCTAACTCTAAATAAACATGAATAAATGTACCAAAGTGTCCGGATTATAGATGTTCGAACTAAAGATGTTATTCTGTATTGTGGATTATAGATTGTTATGGATTATGCATCATTTTATTATTCCAAGACATCATTTTTATTTTATAAAAAAAAAATAATATATATATATAATATGAAAAGGAAAATATGAAATCTAATAATTTATTTAATATGATATCCAATTTTAAAAATGCATTTTTAAAGTTATTTTATTTAAAAAAATGATATATGTGCATTTAAATAAAAATAATTACATTACTTTCTATAAAATATAAGAGTTATATTGAAAAAATATCTGTTTATTATGATTTTTTTTTTCAAATTTTTTATTATTTGCTTAAAAAAATCATTTTTGGAAAAATTTGTAAATTTTCTTAACTGTTTACATTTGTAAGGTAATGCAAATTATGGGTGTGCGGATTATCGATCCTTGACTGTACAAAGAAAAAAACATGCTGGGGAAATGCCGTTTTCCGTTTGTTAACAAAGTTAGCATCATATTTATTGTGAAAGAAATGATGAACAATTATTAACATTGTACAGCTTTAAAAAGGGACATTAACTACATTTTTATCACAATAATTGAAAAACTACATTGACATATAAAAAAATAAGATTATGAAGTACTAAAAGACATTCATAAACCATATCCTTCAATAAAAATAACTTTCGTCTTTCGCTTAGAAGTTTAATAGACAGGTTTAGAACACAGTGGACAATTCTACAGTAGATTCCCTTAAATCTGCACATAATTTACAGAGGTAAACAATGAAACATTCATTTCAAATATAGAGACAAAATCGACTTTTTTAGTCTTACATCAATTCCATACATATTTTAATTTATATATTTTTTTAATATTGCTGGATTCGTGTTTTTTCATGAAGGAAGAATAAATTTATGCCTGAAAAAAATTCAAGATATATTGTTGACCATTATTTAATGGTAATCACAATCTTCTTACCAAATATATTTATGGATTAATCAAGCTATTTTGGTTATTAAGTCTGGCTAAACCTGAAATTAAAACTTGCTTACTTTATGATTAACATGTGAATTAGTAATGTACCTTTATAAGGAGAATTCTATTGAATAATTTAGGAAAAATACATTTCACCTTTATAATAAATATTTAATCTTACATTATTGATTATTAACTTGATTGTTGCTTTTAATATTTTAATCTCTTAAAAAATAATCTAAATTTTTATTATTTTAATTTATTACTTATTTTAATATTTCATTATATTTTTAGTATTCATTTTAGTTTCAATTATATAATTAAATACATTCAAATGACTGTTAAAAAATGTAAACAAAGCAATGACCATAAAATCTGCAAAACATATGATCCCAAGCTTTGCGGATTTGAGGGAGTCTACTGTATTTAATTTTAAATTTATCCTATTTATTAATCAAGATTTATATGTATTTACACATATATGTATACACTTTTTTGGGTGAGGAGAGGGGGGGGGGGGTGAATAAAAAATACAATTTCAAAGTGAAAAAAAAAATAGTAATTATTATTAGTATCATTTCAATAGTTGTAGCAGGCTTTTTTAATTAAGCAGTTTTATTGCATACTTGTTAAATTATTGTTTTATTAAGAAATCTTAATTTTGTTATGGTATACAGTAGACTCCCGCAAATTCCGCAAGCCTAAAATCCACACATAATTTACGAATGAAAACAATGAAACTTTTAGTTTAGATGTAGGGACAAATATAAACTTCTTTATTTTTAATTCAATTCCATATTTTTCAATATGTAATTTTCATTTATATTATTAAAATATTTATTGAATTCATACCTTCTCATGAAGGAAGAATAAATTAATGTCTAAAAAAGTTCAAGTTATTGTTGATATGTAATCACAATCTTTTCACCAAATATATTCATGTACTTATAAAGCTTTTTTGGTTCTTATTTATGATTTTGAAGTTAATAAACAATGTACCTTTGTGAGGCATGTTTCATTGAATAATTTAGAAAAAAATGCATCCAATCTTTATAATGAATATTTAATTATATTTTACTGGTTAATTATTTGATCTTTGATTTTAATATTTTAAAAATTATCTTATATTTTATTAATTTAGTTTATTACTTTACGTATTTTGATATTTTACTATATTATAAGCATTCATGTTAATTTAGATTGCATTATTAATTACATTCAAATCATTGTTTAAAAAATGTAAACAAAGCAATGACCAAAAATCCACACAACCTCTGCTCCGAAAGTGTATAGATTTCAGGGAGTCTGCTGTATTAGCTGAAAAGCTTGGTTTACACAGATGTATTGTAAATGTTAATGGTGTATTTAGAACATAAACTAGACGAACAATGCTCATCTAAATACTTCATACTGTATATTAAAAATATTGTATATCAAATGCAGTCAAGGAACAATAATCCGTGCACCCATAATCTACAATTTTCTATAATTCGCATTACTTTATGAATGCACACAGTGAAGTAAATAGTTAAGAAAATTTACAAATTAGTGATCCAAAAACAATTTTTTAAAAACAAATAATTAAAAAAAAGATGAAAAAATATTATAATAAAACATTTATATATTTTTAAATATAACTCTTTTATTTTATTAACAGTAAAAAACAAACTATATTGCAGAACCTACATAATTATTTTTATTTAAATGCACATAAATTTTTTAATAAAATAACTTAAAAAGACATTTTTTGAGATAGCCTAATAAATTAATCTTTAAATTTCATATTTATTTTTTCTTCATTTTTATTTTTACTGATTATGGAATTAAAACACAGTCTAGGAATAATAAAATGACGCATAATCCATAATGTTCTATAATCTGCAATATTCCATAATTCACACAACATTCGGTCCCAATTTGTGCAGATTATAGAACTTTGACTGTATATTGTTGTAAAACTCAGCACAATGGAAAATTTAAAATTAGGTAAATGCTAAAGAAAGTATGCAATGAAAGATTTTTCATTTTTTCATCTGATGCTATTGTTCTGTAGCTTTTATACATTTTATTTACAAATTTTAGTTTGGATTAGTAATTAATTTAAATTTTCTTCATTTACAACCACAATTGAGATACTGATGTAAAGTAAGTACATCAAAAATTCCCTCATTACTTCAATTATTGAAAAAAATGCCCTGACTTTTTTGCCCAAATTTTTTAATTGCATGACCAGCAGGAATCTTGAATTAGTGATACTGGCATCATTGTTGGTACAGTACATTTTTCAGGAACAGGTGACATAAGAACATTTTTGCCAAATGTAAAGAAACAATAGAAAACGTTTTTTATCAGAGTAGCCACAACACTTACTTGCTACCTAAATTACTTCATGAAGACGATGGAATTTCAAAATTTGAGATTCTTTAAACCCTGATTTAACTTAACTCAATACAGACAAATTCAGTTTGTGAGGAACACAATGATCTAAAATTAAACATTTAAATAAAACTCTTAATCACAATTCAAATAAATTCCTTCTGTTTACCCAAAAATCGTAATTTAAACTATATTTAAATAAATAGATAAGTGAAAATGTCTGCTAGAAAAAACTTTTTCATAATATTTTAAATGGTCAAATATCAATGAAAATAAAAGTTGCAATACATGAAGTTTTCTTGCTATAACATGATCAAGTCATAAGTTGTAGAATTTTTAGTGACGAGTAAAATAACATATCCTACCATTCACTTACTTTAGCAAAGAGGATGAATCACCACGTTTATATTAAAAAGATTAGCCATTATTAGAATCAGAGGATACACGTTGAAAATTATATATTTTTTTCTTTAAGCTAAGAGACGCTAACGAAATAAATGATTCTCGTTGGCTGATAGATGAATCAATTCAAAAGTATTTGTTTCATAAGAATCAATATTACTTTTAATGAATCATTATATCATTCACGATTCATTCTTTTTTTGGCGTCTTTCTCTCTTTCGTTGTTTGTAATATTAGATAACCTTTAAGACATAAATTTATTATATTCAACTTCTTGTTAATACTAAGGTACGTTAATTTCTCAGGTTTCTATTCAATTCAATACTTTACAATTTGCTATTTGATAAAATATTGGCACGAAGTTTAATGTGATGCAACTTTCATTTTTGCTGATCTGTCAACCAGTCATTGTTATAATGTTTTATTCATAACAGACAATTCCGGTTATTATTATTTATTTTTAAATAGTTTAGTTTAATAATGATCAGATTTCAATTTTGAGACAACAAATTGGTTTGAATATTTTTTTACGTTTACTTTTAAAACATTTTGTTGCTTATAAACTGAATTTGATTGCATTCTGTTCAGTTGAAACTAAATGCTTTTTAATAACTGATGACAGAACGCAGTACCTTTATATAGTTTATTGAAATTTACATGTAAGAACGTATACACTTTTAAGGGGACTCATCAGTCACTTGAAAACACCCTGTTATGTAAATCCAACGGGCAGGTTGTTTTCAAATTTCTCACTTAAATTTGAATATTTTTATGTGTTTTTATTATTGTTGTGTGATTCTTTTTGCATATGATAGTGAGTTTCATCTTTAGTATGATATATTTTTTTACTTTTTTGATTTTGGTTACAGTTATTTCTTAAAAGGTATTTTCAATTTCAAAACCGTTCTCGAAATTGAAAGTATCTTTTTAAATCTGCAACCAAAAGGTGTGCGAGATCTGCGGGTGCATAGGGCCTCATGCATAGAGAGGTCTCACACCAGGACACAAAAGATTTTTTCTTTAATAGAAAGAAAAAGGTATATTCGAAAATCCATTAATATAAATGTATGATTTTAGTTAAGAAAAGATAGTGGTCCTGGCATGAAATGTACACTATGTTAGAAGAATGACCTTCAATTTTCAAACATATATTTTGAAATTGGTTCAATAGTTCCAGAAATTACCCCGACAAACATACGCTACTCCTTTATTATAGCTAGGTGATCGAACCTTGGCTCCTTTTGTCACAATATATATGGGAAAACCATTCATTTTTATCAGTAGTATAGATAACATGGTATTAATAGACTGAAAGGAAAAGGTGTCTTAAAATCTTTGCACTGGGCCACACTTTAAAACATCCTCTATAAGGACGGTTCTGAGTGCAGGTGTACTCAAGTGTGTGTAGAGTCCCCTTTGGAAAACTTCCTAGAACAAATGATACACTGATTTGAAGATTTTCCTGTTGGGATTAAGTATCATTTTGTGTTTAATGAAATTTCACATTAACAAAGTTCGACAGTTTTTGTTCAGAAAAAAAAAACAGATTTGGCGATTATTTTTTAAAAAGGTAGTGAATAAAATGCACTTTTTTTTTAAGTTACCACAAAAAACATTTTGTAAAAAAAATGTTATGAATTTGGTTAAATATCTTGCCATGGTGACATAATTGAACTGGACTGATGTTTCCCTTGAGAAAGAAAACTGAATTTTTTCTGTTATTCCACTTTTTGTTTTAAAGTTGTAATGTTACATTTTCTATATAATCGTGAATTAAATGTACTTTATTTAAAAGTGAATGACTTTATTATTTTTAGGACAGCTATAATATATCAGATAAATGTCCGTCAACGAATCCTTAATATATTTTGAACAAAATATAATTATTTTTCATCCATAAAGTGGTATAAAATATTGCTTTCAGTTGTTCATGTAAAAATATCATCACTTTAGAAATCTGCTCCCTCTCAATGGGGAAATTGTACATTTTTCAATTTAACTTGCATTTTATAGAATACAAAAAGATGATATATTTGTTAGGTTTTTTTTTTTTTTTTTTTTTTTTTTTTTTAATCTTGAAAAATACATTAAATTAATGGTAAAGACTGCAGTTTTAATCTTGACCGCTGAAAGCCTTGTCACATGATGAAAGCAGTTTTGATGTCACTGCACATGTAAACAAACCTTTTCTATGAGGATAGTTTATGTTAAGCTGGGTGATTTTTTCTTTTCTTAAAAATGGCAGCAGAACAAACTAAAAGCATTTTAAATTGTTGGAATAAATAATATTGAGAATTCAAGTGAGATTTTCCCCTCCTCCCCCTCATTGTTCTAAGATTTTCATTTCAAGATCTTGATGTAGAAATAAAATATCGATATAAGTTTATACTACAAATGTTTTATAGAAAAGTATACTTTTCTTTTTCATATTCGTGTTCCATCATATTACAAGGGCTATTTTGAAAAATATATTTTCAAAGACTAAAATTTTAAAGACATAGAAATAAATTTTATATTTAAAAAAATAATAATAATCTTTTTTGTGATAACAAAATGTTATTTATGTAATAAGTTCTATATTACATACGCCATGGATTAAAAATTAATATTCATGTATCAATCAAAAACAAATTTTAAATGAAATTTCAGTTTTACAATTTTCAGTACTGCAAATTTTTTAAATTCTAAACATTACACATTTTCAATTTTTGCACCTTAGCATAGAAAAAATGTGCTCTTAAATGCAATTTGTTTGATAGTTGTATCTCAGTTTGTTTTTAAATTATTAATATTTTTTGTAGGTTTTTCTAATACTTTGTTTGTCATTGTGGCAGCAGAAGTATTTCAACTCCGGACATTAAACTAATGAACTAATCACAAAAGTAATAAAATAAAAGACAAAAGTATTCCATTTTTGGACATTAAACATAGACCAATCAGAAAACGAATAAAATAAAAAAAGTTGCAGAATTCAACCAATAAAAGGATTCAGATTTTGCAGTTTTTTAATCAAGGTCAACAACTATTTTCTAAATACAATCAAACCTTGTTAACATGAATTACTTTTAACATGAATTGTTTTCGCAATTTCCTATACAGACAAATAGTGATATTTGATACTAATAACATAAATTACTGTTAATATATGAGCAACATTTTGATTCTCCTTGAGATTCATGTTAACGAGGTTTGACTGTAGCTAAAAAGCATACAGAAATTACAATAGTTCACCAACCACATTTAAAATTTATTAGTTTTTTTTATATTAAAAGAAATTTCTAACATTTTTATAAATTAAGATAAAAAAAATACTAGTTTTCAAAACAATTTCTTAATTGTATCACATTAAGCTTGATTTTATTGTTTTTGAACTAATTCTGTTTTTCCTGATGGCTTCATTAAATATAAGTGTGGCAGGCATTGGCTTCAGCAAGGAAAACCTGTGTAAACTCTGAGATTAAAAAACAAAATTTTTAGGGGTTTTTTTTTTTTCGTACATTTAAATTAAAGTTATATTTAACTTATATTGTATAAAGAGGAAACTTTTTTTTTTTTTTAAATGTGTAGAAGTCCAAAAAAATTTTATGTTTTCTTTTGCATTAAAATTTTTTTATACGTGCCAAAGTGATCTTTTCTAATTTCTCCAGAAAAATATGATAAAAAAGATTGTTCTTCTGCTTCTTCAAAATTTCCAGTAACTTTACTTAGATTTATTAGGACTGTCATCAATTGACAAAAGAAAATTAATGGCAGTCAAAAAATTGTAATTATCATTTATAAATTTCAGATTCAAAATCTCTGTACTTTAGTGACTGTATTGTATATGATATATTAATAAAGTCGACTCCCTCAAATTTGCGCAACTGGAGACCAGAGGTTGTGCAGATTTTAGAATTTTGCAGATTTCTTTTCATTGTTTTGTTTACATTTTTGAAACAGTACTTTGAAGCTAATAATTAATGTAATTGACAATATAATAAAAGCTTACAATAAAATAATGTATTAAAATATGTAATAAACTAAAATAATAAAAATGTAGATAATTTTTAAAATGCTTAAAATATTAAAAGCAAAGATCAAGTTAATAATCGATAATGTATAATTAAACATTCATTATAAAGATGAACTGCATTTTCCCAAAATTATTCAATGAAACTTGCCTCATAAAGGCACATTACTAATTCACATGTAAATCATAAAACATGGAAGTTTTATTTCAGGATTAGCCAGACAACAACCAAAAAAGCTTGATTAATACATATTTGGTAAGGAGAGTGTGATTTCCAATAATATCAGCAATATCTTGAATTTTTTCAAAAACAAATTTATTCTTTCTTCATGAAAAAAACATGAATTCAGTAATATTAACGAAAATAAAATAGGTATGGAGTTTATATGAAAATAAAAAAGTCAAATTTTATATCTCTATCTGAACAGAATATATCATTGTTTACATCCGTAAACTATGTGCAGAAAGTTGCCAATTTTAGGGTTGTAGATTTGAGGGAGTTAAATGTATTGCAATGGAGCTTTCAGCTTAAAGAACTGATATATCATTTCGCGTCAGTGAGAAAGTTAAAGTATCACTGTAGAAGACAATCTAACAAAATCAAATCGTTATGCTTGATCTATGGGAATCCGTTGTTATATATGAAATGCATCAAAAGTTTCATTAAAATAAACATATTAGTCTGGCTTTTAATAAAAAAAGCTTGGTTTTATGCCCCCCCCTCCCACCTGATCCTAAGGTCTAAGTAGGTTTTTCAGAATAATCTTTGCTACTTCAGTTCTGTTTGAACCTTCCTCAATTCCTAGTTTGTGAGTAAAATGCCTATGACTGGCATACACCCAAAATGATCTTTTAATGATTCCGTTTTTATTTTTTAAGTTCAAATATCAACAAAAGACTTCATCTGAATGGTTTTCCTATTTATAACTCTCGTTCTATACTCATTCCTCATTTGTTGGTATAACTTAGTATAGAAATGTTTATTAAATTCAGACATATAAATAAATGTACAGTAGACTCCTTTAAATCCACAAACCTAAAATCCACACATAATTTATGGATGTAAACAATGAAACAATCATTTCAGATATAGGGACAAAATTTGACTTATTTAGTTTAATATATATTCTATATTTTAATTTGTAATTTTTGTTAATATCCCTAAACTCACGTTTTTATGAAGGAAGAATAAATATTTTTCTGAAAAATTAAAATATTGCAGATATTATTGGCAATCATAATCTTCTTTCCAAATATATTTATGTATTAATCAAGCTTTTTTGGTAATTAAGTCTGGTTAAACTTGAAATAAAACTTCCTTATTTTATAATTTTGATGTAAATTTTTAATTCACCTTTATGGGACTAGAATAATTTAAGAAAAATATGTTTCATCTTTATAATGGATATTTAATCATATATTATTGATTATTAACTTAATCTTTGCTTTTTATATTTTAATCATTTAAAAATTATCTAAATTTTTATTATTTTGGTTTATTACTTATTTTAATATTTTATCATATTATAAGCATTCAGTATAGTTTTGATTGCATTATTAATCACATTCAAATTATTGATTAAAAAATATAAACAAAGCAATAATCAGATATCTGCAAAATTCTAAAATCTGCACAACCTCTGGTCCCAAGCTGTTCGGATTTGAGGGAGGTACAGTACTATATGCTTATACATATTTTTATTAGCTATATTATATATATATATATTATATTTATTATGCATGCGAAGTAAAAGAAAAATATATTAAAAATATTTAGATATGTTTATAATATTACATCTACAAGAAAATATGTCTGAAAAAAAAAAGGCCAGAAAATTATAAATTTGGAAAAAAATAATTATGACGAAAATATGTATGCAAATTTATCCACTAGAAGCATCAAGTAAATAAAAAAAAATACTCCAATGCTGAAGAACGCAACAACCGCATTGAAACATTTATCGCCAAAAAATGCAGAACAGGATATGGATTCTTTCCTAGTCACACTGCTCCATTAAAATAATAGTTTAGTCTTATATAAAAATATCAGAAAAAGAATTAAGATATTTAAGCGTGTGATATATTAAAAGATAAAATAGTTGCATGTACCTATGTTTTTGTAGAATGTTATATTAGAATTAAAAATGTATTTTCAATAATTTATATTTCTTAATATGCTTTATATTTATATTTAATAAGAAAGTATAAATTCAATTAATATTAAATTTGAGTCCGGCTTGTGGTTAATTAATATTAAATTTGAGTAATATTAAGTCCGGCTAAACCTGAAAATAAATTCCATATTTTATAATTTTTATCTGAATTAGTAACATACCTTTATGAGGTAAGTTTCATTGAATAATTTAGGACAAATGCATTTCATGTTTATAATGAATATTTAATTATACTTTATTGATTATCAACTTGACCTTTGCTTAATATTTTAATCATTTTAAAAATTATCTAAATTTTGATTATTTTTATTTATTGCTTATTTCAATATTATATTATATTGTAAGCATTCATTGTAGTTCTGATTGCATTATTAATTATATTCAAATTACTGTTTAAAAATTATAAACAAAGTAATGACCAGGAATCCTGAAAATTCTGGTCCCAAACTGTGTTTGGGGAGAGTCTACTGTATGGTAAAACCTGCGACGATTAAATCGCAATGTTTTGTGAAGACTTTCGTTTTAAACATATTTTTGTGTTAATATGTGTAAAGGTATAGAAAAATATAGTTTGGAAAAAATTTTGTGTTTTGGATATAAAAAGTTTTGTGTTTTGAAAATTATTTTTCTGTGTTTAGGAAAAAAGTTTGATATTTAAGAAAATTATTTTTGTGTTTAGGAAAAAGTTTTATGCACAGTAAGAAAGTAAAAAAAATGTTCGATAAAAAATATGTATTGGAAAATGCTTTAAGTTCAGTAAAAAATTCAGTGCAGTAAAAAAGTTTTGTATTGGAAAAAAGTTTCATGTTTTAGTAAAAAGTAATGTATTGGAAAAACCATTTATGTGTCAGTATTCCAAAATATTGTCACACTCATATAATAAATTTACTAATCAATTTCATTGTGTTAAAATAATAGTATATCTACATACCCATCGTTATATGGAGTTCCTTTACTTGCAGTTTATTCTGTCGAGCTGTTTAAATGACAGACCAGGAGTTATAATAAAGTTATCTGAGCGAGAAATGCACGCCAGTTGTCACCTAGCAAGGTTAAATGGTAAAGCATTGGTCCTGTAAGCCAAATGTCTGGGTTTGATTCCTGGCTTGGGCAATTTTTTGCTCAATTGTAAAACATTCAATTAGTATAATAAATTTAGAAATCAGTTTGATTGGAAACACAGTCAAAATATTTCATCTGTAGCAGATATTTTCGCTTTCCGCAGTTGATAAAGAGTGTGAGTATGCACATAAGTGACAATTTTCCAAATTTATTCAGTGGCTTATACATTTTTTGAATAAAAATTGGACTTATGAATACAACAAAAGAAGTATGACACAGAAACAAGAGACATTTTAATATCTATTAATTTTATTTGTTTGTTCCAATTGAAAAAAAAAAAAGAGAGAGAGAAGGCTATAACATATTAATTGATTGTTAGTGAATAATAAATACTCCTTCAACTGCTTCAATGTGGCAACTATATTGGCATTACAAATAAAATAAAATGTTGTAAGTAGTTTTATCATTGGTAGACTGTGTAACTTCTAGCCAGTAGCGCAGCCAGAATGTGGTTCTAGGAGGAGGGGGGGGAGGGGTGTTGATTTTCTGATAAAGCTGTTTGCTGGTTATTTGGGCACCGGTTAATAGAATCAGTACTAATTAGAATATTTATTGCATAATATTTAAACTGAAAGAACATCGGTGTGGCAGGAAATCATCATTATTTTAACATAATAGTCTCAGTAAAGTGATTTAGTTCAAATAACCAATTTTTATTTAACTAATCCATGTAATATGCACTTTCACAGTTTTGAGTAGAATTTTCGCCATTTAATTGAATCACTTTATTAAATGAAATCGGATTCAATAAAGCACTGAATTCTGAAATACGCCGAAATGTTTAAATATTAAGTTTGGTTTTGTTCATGTAAGCGGCAATCCTAGTGATCTTTTTTTAGCTCTGGGAGGGGTTTTAATCCCAAAACCACCCCCTTGGCTGCACCACTGCTTCTAGCATGAGAATACAGAAGTAGGTATCGTTTCCTAAATGTACGAAAAAAAAATTGTTTAAAACTTCAGTGCAATAACAACATTTATTGGCACCCAATCTCCTATTATAAAGATATTGGAATGCCAGATTCTTGGCTTGTTAAATTCTTTTATTATTTTGGTTGAATTTTGATGAAATTTATATAGAATATCAGTATGAAATGAATTATTTAAAAAACATTTACTTTCAAATGAATAGAATATAAGCAGAGTCTATAAACAATATATTGTTTTAAATTTAAAGAAAAATTTCTTGTTTTCAAATTTAAATTAAATAATATTTGCCGAACTAATTACAAATAAATAGAAAAATAAAATTATCAGCTATAAATGAAGCCTTTTGATAAAGCTTGAGATTACTAATTATCTGAAAAAAAGAAGATCAAATCGCGGTTTTTAGAAATTTTAGCAGAAGCGTGATCAAAGAAACTATTTTAGCATATTATTTTAATAAAGAAGGATAAATAAACGTCTAAAACAAAAAAGGCAAAAGATAAGACGCCAAATGCAGGAATGAATCGCAGATTTTAACATTATGATTTATTCAAAAGGATTCATTCCTTAAATGGATAAATTCCCACTTGATTAATTAATTAATGATTAAGCTGCTATTTATTAATAAAAATGTTGCAATGACAGTATAACTGTAACTTTTTTATCCCTGTTTATAATGTTAGTTATCAGACCAGACATTAACGGAAACAAGCTATACCAATAAATTTTCCTGTTAGTTTTTCAAAATCAAATTGTGTCAAAATTTAAACTCGATACCATGTATAAATGCTATATTCGCGGATTTTGACTAATGCTATCTATTCCTGTTTTGTAAATAAATGTTTTTGAACATTTCTGTTACAGAGATTTATCGAACGGTTCACTATATTTGAATGAACATTTATGAGTCATTCATTTTTTCAGAATCATTCATTGTGTTAGCGTGCTATTCACTAACCACTCATCATTCCTTTAGCGTCTCTTTACTCTTGTGATAACATCTAGGAAATAAGTGTGTTCTGATATTAACAATAGCTAATTTTTTAAACCAATTTTCTGGCCAATCCTCTTTATTAAAATAAAATAATGGTAAGCAATTTTTATTTATTCATTTTTTTTGTCGTTATTCTTCTGAAAAATTCTGCAACTTGTGAGTTTTAATTTTTGCTTACATTTACAATCATTTAAAATATACGGCACACAGGTAAACTGAATATTTGACAAGCCGAATAGTAACTATCAAACCCAGTACTTTAAGGTGTTACATTTTATAGGTATTAAATTTTTAGACAATTTTGCATAATATTTGAACCAGATGCTTTCCTTCTGAGAAGCTTTTTTTAGAAGTAAACTTTACACTATTAAAATTATTATTTGAGTTATCATTTAACAAAACATATTTAATTTATAAAATGTTAATTTTCATTGCTGTAAATGTAATTTTCTTATGTTCTAAAACAAATAATTTTAAAATAAAAGGATTTTTTTAGAAGAGAAATTTTACTGTCATATAGGTACTACATTTTACTTGTCAGAAAAATATTAAAGTATAGAAAAGTAGTAAAGTTTAGAAAAATACTAAACTATCATTCGTATAGAAGATATATCTACAAGTTAATATTGTTGAGAATGTAATTGCACATTAACTGTACTTAATACCTTATAGTAAATTATATTATTATAAGTGACAACAGTATTATTGTTGTTAGTTTGATTTTGTGGAAGTTTCTATGTTATGTTATGTTACCGCATGTACATTTTATGTCAGGGTCGGCAAACCTATGGCAAGTGAGAGGACTTTTTTGGCATGCTGTTAATCAAAATTTCAAATCAAAATTTATTCACATTCTTCAAAACTCTGCACATCATTATTGTTTTTTTAAATAATGCATGTGTTTAGCTGAAAACAGCTTTATTTTTTTTTTCTTAAGTACTAGCGTACGTGCCATTCAACTAACTTACAGGTCAATCCATTTCAAGTGGTCCAGCATTGGTCATTCGGCCATTTTTAAAAAATCTGAAAATTTTTGTGCAACAACCCTAACATGATGGAAGTTCAAAATGACTATTATTTTATTTTTATTAATTTTTGTTTGCGCATGGCAGCCATCTTTGTTTCATCGTTTGCAGCAATTTTCTCACGTACTCGGGTATATGAAATTGTAAATATCTCGTCTTTTATTTTCCCAATTGAAATGGGGTTTGCAGCATTTTGTTCAGAATAAAATTGGCTAAAGATATGGTGGTAGAATAGTTTAAAAAAAAAAATTAATGGTAAAATTTTAGCACAAAATGTAAGATTTTTTCCAAAATCTGTCCGTATACAAGAGGAAATTTCTCATGCAAGGAAAACTGTCAATATTACACAATTTTTTTTACAAAGAGGTCAAAGGTACATGTACTCACACATCGAGTTCCAAATTTGGGAGTTGATTTATCTTCTGTCAGATTTTTATCGTGTGCCCCACCAGATATATCAAGCCTAAAAAGTGTGATTTTTGAAATTTTTGGAATTTTTTTCACAAAGAGAAATCAACTCCCAGATCTGGAACTCAGTGTGTGAGTACATGTACCTTTGACCTCTTTGTAAAAAAAATTGTGGCATATTGACAGTTTTACTTACATGAAAAATTTCCGCTTGTAAACAGACAGATTTTGGAAAAAATCTTACATTTTGTGCTAAAATTTTACCATTAAAAATTTATTTTTAAAATTATTCTACCACCATATCTTTAGCCTATTTTATTCTAAACAAAATGCTGCAAACATCATTTCAATTGGGAAAAAAAAGACGAGATATTCACAATTTCGTATACCCTATTGTGTGAGAAAATCACTGCAAATGATGAAAAAACAAAGATGTCTGCCATGCGCAAACAAAAATTAATGAAAATAAAAAAATAATCATTTTGAACTTCCATCATGTTAGAGCTGTTGCACAAAAAATTTCAGAATTTTTAAAAATGGTCGAGCAACCAAAAAATTATTTTCTGCACCACTTGAAATGGATTGACCCTTACAGAGAAATACCTCTCCCCCCCCCCCCACACACACACACACACATGCACACTTTCTCGATTTTGCTCTGCTGACAGCAGTAATTCGCATAGGGAAAAATCTAATAAATATATACATATTTTTTAGCTTTAATATTTCTTAAACTTCTGCATCAATTAACACATTTTCATCTGCATATAAGGCTTTATTCAACTGTTTCTGTAATTTTCTAATTAATTAGTCTGTCAAAATAACAAGAAAACTAATAAAATATGATTTTTCTGACAAGAAAAAATAAGAATTCGATTGAAAGCATTTGTAGAATGGAATGAAAACTATAATTTCACAATCACGCTTTCAAAGATTTTTTATGCTTTTATGTGTCAGCTTCATAAAGTGATAGAAGTAATTTATCTGGCAAACGACTGATTGCTGACACAATTCTGTTATTTATGTATAAAACTCAGTGGCTAGTTATTTCATTACTATTCTGATTTGCTTTTCTTGCAGGATTTTTTGTTATTAACCCTCTAAGCGTTTGTCCCGTAATATTCCGTACACTAAGCTCCAGGTTTCACTGCAATATAAGTATTGTTTAAGATATTATAATTCTATAAATTTAATGAATTTTCAAAGCATTGAAGAAAGATTAAGACTCTCAAGGATTACATTTATATTCCTAAATAAGATTATTTATGTAATATTGAAAGAATCATATTTTATTAGCATTTAAAACAAAATGCAGAGAAAACAACATTACAATTTTACCCATTTGCAAGACGCTTGGAGGGTTAAAGTATCTTCACTGTTGAAGCTGCAATATAAGACTGATTAGATTAAAACGTTAAAGAAGTATTTATTAAATATGGCCAATTTGTCTAAAAAAACAGAAAGTACAAGGTAGTAGAGACTTTCAATGTGTTGGACTGAATGAGAAATGTGGTATGATTAATAAATATGGTAATCCTCTTTGCGTTTTATGTTCTGGGACAGTGGTCTTGAGTATGTCATCTGTAAAATGGCATTATGAAACTAATCACAGATCTCAAAGAAGTTACGATGAAAAAAAATAATTCATTGACAGTGCAATAAAAGAGAAAAATAAACTGACCATATCTATGATTAAATATATCAGCAAGGATTCTCAAGTTTCTCAGCTGCGAATGTCATTGCCCAGCATGGTAAACTTTTCTGCAATGGAGAGTTTTTGAAACAAGCCTGGTTAACAAGTTGCTTCCTTTTTTTCATGATTTAAAAATGAAGATAAAATAATTTAGCAAATTAAAGATATTCCTTTATTAAGAAATTATATAGAGCTAAGATATTTTTACAGTCAAAGATAGAGTCCTAAAAATGGCAGAAAATGTAAGAGAGCAACAAAAATCTTATACAAAGGCTTCTCTCTTCCTTTCTCTGTGTCTTGACGAAAGTACAGATGTAACTAAATCTGCTCGTTAAGCTGCATTTATACTATATTTTATAGAAAATCATGTTAAGGAGGAATTATGATCGTTATAGTCACTATCTACAACCAAGGATGCAAATATTTGTACAGCAGTTATAAATTCCCTTACTGAAAATGAAATAAATGCATCTAAAATAGTTTCTGTTACAAGTAGAGATGTAAATTTTCCGGAAAAATATAAGTGGCGGAAAAAACTGGGTTTTTTTACCGTTTTTTTTTTTTTTTTTTTTTTTTGGGGAAAAAAACGAAAAAGTTGGAAAAATTGATTTTTCATGATTGGTTCTTCCAAATAAATTATATTTTCTTAGAGAATATTAAATAATAAACATTTTTTCCTATTTATTTGTATTAAAAGATAATTATTTTTATTTTATATTACAAAATCAAAAGAAAGTAGCAAAGCCTGCTTTTAAAAGTTAGTTTTTTTCACAGTCTAAGAATTTTTATTAAATGCTATTGTTTGTTATATCATATCTCTGTTGAAATGATTTTTCAGTTACATGTTTAACTACCAATTGACCTAATGTAAAATTCTGAGTCAATATGTCTGCAGTTTGGAATGAAATAAATTATGGCATTCCATTTACATAAGTGTAGTTTTTAAGTACCGTAATTTCTGGAAGAAACGCCGCATCGCGGAAAATCACTCAAAAAAATTAAGAAAATGGTTGTAAACGCCGCAGGTGAAATTTCCGCGGTAATCGCGGTTAGCATGTTAAACAGAAACACATTAATAAGCTGTATTAAGAAATTATAAAAATGAAATTATTAATCAGAAATTAATAAATAAATACAAAATTAATAATATTATTTAAATACCGTATTTTCGGGAATAAGCGCCGCGACGCATACGAGTTTAAAAGTAAAAATATGCTTAGTGCGGCGCAGCGGATACGGTGATTTTTTTTCCTAACAGTACCGTAAAATACCGTTAATCCGCCCACCCCCCCAAACGTGACGAAAAATCATAAAATAATTAGAGAGGGGCGCTTACACGAGATTTTTCCACGATCGTTTCACAAAATTTTCAGGAATGAATCGTAAATCTTTGAATGAATCATGAATTTTGATAATTGAAGCAACACTTGAAAAAAAATTGGTTTAAAAAAACGTAAATTCTGTCAAAAAACGCAGAAAAAAAGGAGAAATTTGTAAAAAAAAAGAGCATGAAATCAATTAAAAAAATCTTTAAAAAAAAAGCACATTTCATCAAAGATTCATGATTCATTCATTTCATCATGATTCGTCACTGAATCTTTGGAACGGGAGAAAAAAATCGGATTCAGAACAAATTTTCTGAAAGTTATAAAAGAAGGGGAGGAGAAATTCAGGAAATTCATTCGGAAATGCAATTTTCGTTTATTCATAATCTAATGCGAGATTTGCGTAACTTTTTGCGGTCCTTTAATGAAAATTGACATATTTTCGCGATATTTTGACGAAATCGAAATTAATTTGTTTTTGCAAGCATTTGTCGGAATTCGCGATACATTTTATGTCTGAAATTTTGGAATTATGATCGTTTTTTTTTTTCGGAAAAATTCAGAAAAATATCACGCTTGTTTGAAAAAAAAAAAAAAATGCTCGTAAACGCCGCATCGGTAGAAACGCCGCATCGCTTGAAATTTCAGTTTAAAACACGTAAACGCCGCGGCGTTTCTTCCAGAAATTACGGTAAATGATACTAGTTTAAAGAAATTATTGCAGTTTTATCATTATTATGAATATCAGTATTCAAAAATTCCATTGTTTGTTTTAAAAATGTATATTTTTACATTATTACATTTTTTTTCTTAGAGTTAATTTTATTTCCTTTAAAAAATATGTTTAGTTTTGGTATAGTTTTCCAATCTCAATTCAATAAAGTTTTGATTTAGTTTTATAATCTAAATTCAAACAAAACTAAGTTTTATTTTGGCAAACTCAGGTCTGCAACTGAAAAATAGCATAGGATTTTTTAGTTGCAGACTGTTAGATTTTTACTCACTGAAACCAGAAAAATATATTTTTTTTAAGTTTAATTAAATGTAATTTTTTTCTTTTTGTCCTGAAATCTGGTATTCCATTCTTGAGTAAGAAACCATATTCAATAATGTTTCCATATGGTAATTTTATATTTCTAAAAGTGGAACTCAAACGTTATGAAAACAGAACACAAGAAATAGAAAATGCTCGCTATTTAAGGAATTAACAAAAGCAGTTACATACAAAGATAAACTTCTACTGTGCTTTAGAAAACTACAAAAATTCAAAGTTTAATCAAGAGGGAAAGTATAATTTGGAATTTAGTTACTTGTTATAAAATGTTTTTTTTTTCCATCGCAGTTGTATTTTTTTAATGCAAACCGCCCATGTTTTTGCAACATTACTGTACATTATGGAGGTAAAATGGAGGTCAATTTTAGATTCAACACCTTGAAAAAACATTCAATTAATCAGCTATAATGAAATCTTGAAAAATGCAGCATAGTAGTGCCACCTATAAGGCAATTTACACCCAAAACTAAACAACATTAATATATATAGGAATTGTCTGAAGCTGTAGTTTGATTTAAAAAAAAAAGTCCTTTAGTTCTTGAGATAGAGCTATTGCAATAATCATGAATAATGCAGCATAGCAGCGTCATCTGATGAGCGATTTACACCAAAAAGTAATGAGCACAAAGTTAATCAAAGATTAACTTAATCTGAAGTTTTATGAAAATACATACATTAGTTCTTGAGACTATACAACTATGGTGGAAATAATGAATAATGCAGCATAGCAGCGCCATTGGTTGGGCAATATACGCTAATAACTAAACATCTTGAGTTTATATCAAGGTGTAACTGAATCTAAAGTTTTGTGAAATTATGTGCAACACTTCTTGAGGTAGAGTGCATGTAAAATTTTTGTCACATACAGACTCAAAGAATGACAGATATTTTCCAAAAAACATCAAATCATGTTCAGGACCTTCTAAAACATTTAAATACACCAAAAACGGGAAGTCAAACTTTTCACGAATTCAATACTTACTTCTTGAAAAGAAAGAAAAAAGTAATAAATGTATGCTTCGAATTTTATGTTAATTTTTTAATTTTACCATATCCATTAATTGGCATATTATTGAAATAATTTTGCACATGGATTAATTTTAAAAAAGAGAAGTTGCATTTAATTATATATCTAGATTTTTTTCATGTAATCCTGTTTTTGTGAAATTGTCAACTTCTTGTATATACTTGTACAAAATATAATCAGAATTTGTGAATAAGAAATTGTTAGTATATTTAGGTTCCTATTTAGACATTTTTAATAAGGTTATTTATACATATATACAACTTGACAAGATTCAGTTGCTATATGGCATGACATTTTTTTTCTTCAATCACTGCATTTGCGAAAATTTCAATTTGTAGATTAAACTTTTTTCTGAAATGTACATTTTCAAGAGAAATTTTGCAAAGGGTCTTGTGTTTCAAACAAGAAAAAAAATTGAAGGATCCTTTCAAGTCTTCTCAAACAGATTTCTGCTCAGAGATCAGATTATCCACATTAAAGTTTTCATGTGCGACACTCAACATAAAAATAAATAAAATAAAAAGTATGAGATTGTAGCTATTGCAAAATTCTAATGTATTATTTCATAAATGAAATTTCAATTTTTCCAGTTCGGAAAAATGGAAAAATAAGCCTTCAGAAAAAACGGGTTTTTTCACAAGTTTTCCGGGTTTTTTTCGAGCATTCCCATCTCTAGTTACAAGTGATGGAGCCCTCAGTAATAATTTTTTTTCTTCAAATAAAAGAACATTTTGCAATGCTTATGAAATGAGAACATAAATATGAATCCACGAAAACATAAAGCTAACAGCGTTCCTTAACATTTTTTGGTATGTATTTTTTTAATATTTGCCAATGTTTTCTTTATGCATTTTAATATATTTTTAAAACAATAATTTCCTACTTAACAGTAGGTGTAAAAATATATATTATACAGATATTTGTTGTAATTTTTTAAAAAATATTTATTTTATGTTTGTGTGTCTGTTTTAAGATAAAATTACATCCAATATAAAACAATCAGCAGCCTTAAAATGCCAAAATCAATGCCGTGTATTACCATAATTTTTACAATCATTTGGTAAGTTGTTTTGATTCGAGTTTATTTTTTTTCGATTACTATATTTATTTCTTATATATTACCATTTTGATGTGATTATGTAATTAGTTAATTTTATCATGTTATAAGATGTTTCGATTACACTTTTCAATATGATACATTATTCAATTTAATGTGTATGCTGGTAATAACTTCAGCTATGTTATCCATATTTACTGTAATCTAATAATAGTAAAACTAAATAGTTTTGATTCATTATTATTTTTTTTTGACGGGGGAATTGCAGGAAGGAGGGGGTGGCACGCTATGGTCATTTGAAAAAAATTTTGAAGAAAATTGGCATGCAGCGTGAAAAGGTTCACCGACCCTGTTCTATGTGTAGTCTTTAGATATGAAGGGTTGTGATTTTTTTCATCAGGTTCTGATTAATTATTATAGCTCAAAAAAAAAAATCAAATAAGAGACTGCTGAAATTTATGACAGACGAGAGGGATTTTTTTTTTAATTGGGGGAGAACATTTGGCCTAAACAATGTTTTTTCCATCACATAGATTTTGAATAGGGCTGAGCCGAACATTCGATATCTATTTAGTTATACTACCGAATATCAAACTATTTAGTCTGCCCAACCTAAAACTATGCAGCCAAGACGATTACTTAGAAAATCTTTAAAATATTTTTTAAACCTTATACCAGTTGTACTCTTATTTACAAATAATTAAGGAACTCAAAGTAATTAAGCAGAATCATCTGCAAACAAAAGAGGTTGCATTTATATTTATTTGCTGTTTTAAAAGTATGTGTAGACTCCCTCAAATGCACACAGTTTCGGACCAGAAGTAGTGCAAATTTTAGAATTTTGCAGA
The DNA here is from genome assembly GCA_964019185.1 of Maratus speculifer. Lineage (NCBI taxonomy): Eukaryota > Metazoa > Arthropoda > Arachnida > Araneae > Salticidae > Maratus > Maratus speculifer. The sequence goes on from OZ025303.1 coordinate 29,645,457, forward strand.
TTTCTGGTCATTGCTTTGTTTACAATTTTTAAACAATAATTTCAATGCAATTAGCAATGCAATTGAAACTATAATGAATGCTTACAATATAATAAAATATTAAAATAAGTAATAAACTAAAATAATAAAAACATATTTAACATATTAAAAGCAAAAGTCAAATTAACAATCAATAATGTATGATTACACATTAATTACAAAAATGAAATGTATTTTTCCTAAATTATTTAATGAAACTTATCTCATAAAGGTACATTACTGATTCACATCAAAATCATAAAAACAGGAAGTTTTATTTCAGGTTTAACCAGACTTAATAACCAAATAAGCTTGGAAATGTATTTGGTAAGAAGATTGTGACTATCATTCATATCAGCACTATCTTGAATTTTTTTGAGAAATCAATTTATTTTTCCTTCATGAAAAAAATTAAAAATAAATTCAGTAATATTAACCAAAATTACAAATTTAAATATGTGTATAATTGATGTAAAACTAAATAAGTCAAATTTTGTCGCTCTATATAAACTGAATGTATCATTATTTTCATCCCTCAATTATGTGCGGATTTGAGGGAGTCTACTGTAACCTTTAATGATGATCTTCGTAAGAGTTAATTATGTACAAATGCAAACATTTCCTGATAAAATAATCAGTTTCTTTCTTTTTCACAAACCGCTTGTTTCAAAATGAAATGAAACAACTATATGAGGTAATAATGGGCATCAATGATAACCATTGCTAAAATACATCACGCTCACCCCCCTCATGCACAACTGTCCTTCCTTCTGTGAAGTTTAATTAAGCAATGTTAAGTCTCACAAGTCACAATTGTGGTCATTTAAGATGACTGAGACATTTATCTGTGGGAGGGATTTTTGCAATTCTGTAAAGAGCACTTTGAAATTCCAGAGAGAGGTAGCACTTCTAGGCGACTCATAAGCATAAAGGTTCTGCAGAGACATTTCGATGCTTTGTGGGGGGGGGGGGGCACCCTTTAAATTTGATGCTAATCAGTCTAAGAAACCTTTTCCGATGTTTTACGTATTCTTTTAAATTCATATAAAAATTACGAATTTTCCTATCGTTCCCTAACTGCTTTTATGAATAAAATAATACATTACTAAATAAATACATAAAAAATCTGCCCTTCAAAATCCATTAATTTAATTAAAAATGGCTCTTGTTGAAAAATTCAATGACAAAAATTGCCATTATTATGTAAAATCCCAGGTGAACATCAAAACCTTCCAATGTCTCTCTGCTCTTTCCCTAAATATCAACGAGACTCGAAATAAAATAATTCAAGATGCATTGAAAGTTCACAAATAACCAGTTCAAGAACAGAGTCACTTTCATTAATTCCAGGTTGCACATTATATTATAATAATATTACACACACTTTTATAGTTCCTTTTTAAAAAATCTTAAGAAATCTGAAGTATGATTTATATTCAGTTCTAAAAAATGCTGATGATGTCTTTTCATCTCTAAAAGAGCTTTCTTCAATCAATAAGCAAGAAAGAAGAAATCGGAGCTTAAAAGTTTGTTGACCAATTCAAAAGAGCAGAATTCCTTTCCACAGAAAATTTTAGCGTATATTTTTTTCAATCATACAGATTCCTTGGCAAGGTTGGCTATTCAATGTAGAGAGATCTCCCTCAAATCTGCACAGCTTGGGATCACAGTTTGGCGAATTTTAGAATTTTGCTGATTTCTGGTCATTGCTTTGCTTACATTTTTTAAACAGTCATTTAAATTTAATTAATGATGCAATCGAAACTATAATGAATGCTTACAATAGTATGATAAAATATTAAAATAAGTAATAAATTAAAATAATAAAATAAAAATTTACATAATTTTTAATATGATTAAAATATTAAAAAATGAAGGTCAAATTATATATGATTAAATAATCATTAGAAATTTGAAATGTATTTTTCCTAAATTATTCAGTGCAACTTGCCTCATAAAAGTACATTACTAATTCATATCAAAATCATAAAATAAGGAAGTTTTATTTCAGGTTTAGCCAGACTTAAAAAAAAAAAAAAAAAAAAAAAAAAAAAAAAAAAAAGAATAATACATAAATATATTTGGCAGAAGATTGTGAATATCTTGAATTTTTCCGAAGTAAATACATTCTTCCTTTATGAAAAAACATAAATTCAGTAAAAAAAAAATACTAATTAAAATGTATACGGAATTGAAATAAAGCAAAAAAGTCAAATTTTATCCTTATATCTGAACTGAAATTTTCATTGTTTAAATTTGTAAATTATATGCGAATTTTAGGATTGCACATTTGAGGGAGTCCACTGTATTTGATAAAAAAAATAATAAAATAAACAAAAATAAAGGACTCGAAACTCCATCAATGCGACGTTATTGCATTTGTAAAAATTGGTCTTTTTCCTTAACTTTCAGCAACAGTTGGTCCCATCAAAAACTCATTTCCATCTTAGCAGGTGTATTTGTATACTTATTCTTCGGGACCGTCAAATGTTTGCATTTACGGGATGATTCCATATTCTCTGAAAACCTGCCAAGAAAGAACACAATGGCAAAATGTTCCATTTTAGTCCATCAAGTTTTGGGAACTATAAATATGTAATGTTGTTTTTGTGTAATCCTGATTTTCTTTACTTTTTAAGATGGGTCACCCTCATAGAATTCATTGCAATATTGTCTATATTCTTCACACGAGCACTACTGAAAATATATGGCATGATAGTTTTTGAGGATACAGTCAAAACGAAACATGTTTATGTTGAAAATTTGCCTGAAACTTAAAAGTTTCTAGTCTTGGCAAAAGACTAACTTTGAATAAAAAAAAAGCACTTGTCTAAAATGAAATTTTTCATGAAGTCTTTGTATTTCCAAATTAGTAGTTTTGAGTGTTCTTGATTTTACTATTCAAAAACTCAGATAACCATTTGAGGGGGGGAGGGATATCCATTGCATCCACTTGCCTATGCCACTGATTGCACTATTTAATTGCAGTGAAGTTAAAGGATTAGGCAAATTTCAGCAATAAGCATTCAGATTAGATAAAAAAAAAAGTAAAAACAAAATTCTGAAAGAATTCCTTAACTAATTCCTTACTAAAAACATTTACATATTAAAATTCCATAGCCACAAAAAAAAAATTACTTTCTTTCTATTCTTTGCTAAATGTATCGTCGTTTCTTTAGATGATATTAAATTATAAAATTTGTTACTTCAATTTACCTTATATTTTATTTATAAGATGTTATTTATTTTTAAAATGTTGCTGTTTATTTTATTTATTCACAATTTAATCTTTATACTGTTAGGAAAGGCATCTGACATACTTTTGATTCTGCTAACAAGAGATAATTGGGATTCTACTGCAGTTTATAGGGCAGTTACAATCAGCTGATTTACTTTTCATCCACCAATCAAATGCTGGCGATTCACCTCCTGCCACACCCATAATCCTCTCAGCTACCAATCACAACGATTGTTTGACCTCCAATGGTCGATTTGTGACGTCTTATGAAACTGCCCTATAATAATTTTATTAACATTTATTTTCTACTTCAATTTTCGTGATAAGTTTATGTATTTTTGTTTGTTTTTTATAAAACTTAAAAATTGGATATTAATTTAATTTATTTTATTGCAGATGCATTAAGCCATTAATCTAACACATCACATCAAACAAAATATATTCAATGTGTGAAACAAATGCAGCAATTTTTCTATCAGAGTTTTTTGAAAGAAGCAGCTTTTAACTCAGAGACAGGAAAATCTTTTTTTGTAAGCTATGCAAGGATTTCTCTCCAAACAGTCTTTTTTGTGTGAGGTATGCAACAAGGAATTCTCACAAAAAGGCCATTTAAACACACATTTGTTAACTCATACTGGTGAGAAACCTTTTCAATGTGAGGTATGCAACAAGAAATTCTCTCAAAAGAACCATTTAAGCAGCCATCTGTTAACTCACACTGGTGAGAAACTATTTGTGTGTGATATCTGCAACAAGAAGTTCTCTCGAAAGGTAGATTTAAGGAGCCATCTTTTAAGTCATACTGGTGAGAAACCTTTTGTATGTGAAGTTTGCAACAAGAAATTCTCTGGCAAGAGTGCTTTAAGGAAGCATCTGTTAACTCATACTGGTGAGAAATCATTTGTATGTGATCTATGCAACAAGAAATTCTCTCAAAAGAGCAGTTTAAGCAGTCATCTGTTAACTCATAGTGGTGAGGAACCTTTTGAATGTGAGGTATGCAACAAGAAATTCTTTCAAAAGGGCAGTTTAAGCAGCCATCTGTTAACTCATAGTGGTGCGAAACCTTTTGAGTGTGAGTTATGCAACAAGAAATTTTCTCTAAAAGGCCCTTTGGGCAGACATCTGTTAATTCATACTGGTGAGAAACCTTTTGAATGTGAGGTATGCAACAAGAAATTCTCTCAAAACAGCATTTTAAGCAATCATCTGTTAACTCATAGTGGTGAGAAACCTTTTGGATGTGAGATATGCAACAAGAAATTCTCTCGAAAAAGCCATTTAAGCAGTCATCTGTTAACTCATACTGGTGAGAAACCTTTTGAATGTGATGTATGCAACAAGAAATTTACTCGGAAGTATGCTTTAAGCAAACACTTTTTAATTCATTCTGAAAAGAAATCTGTTGTGTGATAAAGATGTGTCAAGATATTCCTTCAAAATATTTGTTAAACAATGCACCTGTTAGTTTATACTGGCGAGAAAATTTTTGTGTGATAAACTCCAAAAGAGCTGTAGAAGTGTTACATTTTGTTTTTAAAATTTGCTCATTGCAGATGACTAATCGAGCCATAAAGAAACAATTCTTTCCATTTATTACAATTCATAAAAAAACAGTGACACACAAAAATTTCCCTATTGAAACAGTAAATCAGTACATCAGGAACTATTCCATGAGCCATGGCAAAAACAATTTTATTTTTATCATTTTTTATAATATCTGCAAACTATCACATATCTCTGTTTTTTTTACACTTATAAGCTTGATACGACTTATTATTGACTTATTATTGACTTTTATTACGATTGATAGTATATAAGTGAATAAAAAAACTTTTGTTAAACCTGATTTCTCACACTAAAGTTCTTTGATGGTAAAATTGATTCTCTTATTTATATTTAAGCTGAAAATAGTAGTTTTGAAAAAGGAATTGTCCCTTGACTTACTCATAATATCGAAAAAAATAATGTTTTAATGTTTTTGATACATTAGTCGTTGATTTAAAAAATAATAACTATCTGATGACATTTTAATTATAAATAAAGGATGGTAAAAGTATTTCAAAATTATGCTTTTCTCATCAGGATCCTCTTAAAAGAAAGTATTCTAATTTAAATTGACATGTCATTACTGATACCTGTAGTAATCTATTAAGTTCCTTCATTTCAAAATCACTTGTTCTGATTTGTTTATTCGTAATAGAATAACAGTCTGGTGTGAGTTTTAAATGTCAATAAATTTCGAAAAAAAAGAATGAAATATTTGCTTTTTTTCAGCCAGTTCAATTTGTAAAATTTTTCATCATAATTAAAATATGTTTATGACTTCAATATAGCTCATGCCCATCTGACTATGACTTAACTCTTTGGAATTACGCGGATTGACATGTAATATATGTAATGTACTGATATTTACTATGCCACATTTGTTAATCAAAAGGAATTATTTGCAGTCAATCGATGTAACTTGGCTTCGCTTTTACGAAACTTTGATCCATTCTGCCATGGTGGAACCTTCAAGAATTATTTCCGATAAGCTGCCAAACTTTAATTAGTGCGTCTGTCTCTATTTTGAAACCAAATCTTTGCTGTTAACTCAAGTAATGAAGCAGATTTTAATCTTTTTTCCTCTCTTGCTCCTAAGTTACCCTGGTTGACAATAGCTACAAATAGCATTTGTAGTTTCTTTGGAAAGACGCTCAGGTACTACTTGTTTATCCCTTCGACCAAAAAATTTTCGCCAAATTGTAAGATTATATGCCAAAATTGGATGATTGTACATGTCACATTCACTTGACATTAAATACGATACACGTATTTGTAATGTCATGAAATGGTTTTCAATTTAATTTTTTTTATTTGTGTTTTTGATTATTTTTTACTTATTTATTTGTTCTTCCGTTATTTAACATACATGTTACATCCATTTATATACTTTGGGTAACAGTTTGGCGATTTCTATAATTTGGCAAAATGGATCGACGGGATAACCAAGAAGTACCGATGCTCAAAATAATTCCTTGTTATAATAAGGTGTATGTGGGAAATCGTTTGTGGTTTTACTTTGCATTATTTGAAGAAGTATTGTTGGATGAAACGAGTACGGATTTCTGAAGTTTCCTGAAACATATTATGTGTAAAATAGGGAGTGCAAAGTGTTTATAGTACGTATAACATTTCGTCGTCATTTCTGTCGTTTGCAAAACTTCTTTTCAAAATAAAACAAGTTGGAAATTGCACGTAAAGCGTAGCAAATGAGGTGCGTTCGTTGATAACGAAGTTTTAAAATATTCAGTTCTTGCTGATATAGTAGAGCGTACTTTGGATACAGTGTAGTGGTCGAAATCTTTGTGTTCCTGTAAATATGCAGGGAGTAATTTTTATTATACTTCATTAACGTATACCTTATTCATAAAATGTGAAGTAGTTTAATATAACTATAATTAAAACAACCCCCCCCCCAAACAATGTTTCCCCGTATAACATTATTTAGAGGAATACATTTGTGTGGCCCTGTAATTTAATAATAAATATTCTTTGCATCACAGATTATACAAAATGTATTTTTAGTACATATTTCATAGATTCATGTCAATTCTGTTATATTCAAATGAGTGTAACACCATTAAAATGCATTTGAAACTTTTTTCCCCATTGACCGTAATGTAACGGAATCCTTTTGATTGTCCCTGTAATTGATCTATGCATCCGATTTTCATAAAATTTGAAATGACTCGACAAAATTATGTAATAATTATGTATTTTAAATTTCAAACGATTCGGTTGGGTAGTTTTTGCGTTGTTATATGCGGACGGACGGACGGACAGACTGAGTGACAACAATAGGTGCTACGTATTTACATAATTACGAACGCACCTAAAAAGCTTAATTTGGAACAGGAGCATTTAATTGAGATTTAGAAATTTCATTAAAAAAAGCCTTCTTACATTTAATGTAGAAGGAAAGAAGGTTGAAGCCGCCTTTTTTTAAAGATCAAAAAAAGTTTTATTTAGGAGAGGAGCATTTGATAGAGGATTAGAAAAAATATTAAAAAAAACCATTTTTATCTTTAATGTAAAGGTAAAGAAATTTAATACAAGGCTGAGAATCTTCGGCTTTTCAGTCAATGCCTGCATAAATCAAGTTGGAAATGGAAAGTGAAGCGTAGCAAATGAGGCGCGTTCGTACAATAATAATGTTTTTAAAATATTCAGATTTTGGTGTAATAGTATATAGTACATCGGATGGAGTGCAGGGGCCAAAATCTTTTGTATGTCCCTGTAAATACTATTTGCTTTCTATTATACAGGAAGTAACTTGTAGTAAACCTCAGCACCGTATATGAATTTCATAAAATGTGAAATGGTTCAATAGGACTAAGACGCGCTCCACACAGTGTTCCCCCCCCCTCGCGTCCTATACCATTTTGTAACAGAATACTTTTGCGTGGCTGCGTAAATTAATAACAAATATTCTTAGAACAACAGATTGTGCAGAATGTATTTTTAGTAGTTACTTCTTAGATATATATATCAATTCTATTACGTTCGAAAGAGTGTAAGATCATTAAAATTCCCTTGAAAGTATTTTTTCCATTGACTGTTATGTAACGGAGTGCTTTTGATTGTCCCTGTTATTAAACTATGCGTCCGATTTTCATGAAATTTAAAATTTTATAAAATTATACAACAGTTATATCTTTTAAATTTCAGGCGATTCGGTTGTGTAGTTTTAGCTCTCTTATATGCGGACAGATGGAACTGAACGACAACTATAGCTGCTATTTGTTTGTATAAATAAGAACGCACCAAAAAAGGAATCACCTAAATTCTCTCCCTAAAAGCCTGGATTCTTTAGCAGACAAAGTTTAAGATATTTTTTTTTTTTTGAATGCGTTAAAAAATTTTAACAATAAATAATCTCATATAAATATTTCCCCTTGAAATTACTTCTAACTTATTTGTCCTATCTGAAAACAAACACACTTTGTTTAATTTTGATAATTCTTTATTTTTAAATTCATTTGTTTCTGACTTATTTAATGAATAGATAATAATATGAAATAAACGAGTATATATTTGTAAAAGTGTACAGGTTTATATGTAAGAATGAGGAAATATATTGACAAAAATTATCTCCTGTTGCCAAAACCTCTTTTTGTCTGTTATCTTCCCTAGCCCTTGTCTTATATCATGAAGACCTATTTATTCTACCAACAAATTTCATAAAATTTTAAAATTCATAAAATAAGTCATAAAAATTCTTTACTTTTCCCGCATTATTTGTAGATTGTTTGTAACGATATGCTATTAGTAATCTACATACCCAGTGGCGTAGGTAAGGGGGACGGTCGCCCTGGGCGCCGATGCCTTGGGCGCAAAATTGAGAAAAGTTTAAATAAATATTATCTCACATATTTTGACAAAAAAGAACTAATTTTTGTATAAGTTTTTTATTGTATGAGTTATGCGAGAGTTTTCTTTAGTACGATATTTTTTATATCCAAATAATAAAGAAGGAAAAGCTTCTTTACTTATTTCTAAGGGTGGCACTTAGTACCCAAGAAATTATGTACCTGAATTGGGGCGCAAAGTGATTAAATAAGAAGCGCCAAATTAAGAGGAGCGTTAAATCTAAATTATTTCACATACTTTGAAAGTGACGGGAATGAAAAGATTCAGCTTTGCTACTAGCTGATGAAGGTTTGCAACTACATTGTCTCCCCAGTTTATAAATCAAAAAAGCCTTTTAGTGAATTGAAGTTTTGTATACAAGCTGACTCGGTCGTAGACTTTTCCGAACAAGCCGCGAATGGTTAAAACCTCTTTTAATATTAAAATTCTAAAAATAATAACGAATCTCTGAAAATGTATCTCAGGAATTGGTCTTCATTGTCCTTGTTAGCATATACAGGACTTTCTAACCACTATAATCGCTAAAAACCCACATTGAAACTTATCGCTTTCAAAACAAATCTTCAACAGAGGCCACCGCAATTGGGAAAATTTAGTTTACCAAGAGAAAAGCTTAAAATTCCTTTTTAAGCATTTTTTACTAATAAATGGGAAACATATTTGAAAACTTTTGTTCAGCCCTGTAGTTTACCTTGTACCTTTATTACACGTCAGTAAGAAGCTAAAATTCATTTTAAACTAAAACACTCTTAAAACAATTGAAATGACATTGTTTTAAATTAACATTCATAGGTGTCCATGTACACAATTCTTTGCATGGCCCTGTACATCATTTTATCTATATTCTGCAAACATTTCTTTGTTAATTGAATGTAGTTCTGCGTAAAAATGTATACTTTATTTAAGAACCACCTTGAAGTAATTTACGCTCATACTCAGTAACGAAGGCAAACTCTTTTGGATAGCCCTGTAAATCAACTATAACATTTATACACGCCCTTATAATGTACAAGATTTAGTGAAACTTAAATACGTATATCATAATTAAAATGAATTATATCCATCCATCAGCCATCTTAGGAAACTTATACTGCCCGTCGGAAGGAATATACTATTTGAAATCTTTTGTGTGTCCCTGTAAATACAATGTACTTCATATTATGCAAGATAGTATATCGTATAGTTTATATTAAGCCTCAGTGACATATATCAATTTTGTTATGCATGAAACCGTTTAATATATTTAAAAAAATTGCACACTATTCCCTCCCCCTTTACCATTATCCAGTGGAATTGTTTTGTGTAGCCCTGTAAATGAATATTAACATTTTCACCGCATACTTTATAGAATACATATTTTAGTGCACCTCTTAAATGCATGTAAAATTTAATATGTTTGATAGGGTGTACAATCTTTAAAATGCCTTTGAAACGATTTTTCCCGATAGGCCATATTGTAATGGAAAAATTTTGACGCTCCCTGTAAATAAACTAATCATGGTAGAAACTTCATTTTCATTAGGGTTCGTGCTAGGTTAAACGTCAATAACATTCAAAAATTTTAGAGCAATTCGAGTATATTTACAGGAGTTTGAGCGTGGACAGACGGATAGACAAACCGAATGCATAAGCACTTTTTAAACAATGCATAGGCACATTTAAAACTTTTGGAAAGTGTTATAAAGGTTAAAATTCATTTGAAACGATTTTTCCCCATAGGCCGTAATGTAATGGAAAACTTTTGACTGTCCCTGTAAATAAATTAATCATGGTAAAAACTTCATTTTCAATAGGGTTCGTGCTAGGGTAAACCTGAATAACGTCCAAAAATTTCATGGCAATCCAAATATATTTACGAGAGTTAGAGCGCTGACAGACGGCCAGAGAAACCGAATGCATAAGCACTTTTCAACTTTGTTGTAAACTGATTAGGGTCTGTCCATAAATGATCACTTTTTTTAATATTTTTGATCCCCCCCCGCTTTGTCACAAAGTATCACACTTCACCTTGTCCACTCCATCCCCCTTGTCACATGTCACTCTATATTCCATATGCATATATTTGCTGTTCAAAATCAAGGCACTATTTTATAACTCATATTTAAAATTTTATTTCTAAACTTTAACTATCTGTTTTAATAACATTTTTTAAGATAATAATAACAAGTAAGAAAAATCATGCGTTTAGCATAGATTATGAAGCCCTTTCCAACGCTTTATGAAATCTTTAACAAAACTTAGTTATTTAGGTAAATAAGGATATAAAGCCAAATATGTATTCCAGTACTATTGAACAGCCCTGTATTTGATCTGTCAGCAAATATACATACTATAAGATGGGAAAATTTAGTTTAGCAAAAAATGCCTAGTAGCTTGAAACTTCTCTTTCAGAAATTTATACTAATAGATGAAAACATACTTGAATACTTTTTTGAGCCTTGTAGTTTGCCTGGTACCTTTATTACACATCAATGTTAAAATAAAATTTATTTTAAACTAAAATACTCTTAAACAACTGAAATCAATTTCTCATAAATTATCATTCATAGGCTCCATGTACCCAATTCTCTGCGTGGCCCTGTATATCATTTTATCTATATTCTGCAAACATTTGTAAATTTAATGCAGTTCAGCGTAAAAATGCATAAATTATTTAAGAATCATCTTTTAGTAATTTATGCTCCCATTCAGTCATGTTCGCGAGCTCATTTGGGTAGCCTTGTACATTAACAATACCATTTATACACACCATATAATATGCATAAATTTAGTGAAACTTAAAAATGCATATCATAATTAAAATGCATTTCATACATCCATCAGCTATCATCGGATACATATACAGTACTTCGGAAAGAATGTACTATTTGAAATCTTTTGTGTGTCCCTATAAATACTACCCAGCAAGCACACAACTTTCGGCATACGATCGGGCCGGAGCCGTCAGTGTCGGTTAAGTGTCAATAGCAGGTTGGCACCTGAAACTTAAGAATCTGCTATTTAGACAGCCGGTTACGGTAATCGGTCCAAATTTGGTTGTATATCGGCAAGCGACTTATATCGGCAAGTGACGCAGTACCGATATCTGAGTTCTGATAGTGGACCGATCAGATTTGCCAACATCGGTTAGAATTCAGAATATTTAGTCTTAACCGATTCTTTTTCATTTTCTCAATATTATTCGAGTTTGAGTTTTGATAAGAACTGTATATTTCATGTATTTCATTAAAAATTCTTTCAGTGATAAACAGAAAATATGTCAAAAATAACCTTTATTTATTTATTTAAAATTATTATTTTTGAATTAATTTTTAAAATGACTTACAATTATTTTTTTACAAAAGAATTTTAAAATTATTTCCTTTAAATTGTTATTCACTATTAGGAAATTAATCATAGAAAAACAGAAAAAATCTTTGTATGGTAATTAAATTTATTTCTATATTTCTCATTTTAAAAGCAATAACTTAGTTTCACTTTTTATTTTAATATTAATTACTATTAAAAGTGCTTGAAATTATTTTAGAAGGTAAAACATATAAAAGAAATTTACCCTTTTTTATCATTAAAAAACAGTTTTTTTTCTAAAATATTTTCTCACAAACGAAAAATAAATTAATATTACTATTTTATTTTAAGATTTAAAAATTATTTAAAAATTATTATTGCAACAATTATTCAGAATTAATATTGCTACATAAAAAATATTCTGTATTAAATTATGAAATGTCTTAAAGTGAATTCGCATTCTAATTAAAAGTGATTAATTGCCAACTTAATTTTTTTTATTAAATTAGTTATTTTATGTTACAAATATATATTTCATTTACTTTATTATTACATTTAATTACGTTATAATTCTAAAAAAAAATTGCATTAACATAAAAACCACTAAAATTTATTTATTATTAATATGTGGAAATTTTTTCTAGAGAAAGAAAATTTGCCTTAAATACAATAATTCAACTGAAAATCAAATTTCAAATTCTTTAATTGCTTATAGGCGTTAATGCCAACCTAGTGAAAAAGATTCCATGCCGGGGATCGAACCCGGGCCATCAGTATAGCGCACTGACGTTCTACCGACTAAACCACATGGAACGACACCCAGCCTGGAATTTTTCACTATTACGTGTTGGCAAGGCTACATTCGCAGCACAAGATGGAATATATTCCATGAGCCACCAATCTGGGGCAAACACGGAACTCAAATAGAACCAGCATCGATGTATATATTAATATGTGGATTTTTCTTTCTCTGGAAAAAATTTCCACATATTAATATGTACATCAATGCTGGTTCTATTTGAGTTCCGTGTTTGCCCCAGATTGGTGGCTCATGGAATATATTCCATCTTGTGCTGCGAATGTAGCCTTGCCAACACGTAATAGTGAAAAATTCCAGGCTGGGTGTCGTTCCATGTGGTTTAGTCGGTAGAACGTCAGTGCGCTATACTGATGGCCCGGGTTCGATCCCCGGCATGGAATCTTTTTCACTAGGTTGGCATTAACGCCTATAAGCAATTAAAGAATTTGATTTTCAGTTGATTTATTTATTATATCCAATACTTATGCATTTTTAAATTTATAAAAAGGAATATGAAATATCTCCTATTTAAAAAAATTGTGTATAAAAATATAATATATATATATATATATGTGTTATTTTTATATTATTTTTTACTAAATAAATATACATAATCAACAAAATAACATTCCTAGTCGTAAAACATAAATACTAATTTAAATCATCAAATGGCATAACATAATTTTTTATTCTACTTCAAAGTTAATTATTACCAATTTATTATTATTTAAAATAACTTTTTCTATGTTAAAAATATATACTTTAGAAATTAACGCAAAACATGTAATTATGTTACAGTTTTTAATAAAAAATATTATTTATTTAACAATACTTCTGAAAAAAAATATTATTTTTAAATTTTAAATATACTACTTAGTGGTTCTAAAATTTATAAGAAAAACAATTCGTTTACTTTAATTAATTTGCTAATTCATTAATTTAAATATTAAATTAATTTTAAAAATTCGGCGCATAAGACAATTACAAGTAAATGAATACATAAATAAAATAAAAACACTTTAATGTTACAATTTTCCAATCTGTCATTTACGTCAACGACATTTGCCATTCACATAGCACTTACTGAAAAGCCACACCCTTATTACCACACATAAACCTCCCCTAACCAGGTCTGACTTGTCTAGTGGTTAAGGCGGAGCGGTTAAGTTAACCTTATGAGCTAGGGGTTGCGATATCAAATCCCGCCTGTTCCCGCGCTGAAGTATGTTCATTGGCTCTCAAAACACTTGCTAGAGAGTTTAACAGATGGCGCCACCAGAGAAATTTTTTGCTTGTGCCGGGATTCAGCTGGTATTCGTGTGGTTAGTATTCGTCAGCTGGTATTCGTGTGTACCGGACCGGCTGCGTACCTCATGAATCGGGCGATATTCGCGCGGCGTATCAAAAAAGGTACGGAACCGGTAGTGGCAAGTGGCATCGGTGCAATACCGCTGGCATTGGCAAGTGGCTATCGTCCGATTGCTTACCGATAGCTCTGCGTTTGCTGGGAGGTGTTGTTGTTGAGGAATTATCTAATTGCATTCATTTTCCAGCTTTTTCCCCAAAACAATACTATTCTTCATAAATAGTGTCAAACTGGGCGTTTGGAGCCGAATTTCTGCGCGAAAGTTGGATAACCACTCAAACAGGGGACAGAAAAGTGTTTGTTACGTGATCGAAAATGCTTATAACTCAACAGGTAATTTATTGATCAAAACATGGAAAACTACTTTCGATTTCGAATTCAAGAGAAATTAAAATTTTTTTTTATTGTTTTCTCTTTATTAAAACTTTTAAATATTGGAAGCCTCAAAGTCAGGTGTTCAAATCGCATTTTCTTTTAATCTCAATTTACATAATGTTTAGAATCCATGTATTTATTTCTTTTTAGCAATTACTACTTACAAGGATATATGGCTTTTGGTTAGATTCAAAATACAGATAAGAATAAAAATTCAACTTTTTAAAGATCTCCTCAGTAGGTTTTTTTTTTTTTTTAAATATGTACTCGTTCATCTTAATCATCATCATCTCTTATGTCCTCTGAAAATTTGAATCTTCGTCGTCACACTACATATATCTGATGTTTTAAAATTTTCAACTCACAGTTGCATTTTACACAGTTAAATTTTTACCATAAGAGCTACTTTGAGCATAAAATTTTCATCTACCTTAATCTTAACCAAATGTTCTGCATCTACCGCAGAAATTGAATAAAATATGTATTTAAAATCCCTATCTTATGTTCATATAATGTAAACTCCTCCAGAAAATCTTAAATCTAATTTGCATTTTCAAAAAACATAATTTTTTGATATTTTTGTTTAAAAAAAAATAGTTTTTTTATGATTCTCAAATAATAGAGTAAAAAATAGTTCTAATGTAAATCAATCTCATCTGTTTCACAAAAGAAAAAATAATCACTCCGAAAACCTCTGGATTTATGCTATAATTATATATTGCGAGCTTATATTTCGAATGTTACATGTAGGGCAATTAGTAGGACGGTTCAATCCACCCACCTCCCCTAAAACATTTTGGGCCTCCAGTGGAAAAGAACCTAAGGTCACTAAATAAATTTATGTTTCAAAAATCCAATTGAAATTCTGTTCGAATATCTAATTTAGTTTTGAGTCCCTTTCAAAGTGTTGCTGAAATACTAAACTGAAGGTAAAATGTGTTTCAACACCCGCTCATCCTATTTGCACATGGGAAGCTAACATGATGTTTAATATTGCACTAGTTTTCAGTTAAATTTTTCATCATTCTATTCTTTTCTTAGCATAAAATGAAGTTATTACAACAGTTTAGTAAGAGACATAGTACCTACAATGTGAATAGACACTAATTTATCTTTCTGCGTTAGAAAGAAAGAGAGAGAGTGAAAATATGAGCCCCCTTCCCCGCAAATTTCTGCTCTTGTTTCGACCCTGATATCATGTAATCATATATATAAAATCCCTCCGTGTATAACGATTCCGGGGTCAACCCATCCACGAGAAAAAACACTTATTGTGACCAATGACAAATTCCATTGTGAAAAGTTATCTCCGATTTTAAAGGCTATCATTTTTTTGTCCAATGCAAACGTTCCAGAGTCGTAATGGGGCGTTCTCATTTGTCAGATTTACAGTTTGAGCTGTAAATGACGTCACTACATTTTACTGTGCTTTGAAATCTTTTCCCTATTTCAAACACAATATTCACACTATTAAAAATTTGTATCATTTGCTGCCGCATCACTCCACCACTTTTATAGAAAACGATTACTTTGCTGTGTTATGGAGCATTCTCATTGGTCATAAAAGAGACATTCTATAAAAGCTGTGGAGTGACGCTGCAGTAAATGGGTCAATTTTTTAGCAGTATACTGTTAAAAATCTGCTGCATTTTGTTGCAACGCACTCCCCTGCGTGTCTAGAAAACGGTTACTTCGCCGTGAAATGGAGCTTTCTCATTTGTTGGAATAGAGATATTATATACAAGCGGTGGAGTGCGTTGCAACAAAATGCAGCAGATTTTTAACAATGTACACTGTTAAAAAATTGACCCTTTTGCTGCATCATCATTCCCCAGCTTTTATAAAACACACTGTAAGTAACACACAAAGTAACCGTTTTCTATAAAAGCGTTGGAGTGATGCTGCAGCAACTGTTAAAAATTTGACCCATTTGCTGCAGCATCACTCCACTGCTTTTATATAAAGCGGTAACTTTACTGTGATATGGAGCGTTTTCATTGGTCATAAAAGAGATATTCTATAAAAGCTGTGGAGTGACGCTGCAACAAATGGGTCAAATTTTTAGCAGTGTAATACGGTAAAGTAATCATTTTCTATAAAAGCTGTGTAATGACGATGCAGCAAAACAGTCAAATTTTTAACATTGTTTAATTAAAACTTTTCATTTAAGAAAAGTGAAGGTGCGTTTTAAATACAATATTGTTAGAATTTTTATATTCGTGTTGGTTTATTTGTTTATTTATTATTATTATTATTATTATTATTTTACAGCCGTGAATGACTTCATTGTCACATAACGAATCACGATTGTTTACTCTTTATTGTTGACATTTGTTTTCGATCTTATAAAGTATTTTCTTGCCGACCCAGTGGCGTGGTTGGCGGAGGCAGCTGCTTCCACATCGCTGGTCCCTGGATCGAGTCCAGCTAGCGGCATGGGTGTTTGTGTTGTCCCTGTGATGTGTATTAAAATGTATGTACTGGTTTTTCTGTAATAATAAAGTGTTCTGTATTTGTTTCTGTGTTTTCTGGATCAATCGAGGTAACAGCCATTGTAGCTATAGACCTCAAAGCACTGTTCACTCAAACTCAAAAGTATTTTCTTTTAAGTATTAGCTAATGGTATAAAATAGTTAATTCACAAATGTTTTAAAATAGCATTATTAGTACATGTTTTGCATTATCAATGCATGTTAATCTGCATGTTTTTTGTGAAATAATTACTGTAATTTTGTGAGTGAAATTCATTAACGACATATTCTATGTCATTATTTTACCTATTCAATTAATAATTTGGCTACCCTCTCATATTCGTCTGGAAATGGCCAAAATGGAAAAAAAATTTTATACATTTTCTGATATTTTTATTATTTTCTCTCAGTATTTTAAAATATTTTTTGGCTGCAGTTTCACAATGATGTATTCTTTTATAATTGATATTTTACCTTACTTTATTCTTTTAAAATTTATGCATTTACCATTTGTTCATTACAATCCCTCCCCAACCACCAGATAAGTTTTGTTATAGTTTTAAATGTAGATTTCTATTAATTCTTTTTTTTTTAATTTTTCCTTCATGCTCAATCTTTGTATTTTTCAAAATTGTTTAAGCCTAAAGTGGCTATGATTGACCAAAGTTGTTGTAATGTTTTATCATCCTTTTAAAAATGGAAACACGTCATTTTGACGGGCTATCATCTAGTTTCTATTATAACAAACAAAAGTTAATTGGCACGCACCAGTGATTGGCACATCCTACAAACATGTCCTAAAATAAGATTTGTATAGAGTCTTTTAAAAATAAAAGACCATCATATACCAGTTATATGCTCATTTACGTTAAAGATTATAACTTTGATTTATGCTACTAGATGACAATAGTGCCTAAGAAAGAGAAATAATTATGGCTTGTATGAAATTAGCCATTTTTGTTGCAAATGCTTCTTCTTTGGCTTAAGGAAGGCATGCTTTTCAATTCATTATTATCTGATTTATAATATATTTTAAATTTTAACTGACAACAGTTTTGTTTAGTTAAAGAGGGTTACTTTAATTGTGTAAAAATATTTTCGACGCAAATATTTTAATTTCTGAATTAATGATAGATGTCAATTAATGGTGCTTCAATTTTGCTAGTTCCAAGTTATTGGCACCTATTCCAATTACAAGGAATTCGCAAGGAATTTGAGATTAAACCACTTATTTTGGAAGTACTTTTAAAGTTATAGATTAATTTTGTTTATCATTTGTTTTTATTTGAAAATATGAAATACTATCAGTAATTGGAATCCATTAAAGCTTCATATGACAATTACAGGAGACAGCATGACAATTACTGGGTATTAATATAAGTATATTGTATTGTTATAAAGTGTTCACATTTCAGACTAATATGCTGATTTCTTACTCTCAAAAACCTGAAATATGGCATCTTCATCTAGAGTAAATTCATTTAAAGTGATTAAACCCAATGCAAAATGTAAAGTTTTTTTAAATATAAACTTGTGCCAATTACTGGATCACAAAATGTCATACATTGGTGCTCCAGGTGCCAATTATTGGTGATTTTAGCAAATTTTTGTAAATATATTTTTATAAAAATACTTTTTCTAATTTTTTTGCTTTTAATGGGCAAAATAGATGCACAGATATACATTCTTTGATTAAAAAATATTTCCAAGTTAATATCTTATTTCTTTGTAATGAAAATTGAAGTAAGTTTAAAGATAAATTCTTAATGTGCCAATTACTGGGGATGTTACCCTATTTTTTCCATTATAAATAGTAGACTGTTGATGACAGCAAATATATATTTTTAAAATGTGCATTTACTTTCATCATTGAGTATTATCTGAGTGTTGATAATAGAGCAATTTTCACACAAACTATTAAAATGCCAAACTAAACAGATAATTTATATTATTATAATCTATATTCCATTTTCTTCATTCTTAATATCAAATTAAGGAAACTCTATAAATCGTTATCAGATTTTTTTATATACATTTGGCATAAAAAATTGTTAAATGAAATACATAAATAGAATTCCAAAGAGTGAAAACAAAAATGTTACCTATTTTTGTACTAAATGAACAAAATTCTACCAAAAAGTTTTACAAATAATGTGGAATATTTTACAAATTTTTAAACTGATCGAATTATGCCGTGAATGGTACCTAGGGGGGAAAAGCGTTCTTAATTTAATATCTAAAATAATGGTATAAATAGGCCTTTTTCTTTAGAGCCAAAGCCAAAATTGTAAGATCGTCTGACTTCCCATAGAAAAGCACTACAGAAAAAAAAAGTTCTCAATTTCAAACTAGTCAAACGAATTAAACAAAAAATTATACAACTATTTCATAATTCTACTTACACATTGCTATACAATTTGTAACTAATTGCTTTTGAGGCCGTCATTATGAAACTTAGCCACATACAAGCACCAAAGTCTTTTCCTTTGGAGTGAAGCCTCCAAAAAACATTTTGGCAATTACTACAAAGAACTGTTTTGTTGCAAATGTTTATCATGAAATTTAAGATTTTACAATATTGAACTTTTTAGACTAAATTACAAGTATGAATGCAACTCTTGAGAGTATTAATCCTTCTAAAATGTATTGAAAATTGATTAAATCTATTGAATTACATTATCTTGAATATTGCTTATATTGCAGTGAAACCTGGAGCTTAGTCAACGGAACATTGCATTCCAAACACTTAGGGGGTTTATAGTCTTGATAAGAAGTTTATTTCGCAGCCCTGCATTGTCCTACTAGGGCAGGGTTCCCAGCAAAACATAACGGGCAAATTCCCTGATTTTCCATGATCAAATTTAAAAAAACTCCATGACTTTCCCTTACCAAATTTAAAAAATGTCTTTAACCAAACGGGAATACAATAAAATTTCCTACTTATTTTCCCAATCCTTTGTCAAAACTAATGTTTTTTTCCGTCTTCAATTGTTCTTTAAACTTCTTTTTTCTTTCTTTTATGACTTTTTGATGAATTTTGAAATTTTTTTCCGGAGACTACTTGATGGCTTTGGCGTCATTTTTCATTTTTTCTCCAAGATTTTTCCATGACGTCTTAGAAAAGCTTTGTAAATTCCCTGACTTTTCAGATATATTTTGAAATGTCCATGACTTTTCCTGAATATTTTGAAATTCCCTGACTTTCCATGACGCTGGGAACCCTGTAAGGAACGTTCCCAGGTGCAAGTTGTGGATTTGGACGATAGTGTTATCAAAAGAAAAATCTCGTAATGTACGTTAAAAAGTGCAATGAAACCACCCGTCCGAATTCAACCGTTTTCGAATTATCAGCACTTGAAGTGTGAAAGAATAAGCAAATAAATTGACAGGCAGGTATATAAATTATTCGTAAGTCAAACCAACCTAAGAAAAACATTTTATTTTACACACTATTTAAACATACAGTTTATTTATTACGACACGCCACACATTCGAAAAAAAATTTGCATAAAATGAAGTGCTAGAAATAAGAAAAACACAAAAAATCTGCGAATGCAACCGTATGCGAAAACTTCGCAGAAAAGGTATTGGAAGAAAGATTTAAAATAATGCAAGGAAATTTTTAACTTGCCTGTCAATTTATTTATTTACCGTATTTACTCGTGTATAAAGAGCACTTTTTTTTCAAAAAATTAGGGCAAAACTCCTAGGTGCGACTTATACACAGAATAATTTTTTACCGTGGGATGCAGTCGAACTATATACATATGAAACAAGAAATTATTCAAAGAAGATATTAAAACTCGGAAAATGTTACTTAATTGAAGTATTACTGCATATTTATATCAATCCTTGCAGTTTTTTATACAACAGAGCTAGTGACATTATCTAAACGCTAATTAGCAATTCTCTTTACCGTCACTCATTCATATTTCCCGTCGCTCTCTTACACCCTGAAGTCTAAAAACTCATTTTTATCTTGTTTTCTGGTCTGGTGTAGTGTTTGTTTCGCCTTTTTTTTTTACTGAAATTCATTTGGTCTTTCTTTATTAGCGTATCAAATTGATGGTGCGCGTTATACACAAGATTTTAAGAAATCGCCATTTTTAGTTGTAAAGTAGGGGTGCGCCTTATACACGAGTAAATATGGTATTAATTGTCATTCACACTTCATGTGCTGATATCCCGAAAACGGTTGAATTCGGGCGGGTAGTCCATTGCACATTTTAACGTACATAACAAGATCTTTCTTTTGACACCACACTCGTCGAAATCTGCAACTTACACCTGGGAAGGTTCCCAAATTAGAGAAACACACCAAACACTGCACAGTGTGCTTAATGACCAACATATCATTTAAGAAATGGCCCAGTAAATCAAAATTTTATTCAAAGCAGATAACACTAAAGTCTACAAATCCTTTATAAAATTGCAATATTCATATTTAAACTCATAATAATAGATTATATATAGATTCACACGAACTTTTATAGACGACAAAAGGAATATTATAGGAGACTTTTAAAGGAGACATAAGACTAATGTTAGAAAAATAACTTCAGACGCAATTTAAATGCAAATATATGGAAATCATATTTATTTAAATAAATTTAATTACGCTTGACATTAATCAACTTCATGTTAAAACATTAGCTTTTAGCACACAGGCTATTAAAGCCTGGGAGCTTATGTGCCCATTCGTTCTGTATGTGCGTAAGCGATAACTCATGATAAAAATACCCAATTCACTTTAAATTTTGGATACATGTAAATTTTTATAATGCGCTTCTCTGATTAGTTTTTGGAATTCATTCGATATGCATAACAGGGGGAGCAGGGGCTAATTACTCTCCCCTTAATTTATATAAATGGGTTTTTCATGCAGAATTATCAGTTTTCGTTCAAAATTTAGATATAGAATCATTCTGATGAGGCACTTCCGTGATTAGTATTAGGTGTTCATTGGATAAGTGTAAAGAGAGGTGGAACGGGGGGCTCGTGCAACTCCCCTTAATTGATATAAATGGGTTTATCATGCAGAATCATCTGTGTTAGTTCAAAATTTAGATTTAGGACTATTCTGATTAGGCAATGCATATTTTTTATATGATAAATCATATCCCTGATTAGTTTAAGGGGTTCAATGATTAAGTATAAAAAACGGAAATGGAAGTAGCTGATTCCCTCCTCCCCCCTCCTTAATTTGTTTTTCGAACGGAATTAATCCTTGAAAATATAAGACTGTAATATACAATTAGTATGTTTAGCCTGTGAGCTCAATGCCATCAGTTTAATTGGGCAATATTCTTTTTATTAGTAATTATTTACAAGACACAGTATATGAATAGTATAGTTCAGTAAATGACAAAATACTGTTCAAGCAGTAATTAATTTGACATGATGGAAATCATCAAACACTTTCGTGTAAAAAAATAGTTTATCTTCAAATTCAAGTTTGCACGTTTTTCAGTTTTTTGATAGATTTCTTAAGAAGTTCATTTGCCACTGTAGAATTTTCCTTGAGAAATGACTGCCATTCCACCGTTTGCATTATATCAACCATATTATCCCCGAAATAGTCAGTTGCACAGTCTAGTAGATCCGAATCGCTGTGGTTCAACGCCAGCTGAATGACGCTGCATATGTTAGTGGCAGACAGAGATTCCTTTATGAAGTTGCAGCACTCTATCTTCAGTTCCGTCATTTCATACTTGTCTGCGATGTAATACAACCCGAGCATGTTGCCGTGGTCCAGTGCCTCGATTTTCCCGCAGTAGACGTACAAGAGGAACAGCTCCATGGTGTCTGGATCGCAGTCCGGCACATCGATGACGCCCGTGTTTTTCTCTTTCATGTCGTGATCCAGCATGGACTCGAAAACCCTGGACTGAACCCTCAAGACATCTCGGTGGGCTCGGAGTTCTTTGTCGCTGACTTTCAGGATTAAATCGTGATGGCGTCCATCCAACAGCATTCTCTTATAAACTTCACTTAAGGATCGAGTACCTGAAGTTAAAAAAAATAACAATTTTTAGTCTCCCTAAAACTAATGTTGCATTACATAAAAATATCTCTTTAATTAGCAATTGGTGGCAAAGTCAAGATTTTCATCTAAGAGAAAGTTTTGATTTATTATTACTCGAAAAATGAAAAGTATTTGGAATTTAGGATTTTATGAAGTACTTTAAGTACAGTTGTGGTGAATTAAAACTGGCATACTAAAAATCGATGAGCACTCAAAGCAAATTAGCATTCAGGTGATCCAAGACTTTATCAGATAGTCCCTTTATCAATCTTCAATTAGAAATTAGAGTAAGAAAACAAAATGAGAAAATATAATCTTTAACTTATGTATTTTGTCTTTATTAATTTGCATTCTCTTTCATTTAATGTGTACTAAATACGGGATTCCTATTATCAAAGTTTTAAATAGCCTAATATTAAAGTAGATTTTGTTTAATTTCACCCATCATGCTCTTTTGCTTAACACAGTTGATTTTGTGACTATTTTTTAGAAGAGTCCAAAGAATTGTTTTAACCCCAAAGAATAAACTCTTCGATGCACCAATGATGTATACAATAAAAATTGGCGTGACAGTCATGTAAAAATAATTTTTATATTAATAACTATAAACATTTTTAATTTAAATTTATCAGTTGCAACTTTGATCATTTCCAACATAAAAGTAGTAGGGATTTTTTTTAAAACTGTGTAAAATGAATGAATATTTAATCACATGATGTAAAGTAACATAATTAGCTTATCGTCTTGTCTCAAAGCTTGAGTGGATGAATACACAGATACGTTTTCAGAATTTTCTTTGTCTTTTCCCAGTTGCATTAAAAATATATCAGTTAATCATTCAAAATAAAATAAAATCAGAAAAACAGTCACATTTTGTTAAAAAATTGTACAAATCAATCAAAAATTATAAGAATGATTCATAGGGACAAAAATGTATTCCTTTCTCTTACAATGTATGGGGGGAAATCTTTTGCAGTGTTACACAATTTTAAAATTAACAAAAATTATATACATTATCAAAGTACACTAGAAGATGGCTCCTATAAAATATGATATATAGATTATGGAATATTTTATTATTCACCCAATTGCAAATTAAAAAATATTTTTTTAATAATAAGTAAAAATATCCTTTTTCTCGATGGCTTAGCATAAAATTTTAACAGAACTCCTTGCTATCAGATCAAAACAAGAAACATTCAATCACCATGGACGAAGGAAAAAATTAACTAATCGCACGTAACTTTGAAAAATTAAATATAGTTTTATAGAGTAACTGATGAGGATAAAAATGAAGTAATGCATCTTAAAAAGTGAAATGAGTCTATAGTGACTCCGATCTTTGATCTAAATAAAAAGTACATAATTAGGACAGTAAGATTGTGGCATATTGAAAACCTCAACTACGATTTTTGAGTGAGAAACCAGGAATCTTAAATAATAGTGAAATTTTGCTACACATAAACAAAATGTGCAATACCTCCCGGTCCTTCTTGCCGGCATTCGTGTTCATTCAAGAACTTCTGCAGCACGACGACTTCCAGGCAGCCCGGGCACTTTACGGGTCAATTAATAATTCATCAATTTTTAATTCATAAAACCTTAAAAATTCTTAAAGTTATTAAAATCGCGGTAAGATACAGGGATTCTGCGAACTTTATTTTTGATAGCATTTAAGTATTTCAGCACCAGTATTTCCGAATCCTAATCATGAGACTTTGTTTGAACTCAGAAACATCTAATGTTTCATATATAAAAAATAATATTTAGGAAGTATTGGAAGTCAAGTGCTTACAAAATTAAAAAAAAAACATGTATTTAGATTTTTTTTAATGCAGTGTTTGTGGTCAGCTGACAAAGACTTACTCTCACTTCCGGCAGATGTCGACTTCTTCATGGTGCAGACGACCGTGAGGACGTCGTCCGGCAACAGATCGGATCTTAGCGTGGCGAGTTCCGGTCTCGGTATGAATCGATTAAAGTCATGAAACCAGTTGTCACCATCATCAGCAAAGTCTTTTGGGCCATGTTCTTCTTTGTACATTTCCCCTTTCGCCGTTTTCAGCGAGAGGGAAACAGACACTCTGATGGAGCGACCGGAATGACATTTATAGAGCCCCAGACCCACGTGTCCAGAAGATTTCAATAGATTCCAACCATTCGGGTAGATCCCCAAGTACCATCTTTCACCGCCGAAGCAGAAATCAGGACTCCGGTAGTATGCGCCGTCATTCTTCCGAAGAGTGGTGAAACCCTGGATCTGCCATTCCACGACAAAATCGACTCCACTCTCATGGGTCGTAATTGTTCCTGTACGTGACATGCTGGGGATCAGTCTTTTTGAAACTAGATTATTGCGAGAAAACAGAGGAGGAGTCCTTTCTTCCAGTTGTTCCTACTGCAAAGTGTTCACCTGAAAAGAGAAAAACGGTGTCAACAGAATGTCTCCATTTCATGCGTAACAGGACGTTGAAGGATTGACGCGAATTTCAGTCGGAGTCAAGAGTACCGTGAGGCATCATAAGACGGTTCTTCACAAACAGTAAAAGCCAGATTTAAGGAACTACGACAGTCACCTGGAAAGACACGCTTCCTTATGCTAATCCTATGGAAGAAATTTATAAGGATATCTCGTTTGTATTTTAATATTTTTATTTTTACATTGGAGAGCTGAGATCGATCTCTTACATCTGCCTTCTTTTAATATTTTGAGTGTGAATGCAGATTTTTTGTAAGAAGACGCTTTTATTTTCGAAAATGAAAGTGTCGTCACTAAAAATATCTGCAAGCAAAATCGAAAAAGTGAAAAACGGTCTTTGTACAAATCGGTTTTAGCTAGCCAATGCAAAAATAATTGTTTAACAAGTTGGAAATTGCACCTGAACGTAGAAAATGAAGTGCGTTCGTACGATAACGAAGTTTTAAAAATATTAAAATCTTGCTGATATAGTAGAGAGTACTTCGGATACAGTATAGTAGTCGAAATCTTTTTTTGTGTCCCTTTAAATATACAGAAAGTAATTTTTATTACACCTCAGAAACGTATATCTTATTCATAAAATGTGAAATAGTTGAATATAATTAAAACACGCCCCAAACAATGTTTCCCCGTATAGCATTATGTAGTGGAATACTTTTGTGTGGCCCTGTAATTTAATAATAAAAATTCTTTGCATCACAGATTGTACAGCATGCATATTTTAGTATATACTTCATAGATTCATGCCAATTCTATTATGTTCGAATGAGTGTAACATCATAAAAATGCATTTGAAACTTTTTTTCCCATTGACCGTAATGTAATGGAATACCTTTGATTGTCCCTGTAAATGATCTATGCATCCGACTTTCATAACATTTGAAATGACTCGATAAAATTACGAAATAATTATATGTTTTAAATTTCAAACGATTAAAATGCATTTGAAATTTTTTCAGAATTGACCTTAATGTAGCGGAATCCTTCTGATTGTCCCTGTAATTGATCTATGAATCCGATTTTCATAGCATTTGAAATGACTCGACAAAATTACGCAATAATTATATGTTTTAAATTTCAAACGATTAAAATGCATTTGAAACTTTTTTCCCCATTGACCATAATGTAACGGAATAATTTTGATTCTCCCTGTAATTGATCTGTCCATACGATTTTCATAAAATTTGAAATGACTCGATAAAATTATGTTATAATTATGTATTTTAAATTTCAAACGATTCGGTTTGGTAGTTTTTTCGTTGTTATATGCGGACGGACAGACGGACGGACTGAGCGACAACAATAGGTGCTACGTATTTACATAATTACGAACACACCTAAAAATACTAAAATAAATTCAAGATATCTTTACAAATTTCTTCCTTTGGGTAAGCATTCGTGAATGGGTCTTTTCGCTTGACTGAACAAGCCTCTTAAGGAAATGTCAATGATTTACTTTTTATACTAAAACATCACTGTCGATAAATGCTGTTCTTCAAGGAAAAACGACATGCGATGTCGATGTGGCACGTTTTTCAAAATTTAATTGGAACATTTTAGCTATTACTTACCCATCATACGTAGTATAGGGTAAGTCTTGCAATCTTTTTGAAAATCAAAAAAAATTTTTTGACGGATTTACACGTTTTAGATAGTGGAGATTCCGAAAAACATATTTTTAGAAAAAAAAAATTTTCGTCCGTCTGTCCGTCTGTCTGCCTGTCTGTCTGTCTGTCTGTAAACGCTCTACCTCCCGAACAAATTGAGATAGAGACTTGAAATTTTGTATGTAGTTAGTATGTAAGAATGGGACGAACCCTATTTAATATCAGCAACCTCGATTATCCGGAACTATTTTTTTCGGACTCTCGAAAAATTCGTTCTGATGAAAGGTATATAAAAATTTTCGAATTTTTTTATTTTGAGGAATGGACGTAAAAGGCAATAAAATAACACACATTTTGCATATAGAACGAAGTCGATCGGATTATTAGTTGCCGAGATATTTGTAATCCTGTTTTCCACATTCTTCGATTTTTCATGACCCTGTATTTCCTTCAAATTTCAATTCAGAGGTATACTTTAATTGGAAATGAGACGCTTAATCCGACGCAATTAATTGTTAGTTAATAGAGTTATTATTTTTGGAGTTATAAGTATGTTTCTTTTACGCAGTTCGGTACTACTTGAGTAGTTTGGCGTTTTATATAATTTGTCGAAATTGGTACATCAGCAGTTCTTTAATATAGCATTACTATGCATATTAACAATATTTAAATTTTGTTTATGAATTGCAATGCATTGTAATAATAGTTTTCACATGTTTTATTTTCATATACATATCCATGATGGGAAAGTATTACGGTGGCCCCAAACGACTAGTTTTTTTATAAATGTTTACATTGTGTTATAATTGTTTACATTATAAATGTTTACATTGTTTTCTAAATAGAAAAAAAACATATATTGTTATTAGGGCAACAATTAAAAAATTGTTATTATTTTATAATTCTCAAGATGGACTGATTGATTTTATTTGCTAAAAATTTAAAAATTCACGAAGCGCGTTACATCGGCATCGAATTTTCAGAAGGTGAAAATCGTATTTCTGTAAGTGTATTAGGTAAAGAGTCATTGCCTGTTTACATTTTTCAGCGCAATGACCGAGCAAACAGGGAAGCGTCCTCTTAAGGTTTGTTCTAATACGAAAATTGCTTGTTTTGTGACGCAATTTTGAAATTCTGTTTTAATCACTTTTATTTTGTGCTTATTCTCATTTACTTGACAAGAATTCAGACAGCGTTCCCCTTTATACGCTTAGGGAAACTTAATAAAATCTTAGCATAATTTACGTTTTTGCATCAACAGGCAAATTTAAAAAAAAATGGCTTTGAGATGGCGGTAAATACTTTTAAATGTGCCAAAAGTACATTGTACAAGTGTGTGCGTTAATTTCAACGCATGGTGGGAAGGGGGAACAAAGTGTGGTCCAGTTTAGTAGTTTCTTTTTCAATAGCAACATCTAATTTTGACATTAATTTTTAAATCCTTTTTCAAAGTATAGTTTAAAATGAAATTTCAAGTCTTTGTGGTTGAAAGTTTTTAAATTACATACATATAATTTTTAGATATTCTATTGTTAAATTACACTTTCATATTTTTATTAATAACTCTTGAAGTTATAAACCTAATATGCCCATTTTTCATGTGGTTTTAATACTATAACTCGAACAAAAATACATAAAATTTGTAATAAAAAATTATATGAATTATGAAATTAATATTAGAAAAAATATCAACTGTAACCTACGATATTTTTTCATATATTTATATTTATTACGTCCTGCTTTATTCAATTTCTCAATTTCAAATTTTTCTTCCAAGAAGTTTTTGAATTATGCTTTAAAAAGTCCAAATGATGTTTTAAAGCACCATCTGTAATAACCAGAAAGGCACAATTTGAAATATTGATATTTTATTCCTTTTATTCAACTACATGGGTTGGCAATAGTCGAACCGTATTAAGCGGGCAAAACCTTCATAGCGGCAAGAAACCCTAAATTAATAACAGGGACATATTCATTTTGTAGCATTTTGGCGATCGAGCATCGAAATTAAATTTGATTAGAGTCCCGATCACAGGTTCAAAATATTTAATAACATGTTTTAAAATAATTAATTTCTTCTAAAACTTACCATAAGCATTTTTATGAAAGGTTTTTGGATCTAACTGAAGAGCATAGAATTTATTTATAGTGTCAAAATTGGGTATTGCTATTGAAAAAACAACTTTGGGGTTCTTTTTAAAATGTAGATGTTCCATTAAGATAACTATACATACATCATTTAAAAATCGTGTTTATTTCCAATCGTTATGTACCAGTAATTTGTTGTTGAATTTCTACGCGGTGTTTACTTTTTTCCTTTCGACTGTTTGTTTTATGTATTAATGTGTATGTATTATTTAGGTGGTATTGAAAGCACTTTCTCTCTCATGTAAAAATGCAAGAGCTTGAAATAAAAGCCACAAGACCTCAAATTACAATTCGTAATTGTATCAGAAAATAGTATTTGAATTATTATTGTTATTATTTGACAAGAAAACTTCATGGAATAGAACAGTGACATATACAAATGTATTCCATTGACGTACGAAACATTTTTGCGTATTTAAGAATTCATATTGTAAATTAATTTATAATGGGATCAATTCACTTTATCATATTAAAAAATAAATCAAACTAACGGAACCATTTCAGAACAAAAATTCAAGTTCTTTTTAATTTTTAAAATATAAATTAAACAATTTTGTAATATTTTATTTGCTGATTTATTTTTAATTTACTTTCAAATAGACCGGAGGGGCCGGTAGAACAGACTATCATCTCATCGAGTTCATACATGATAATATAGGATTAGGTAACTCTTGATTTGCACATTAAAACGCAATCGGTGTGTCAAGTCCAATCTTGGCGCCTAAGGGCCTAAAAACCTGATTTTAGCGGTTGATTCGTAGATTTACCATTGTGCTGTCCTGCACCAAAAAGTATGAAAATATGGAAGATTGGAATCAGGAATCGCTAGCTCAATCGCTGAAATCTGTTTTTTAGGTGTTTTCACTTTTGCAGACCAATTGCGCTTTAATATGCAAATCGAGATTTAACTAATCCTATATTTTCATTTATTCTCGGTGAGTTGATTTTCCGTGCTACCTCCTTCCGGTCTAGAATGACTAATGCCTTGTTAGTATAACGAATTAATGCATAAATGTTTACAAAAATTATAGCAATCATAACGATTTGCTTACATGAATATCCCATGAGAAATTTTTTTGTGTGTTATTCAGGACTAATTTTTATTAAATACCGGAATTTCGAATAAACTTTAGTGAAAAGGGGGTAAATTTTGCAATATTGGGCTAGACATTTAAAGCCAGATAACTTTTAATAATACAGACAAAGCTCAGAGGTAACAAGATAAAAATCATATAAAAAATGATTAAAATTTCAAAAATTGAAGAGAAAAAAAACTTTATTGGATTGAAATATTGAAACAGGATTCCTTTAACGAATGTCAGTAAATCATAGAAGAATCAAAAAAATTCTTATGGGTGTTCTTAACTGCTCCGCTCAACAAGCGAAAAACGTTTTCACACATTTACAAATTCATTTTTTAACAGAAATACATGAAATTGGAATGTCTTACTATGGAAGCGATTACTAATCGAACCTATTTTTCCATTTTATGATAGTTAAATTACCTATCGAGTTATAAGCTATTTCGATATCTTGATCACTTGTTTTTCCCTTGCTTTTCGACCGGTTTTTCTGCTTTCATCGGGAAAGGGGCTCAGAAGTGCCAACTTTGAAGGCGTGTTATGAAAGATATATTGTGTGTTATAAAAAAACAGAAGACTGAGTGCAATTAGACACTTTCTGAATAACAACACCTAATATTTTCATGCATTTCCGAACAAAAATAAATTGAAGCATGTGTCACAAAGTTGCCCTTTTTGATAGTAAGTACAATGCAACAGAAATTCTGCCATGAATGCCAGAAACTCTCTGCAAAATGTAAAAAACCCCTCGTGAAAATTTCATTAAAAATCGAGGCCGAAATTTTTTTATATATTAGGCTAAAAGTTGCAAATCTAATTCTTGTTACTAATATGGTGAAATGAAAAAAAAAAAAACCCACTAAAATCACATAAAAAATTGCTAAAAACTAAAAAATGGTAGAAAGCAAAGTATACTATAGTGGCTGCAGGATTATATATTATAATAGGAACTCTTTCACGATTGTGAATAAATCGTCATGAAATGCGAAATATTTCTAAAAATTGCATTGAAAATCACTCTATAAAGGCTCTAAATTAAAAAAATCGCAGAAAACAAAATTTATTTCATTAGGCTAAATGTTTGAAAGTGAATTCATTTCACTAAAACAAAAGTATTCGTGTACATTTTAGCTTATTGGCAGGATCCGATGGAAGATATTTTTCAACTGTTTCAGACGTTTCTTAACAGAACTAAATTTCACCCCATTACTTAGAATACATATTCAAGTATGTAGATCATATAACAAAATTCCATTCTGGTATAAAAATATCGAACATTACTTGCAAGCAATCGAACATATATGCGTATAATCATTTCATTACGATTTCAAGTATAAAGAGCAGATTATATACATTGCGAAAAAAGACAGGTGTTTTTAGGTAGATTTCCTATGAAATACTACCTATTGCATTCTCTCCCATGTTAGAATTTCTGAAATATTTTTGCAGATCTACACCGATCATCACTCCTAGACCCCAAAACTACCATCTGTAAAAAAGTTTCTCTCTCTCTCTCTCTCTCTCTCTCTCTCTCTCTCTATATATATATATATATATATATATATATATATATATATATATATATATATATATAACTTTTTTATAGACACAATAACTTCCATAATTATTCTCAGATCTTCTTCAAACTTTTACATAAAAATCAAGGGATATAAAATCTCGGTTGAGTTCGTTAATGGGCAAAATCGGACCAAGGGGGGTGGAAATAAGGAGAGTTTTTTTGAAAAGCGAATAAACGCGATAATTTCTTAATTAAAATAGATATAGAATCAGTTTAAAGTTTATATTACTTCTAAAACTAGTTGGATGTGTCAATCCCAAAACTATCTTCTATCAGATAAGTACATTTTAATATTAAAAAAAACGTGGTGACCCCAAAGTTACCCACTATCGAATTTCTAATTATGTTATATATTCTAGTGTAACAGAATCTAAAATTTGATGAAATTCTCTGCATTAGTTCTTGAGATAAAGCTATCGCAAAAATCGTGCAAAATGTAGCATAGCAGTGCCACCTATAGGGCAGTTCACATCAACACCTTATCAGCGGCTATGTATCTCCAGGTATCGCGGAATCTGAAGTTTGATGAAATTCTGTGCATTAGTTCTTGAGATATAGCTATCATGAAAATGATAAAAAACGTGGCATAGCAGCGCCACCTGCAGGCCAATTTACACCAAAAACCAACAGGCACTAACTCATATCAAGGTCTAACTGAATATAAAATTTTATTAAATTTCGAGCATTAGTTCATGAGATAGAGCGCCCACAAATTTTTTGTCACATACAGACAGAGAGACAGACGGACAGACTCCCAGACAGACATTTTCTAAAAATAGTGAAAACGTGTTCAGGACCTTCTAAACATATAAATCCGTCGAAAACCGGAAGTCGAAAATTTTCATGAATCCAATACTTTCTTCTTGTAAAGATAGAAGAAAGTAAAAAGGGCTGCAAGTTTATGCATGACAGATTTTTGATAAAGTTAAAAATGGGCTCAAGGGGCGAAAAAAACAGGGTTTTGGGAGAAAAAAATTCATAACTTCGTCAATTCTCAAGATATCAAATAAACTTGTTTTTTTATAAATGTATTCAACATTATCTAAAACTTTTGTACTTACAAGTTTTTGGTAGGAGTAGGACCAACTTTTACCGATGAAAAAAATTAAAAATCCCTGTCGGCTGAGCCTATAGGCGGAGGTAGATTTCGAAGAGTGCTCATTTCAACAAATATATATATATATATATATATATATGTGATTAGAGATAAACCCAGTTTAATAACTTCATTTGGCCGTTTATGAAAAATTTTTAATTTCATTTTTCTGCAAAAACTGGTTTTAGCAGAATCATCTTAAGAAAAATTCAGCTGAAATGCCCATTATGACAATATATTTTGAAATAGATTCTAAATTTATTAAAAAATCGACCAAAACAGTACATTATACAGTTCCTAAATAACAAAAAACTGTCAGTTGAAAGCATTTGAGAAAAAAATTGAATTTAAAAATGAGTCATAAAATAACCGATTTGTTGTTTGAATACATCCTTAATTCTTTAATCATGATTGCTTC
The DNA here is from genome assembly GCA_964019185.1 of Maratus speculifer. Lineage (NCBI taxonomy): Eukaryota > Metazoa > Arthropoda > Arachnida > Araneae > Salticidae > Maratus > Maratus speculifer. The sequence continues at coordinate 29,678,861 of OZ025303.1, forward strand.
GGAAAATTTTGTGCGAAATACTCACTTTGACAGCATTTTTAAAAATATATTCTATCTTTATCAAAAAACTGGCCAATGCGTCACAGTATATAGTTCCTAAATAAGAGGATCTGTAAATTGGATGCATTTGAGAGCGAAAATGGATTTTAAAACGAGTCAGAAAAAAACGCAATTTCTTATTTGAACACTTCCTTAAATTTTCAGTCACGATGATTTCTGAAAATTCTGTTCAAAATACCCTTTTTGGTAGCCTTTTTTGAAATATATTCTGTCTTTATCAAAAAACTGACCAGTGCATCACATTATATAGTTCCTAAATAAGAGGATCTACCATTTGGATACATCTAAAATCAAAAATGAATTTAAAAATGAGTCAGAATATAAGCCGTTTGGATTTGAGGTTTTTTCTCCAATTCCTATTTTTGTTTAATTTCTTTTTGCTATACGAATTGGTCCTATGAAAAACTTGTCAATGTAAAAGTTGTAGATATTATTAAGAAAATGTAAAATAAATTTAATCAGATTTGATATCTTAAAAAATGACGGAGTTATGGATTTTTCTCTTTTTTCAGCGCCCTTTTTCTTTTCGTTTTTAATTTTTTTCATCGGTAAAAGTTAGTCCTATCAAAAGCTTGTAAATACAAAAGTTTTAGATAATTTTAAGAACATTTATAAAAAATTTAATTGGACTTGATATCTTGAAAATTGACGAAGTTATGAATTTTTTTCTCTCAAAATCCCTGTTTTTTTCGCCCCTTGAGCCCACTTCTAAATTTATCAAAAATCTGTCATGTATATACTTTTGGCCCATTTTTAAGAAGTAATATAAACTTTAAACCGATTCGATATCTACTTTAATTAAGAAGTTATAGCGTTTTTTTGGTTTTCACAAAAACGCCCCCTATTCCGACCCCCTTGGTCCGATTTTGCCCATTAACGAACTCAGCCAAGATTATATCCCCATTGATTTTATGTACCAGTTTGGTGGAGATTGGTGAATAATTATAGAAGTTATCGTGTCCATAAAAAAGTGATATATATATATATATATATATATATATATATATATATATATATAAACTGGTGCGATTGCAATAGGTAGTATTTCTTACGAAATCTACCTAAAAACGAAAAGAAAAAGGGGGGAAGAAAAAGCAAAGATCCCTAACTTACTCAATTCTTAAGCAATCAAATCTAATTAAATTTATTTTACATCTTCTCAATAATATCTACAATTTTTATACTATCAAGTTTTCCATAGGACCAATATTTATAGCAAAAATAAACAAAAATAGGAGTGGGGAAAAAACCTCAAATCCAAACTGCTTATATTCTGACTCATTTTTAAATTCATTTGATTTTAAACGCATCTAAGAGGCAGATACTCTTATTTAGGAACTATATAATGTGACGTATTGGCCAGTATTTTGATAAAGGAAGAATATATTTTAAAAAAGGCTGCCAAAAAGGGTCTTTTGAACAGAAATTCCCGAAGTAATAGTGATTGAAAAATTGAGGAAGTATAACAAATTTGTTTTTTCTGGGTCATTTTTAAATCCACTTTTGTTCTTAAACGCATTCAATTTACAGATCCTCTTATTTAGGAACTATATAGTGAGACGGATTGGCCTGTTTTTTGATAAAGGCAGAATATATTTGAAAACAGGCTGTCAAAATGGGCACATCGCACAAAATTTCCCAAAGCATTCATGATTGAAGAATTGACGATATATTCAAATAAGAAATTGATTATTTTACGACTCATTTTGAAATCCAATTTTGCTCTCAAATGCATTGAATTGACAGTTGTTTGTTGTTTAGAAACTATATAATGTGCGTATTCATCGATTTTTGATAAAGGCTAAATATATTTTTGAAAAAAGCTGTCACAGTGGGCATTTCACAAAAAAATTTCCCAAAGCGATCTTGATTAAAGAATTGAGGATATATTCAAATAACAAATTGATTATTTTATGACTCATTTTTAAATTCAATTTTGCTCTCAAACGCCTTCAATTGACAGTTATTTGTTATTTAGACATTATATAATGTGCGTATGGGTCGATTTTTTAATAAAGTCAGAATATATATTCAGAATATGCTTTAAAAATGGGCATTTAAGCCGAATTTCGTTTAAGAGGATTTTGAAAAAATCAGATCTTACAGAAATATGAAATTCAAAAATTGGTCAGGTTTTTGATAAAGGCTAAATATACATCTAAAAAAAGCTGTCAAATTGGGCACTTCGCACAGAATTTCCCAAAGCGATCTTGATTAAAGAATTGAGCATGTATTCAAATAAACAAATTGGTTATTTTATGACTCATTTTTAAATTCAATTTTGCTCTCAAACTCATTCAATTGGCAATTTTTTTTGTTATTTAGGCATTATATAATGTGCGTATGGGTCGATTTTTTAATAAAGTCAGAATATATATTCAGAATATGCTTTAAAAATGGGCATTTAAGCCGAATTTCGTTTAAGAGGATTTTGAAAAAATCAGATCTTACAGAAATATGAAATTCAAAAATTTTCAAAAGCAGCCAAATAAATTCGTTAATAATATATATATATATATATGCATATGTATATATATATATATATATATATATATATATATATATATATATATATATATATATATATATATATATATATATATATATATATATACAGGGTGATTCATAAAAGATGGGCAGAACTTTAAGGGGTTATAGTGCACTTAAAGACAAATAATATTAAATAGGAGACTAAGGGTCCCAGACGTATTCCCAAGGAGATAGGGGGCATTAAAGTTTAGAGTCCGAAATTTCAAATGATTATAAAAAATGGAAAAATTGGTCGATTCGCTTGCGGTTTTTGCAAAAAATTTTCTTTATGCCAGTATTTTCTTGAAATAAAATTTTAAAGTTCAATTTCAAAAAATGCCGATAAGGGGCGCTTTAGACTTTGGAGTAACAAACAACTATTTTTTAACGTTATTTTTTGTATTTCTTTAAATGATTTCGAAAGCTTAGACTTAAACTTAAATTTTGATCTAAAAATCTGAGTCCTAACGAGTAGTTAAGTAGCGTAAACTGAAATTTGAAATTTGAAACCCTTCTCCCCCCAGAACAAATATCAGTTATTCCCGATCTTTGTGTCGTAGATTAGGCTCTAACTACTGCCGCGTTTTGCTAAAATTATTCTTTATGTCAGTATTTTCTTGAAAATAAATTTTAAAGAAAATTTTCAAAAAATTCCGATAGAGGGCGCTTTAGACTTTGGAGTAACGAACAACTATTTTATACCGTTATTTTTTGTGTCTCATTAAATGCTTTCTAAGGCTTAGACTTAAACTTAAATTTTCAGCTCAAAATCTGAATCGCTGAGCGTGGTTCAGTAGCGAGGGGAGGGGGTTCAAATTTCAACTTCTGAACATAGTTCAGTTTGCACTACTTAACCATGCCCAACGATTCTGTGCTGTGATACGAGGCAAAAATACAACTTTCGTCAAGGACTGCATAGTCGGAATTCACTCATAAAGGCACTGGCACAGTTGGAAACGTTGCTCATGCAAACGTTAAAGCTCCATTCCTGACGCTAGTCACCGGGTGAAGAAGGAGACAGAAAGTATGCAAATGTCAAATGGGGAAGAAGAAGAACAAGTATGCAAAATTTCGACACGATTCAGGCATAAAAACCACTGAACGGTGAGTCAAGTGTAAGTCGCTGTAGTAATGAATCGGAAGATGGTGCCCTTCACGAATAAGGAAAAGGCTGAGATGCATTTAATTTACGGAGCGGCAGATGGAAATGGTGCAGAGGCACAACGAATGTACGGAGAGCGATTTCCCAACAGGCGGTTGCCTAACCGCAAAACTTTCGAGCGCTTGCACAGACAGTTGTGTGAGACGGGATAATTTCTCGCTTCCCGGTCGAATGCAGGTCGTGCAAAAAAGGACGAATCAGTAGTTTTTGCAGAAGCCATTCTGGATGTAGTAGCGGCGCAGTCAAGTACAAGTACATGAACAGTGGCTAGGCAGGTGGATACCTCACAGTCCATGACTTGGAGGGTACTGAAGGATGAACATTTGCTCCCGTTTCATGTGCAACGAGTCCAGAAACTGTCTCCAGGGGATTATCCGAATCGTATTGAATTCGCCCGCTGGTTTCTGCAGCAGAACGCGCTAAATCCACATTTTGGACGAACTGTGCTTTTCACCGATGAATGTACCTTCAGACGTGAAGGTACATTTAACACACACAATGCCCATGTATGGGCGGATGTCAATCCACATGTTACGTATCCACATGCTCATCAGAGACGCTTTTCCATCAATGTTTGGGCAGGAATCCTCGGAGACCACCTAATCGGACCGTACCTTCTTCCTGAACGTCTCAACGGTAAAACATACCTCACATTTCTGCAACATGTGCTGCCAGACCTGTTAAACGTTGTTCCTCCACGCATCCGGCGGGTCATGTGGTTCCAGCACGATGGAGCGCCAGCCCATTACGTACGAGACGTCCGCAACTATCTGGACATCACATTTCCGAACAGATGGATTGGTCGAGGTGGTCCTGTTGCTTGGCCTGCTCGCTCGCCAGATCTTTCACCCCTCGATTTCTTTTTTTGGGGACAATTGAAGGCTCTTATGTATGAGACACCCATTGAATCCCCCGAGGAACTGGTCGCCAGACTTTCCGCCGCTGTAAGGGAAGTGCTCGAAAAGCCTGATGTTTTCGCGAATGTTCGCCGTTCCATTCTTCGCCGTTGTTCTGCGTGCATAACCTCTGGTGGTCACAATTTTGAACATTTATTGTAATTACATGTTAATAAATATGCTTTGGTAACATAATCCTAATTTGTGTCTTTTTACCTCGTATCACAGCACACAATGTGTGAACATGGTAAACTGAACTGTGCTCAGGAGTAGAAATTTCAAACCCCTCTCCCCAGAAACTTAACCACGTCTAACGATTCAGATTTTGGGCTGAAAATTTAAGTCTAAGCTTTAGAAAGCATTTAATGAGACACAAAAAATTACGGTATAAAATAGTTGTTCGTTACTCCAAAGTCTAAAGTGCCCTCTATCGGAATTTTTTGAAATTTTTCTTTAAAATTTATTTTCAAGAAAATACTGACATAAAGAATATCTTTAGCAAAACGCGGCAGTAGTTAGAGCCTAATCTACGACACAAAGATCGGGAATAACTGATTTTTGTTCTGGGGGGAGAAGGGTTTCAAATTTCAAATTTCAGTTTACGCTACTTAACTACTCGTTAGGACTCAGATTTTTAGATCAAAATTTAAGTTTAAGTCTAAGCTTTCGAAATCATTTAAAGAAATACAAAAAATAACGTTAAAAAATAGTTGTTTGTTACTCCAAAGTCTAAAGCGCCCCCTATCGGCATTTTTTGAAATTGAACTTTAAAATTTTATTTCAAGAAAATACTGGCATAAAGAAAATTTTTCGCAAAAACCGCAAACGAATCGACCAATTTTTCCATTTTTTATAATCATTTGAAATTTCGGACCCTAAACTTTAATGCCCCCTATCTCCTTGGGAATACGTCTGGGACCCTTAGTCTCCTATTTAATATTATTTGTCTTTAAGTGTACTATAACCCCTTAAAGTTCTGCCCATCTTTTATGAATCACCCTGTATATATATATATATATTGTTGAAATGAAAACTCTTTGAAATCTACCTCCGCTTATAGGAAAGGCTGACAGGGGTTTTTTAAACTGCGAAAAACTACCGTAATTTCCGTTGCATTATTCGCATATAAAAATATTTAGTTTGAATTCAGAAAATTTATTCAATAATTTGAAATAAATATTCACCACGATCTAAAAAGTTACATTTTATTTAAAAGTTATTCTGGTTCGAAAAACTATTGTTTGATCCGACGATTTAACGCCAGAAATTCCGGTTCTAGAATCATGAATGAAAATATTTGATAATTGCTTCCAAGGTCACACAATATTCCAAAAACCGTTCTTTTATCTTTAGAAACCGCTGAAAACAATTTGCTTCCAGAATTGAAAGAAGAATTTATGAAAATAAATTTTTATTAGTTACCCATCATTTCCGGAAACAATTTCAAGTCACTTTTACGATTCATTCATTTATTCTCTGCACCCGAAAAATCAGATTTTTCAGATTCTATCAGACTTCAGCTAAACATTTTTAACTGCATAACTGAAATTATGCATGCAATTGCAGTAAAAAAAATATTACATTTACTGTTAATGTTAATATTGTTAATTTTATATGTTTCCCGTTAAACATGTTTACTGAACATGAAAAACCTATTAGAAAACATATAAACCTCTAAAACCTATTAGAAAACATTTTCGAAAACTACGATCAGCTAATAAAAATTTATTTTTGTAAATTTTTCTTTAAATTTCAAAGATAATTTTTTTGCGAGATTTTTAAAGATAAAGGAAAGTTTTTCGGAATTTTGGGTGACTCGGAAGAGGTTATTGTGTCTTTTCGTATGTATGTGATTATAGATTATTTTCGTAAATTAAGAAACATCTGTCTTTTCTTACAGTGTAGGTAAATTGACTGTACCAGTAACAAACTCACCAGATATATATGTATAGATAGTTTTTTTTCCTGTCATATTTCGCGACTTGGTGGAAATTTCATCTTTACTACATTTGTTTAAACTTCGAAACACTGCATAGTTTCAATTTTTATACGTTCGAACAGAAATTAAAAAAAAAAAAACAATTTTCAAATACAATTCGTTAAAAAACTGTAGCTAGTCGCTGAACTTTTATAGTTTTTATAAAAAAAAATTCAAGTCCATTTAAAAAAAATCAGAATCAAAATATCCGATATCTTTCACGTGCAGATGATTACGAAAGATTAATCCTTTTGCACTTAAACAATAGAACAAGCACTGAACTTATTAAACCACTGAAGTTATCGAAATTATAAAGACTGTTTTAATTAGGAAAATCTTCGGTGTTTTCTTCGACATTCAACTCCGCGTATGCCGCTAATATACACGTGTCGCTATAAATATAACTTCCTTTTAAACTTTATTTCAATGTATTAAGGGATATGTTTCATACAGAAATGCTTTTTGTTGTTAATAGTTCACTGTACTGTTTTTTCAAACATTACGGAAATGTGTATACTTGCTACAATTTCATCTGTACACTGTACAAAAAAAACTGTAAATCTACAAAATAACTTGTTGTAAAGCTACTAAAATTACAGTAAGCTTACTAAAATTTTATCTGTAACCGGGATTGCAGTAACATAAAAATTTCTAGACAACCCAATTTCTTTAACAATTCTTAATAACCTTTTTTTTCAGTATAGAAGTGTATCTGTTGTTTGAATTTTTATTGTTGTCTTCACATAAAAAGATCTAGGAATCCCTGTTTCCAAGAAAAAATTAGCGACTTCACACATTTTATTTAACAGTGCGGATCATCCAAAACAAATATGCTAAATAAAAAAATATATAGTTTCAATCAAATGTATATATATATATATATATATATATATATATATATATATATATATATATATATATATATATATATATATATGTATGTATGTATGTATATGTATATATATATATATATATATATATGGTTTTTGCTGATATTCTGTAAGCCCGGGTTAAATCGTCTATTATATATAAAAAAAAAATTTTTAACTCAACAAGATGTACGTAAGAGTAACTTATATAGAATCTAAAATTATTCTTACAGATAGAACAGGTTCTTGTTAGATGGAGAATAATTATGGTCGATGTAAAGAAAGAATCAACTTACTTAACTTACCCAGTAACAACAGTGCAATAATTCTTTAAATATTTCAAATAATCAACAAAGATGAAGTTTGCAGAGACAAAGTTTTTAATATGTAAATTTATTAAAAATAGCTTCAAATAAATAGATTTCATCAGTCGGGAATATCGTTTTTAGGTGCGTTCGTAAATATGTAAATATGTAGCACCTATTGTTGTCGCTCAGTCCGTCCGCATATAACAACGCAAAAACTACCCAACCGAATCGTTTGAAATTTAAAATACATAATTATAACATAATTTTGTCGAGTCATTTCAAATTTTATGGAAATCGGATGCATAGATCATTTACAGGGACAATCAAAAGTATTCCATTATATTACGGTCAATGGGAAATTTTTTCAAATGCATTTTAATGATGTTACACACATTCGAACATAATAGAATTGGCATGAATCTATGAAGTATATACTAAAATAGGCATTGTACAATCTGTGATGCAAAGAATTTTTATTATTAAATTACAGGGCCACATAAAAGTATTCCAATACATAATGCTATACGGGGAAACAATGTTTGGGGCATGTTTTAATTATATTCAACTATTTCACATATTATGAATAAGATATACGTTGCTGAGGTGCAATAAAAATTACTTCTTGCATATTTACAGAAACACAAAGATTTCGGCTACTATGCTGTATCCGGAGTACGCTCTACTATATCATCAAGATCTGAATATTTTTAAAACTTCGTTATTGTACGAACGCACCTCATTTGCTACGCTTCACGTGCAATTTCCAACTTGTTTAAAATTGCGTTCTTTCAATTGCTAGATTCCATGGTGTCGTAAACACAAACAAAAATCTAACTGCCTAACAACATGCAAACAAATCATTATGCATTGTTTTTCAGACAGCAAGGTGACACTGCTATTGATTTCTGATAAATGTACTAGTAGGTTGGGTTGAATCTCCGATAATTCACAAAAAGAAATTTTTAACTCGAGATGATGCTCCTAAAAGAAAATTATACAAACTGTAAACTTGTTCTTACAAACAAAACAGATTTTTTTATTAGATAGAGAACAATTTTGATAGATATAAAGAAAGACAATGTATTTTCCTTACCCAATAAAAATAGTGTAATAAATAACCTTAAAAATCTCCTAACATGAGGAGAGCCGATGATTCATGCAGTACGTTATTAAAATATCGCTTCGAATAAATTCATTGCAGCTGTCAACAATATCCATTTTTTTTTTCAAATTGTGTTGTTTCGATTGCTAGATTCCATGGAGACGTAAACACAAACAAACATTTAACTACCTAACAACATGCAAACAGATCCATATTTCACGTCTGGTTTTTCAGAAAGGAAGGTGACACGGCTATTGATTTCTTATAAATGTACTAGCAAAGCGGCATGGACATTTTTCTGTTAGAGCAATGGCTCCCAACATTTACTGACCACGTCCACCGAAGCATCTAAAGTAGAGATTTGCACATCCCTTTCTCACACCCACTTTCTGTGACGTTTATCTCTTATTGAAAAATACCCAACTCTATTAACCTCAAACAAACTAACAAAGCCTTAAGAAATAACTGTTAATTTAACATTTTTTTAAATTGATCAAATAGATGATGATAATATGGCAAAAACTGTCACAAATGTGTTTTTACCTCACTTCTATAAATAAAACGGTACATGTATATTTTTTAATGTAAAAAAAAGTTTTGTTGTGCATTTAAAATTCACCTGAATATTTAAGAAAAGCATTAGAAGTAGAATTCACATTCTAATTTTCACAAAATGCTAGACGAGACTCTCACATTTACTTTAAAACTGATAACGTTAATGCATTTCATAATCTTCAGAAACTTATTAAAAGTTGTAGTCCGGGAGCCGACCGTCGATTTTCCTATGTATCGAGTACAAGGACCAGACATACATCAAAATGTTGGTTTCAATGTGCACATTAAAAATATCACTGGCTGTCAGGTCCAATCCTGCCGGAACCCAAGACAGCCGCACTTTTATGACGTCAATTTTGAATGTTTACCTATGTATCAAGCACAAGGACCAGACATACATCAAAATGTAGGTCTCAATGTGCACATTAAGAATATCACTGGCTGACACACACATCAAAATGTAGATTTCAAAGTGCACATTAAGAATATCACTCGCTGCCAGGTCCTATCCTGCCGGAACCCGGTGGCAGCCGCACTTTTATGACGTCAATTTCGAGTGTTTGCCTATGTATCGAGTACAAGGACCGGACATACATCAAAATGTAGGTCTCAATGTGCACATTAAGAATATCACTGACTGCCAGGTCCAACCACGTAGGAACCCAGTGGTAGCCGCACATTTATGACGTCAATTTTGAGTGTTTGCCTATGTATCGAGTACAAGGACCGGATATACATCAAAATGTAGGTCTCAATGTGCACATTAAGAATATCACTGACTGCCAGGTCCTATCCTGCCGGAACCCAAGGCAGCCGCACTTTTATGACGCCAATTTTGAGTGTTTGTCTATGTATCAAGTACAAGGACCGGACATACATCAAAATGTAGGTTTCAGTGTGCACATTAAGAATATCACTGGCTGCCACATACATAAAAATGTAGGTTTCAATGTGCACATTAAGAATATCACTGGTTGCCAGGTCCTATCCTGCCGGAACCCGGTGGCAGCCGCACTTTTATGACGTCAATTTTGAGTGTCTACCTATGTATCGAATTCAAGGTCCGGACATACATCAAAATGTAGGTTTGAAAATGCATATTAATAATATAAGGGTCTACTTTGTCCAATTTTACCGGAATCAGGTGGCAGCAACACTTTTATGACATCAATTTTGAATTTCTACCTATGTATCGAATTTAAGGATTATATATAAATAAATATGAAGGTTTAAAAGTGCACATTGATAATATCATGGCCTGCATGTCCAATTCTGCCGGAACCAGGTGGCAGACTCATTTTTTTGTCAATTTTGAGTGTTTACCTATGTATCGGACCTGGCAGACAGTTATATTATTAATATGCACATTGAAACCTACATTTTGATGTATGTGGCAGCCAGTGATATTCTTAATGTGCACATTGAAATCTACATTTCAATGTATGCCCGGTCATTGTACTCGATACATAGGTAAACACTCAAAATTGACGTCATAAAAGTGCGGCTGCCACCGGGTTCCGGCAGAATAAGACCTGACAGCCAGTGATATTCTTCATGTGCACATTGAGACCTACACTTTGATGAATGTTTGGTCCTTGTACTCGATACATAGGCAAACACTCAAAATTGACGTCATAAAAGTACGGCTGCCACCGGGTTCCGGCAGGATAGTACCTGGCTGCCAATGATATTCTTAATGTGCACATTGAAATCTACATTTAGATGTATGTGGCAGCAAGTGATATTCTTAATGTGCACATTGAGACCTACATTTTGATGAATGTTCTTTCCTTGTACTCGATACATAGGCAAACACTCAAAATTGACGTCATAAAAGTACAGCTGCCACCGGGTTCCGGCAGGATAGTACCTGGCAGCCAATGATATTCTTAATGTGCACATTGAAATCTACATTTTGATGTGTGTGGCAGCCAGTGATATTCTTAATGTGCACATTGAGACCTACATTTTGATGTATGTCCGGTCCTTGTACTCGATACGTAGGCAAACACTCAAAATTGACGTCATGAAAGTGCGACTTCCACCGGGTTCCGGCAGGATAGGACCTGGCAGCGAGTGATATTCTTAAAGTGCACATTGAAATTTACATTTTGATGTATGTGGTAGCCAGTGATATTCTTAATGTGCACACTGAAACCTACATTTTGATGTATGTCCGGTCCTTGTACTCGATACATAGGTAAACACTCAAAAGTGACGTCATAAAAGTGCAGCTGCCTTGGGTTCCGGCAGGATAGGACCTGGCAGCCAGTGATATTCTTAATGTGCACATTGAGACCTACATTTTGATGTATGTCCGGTCCTTGTACTCGATACATAGGAAAATCGACAGTCGGCTCCCGGACTATTGGTGAATTTTTTAATTTAATCTCTATAGATTAGAAAATAAACACAAAGCATTTGGAGATTGTACCCTTTAACAATTTTAACCCTTAACTACTGTTAGAGGTTTCGCAATTTTTTTAATTTCGGAGTTCAACTCGTAATTCCTAGTTTAACTATAGATACTGGTCAAATTTTCTTTCGTTTGGAACCCTATTACTATCGCTAGAGACTTTTGAATAGTTGAATTTTATTTATAATTGTCCGGTATAGAAAGTTTAATACAGAAATAGTAGTGAAGTTAATTTAACATTATATGCCTCTTTAGAGTAAGCGGTCTGACAGACTGCTCACAATAGTTATGCGACCATTTCTGTCACAGCAGTTAAGGGTTAAGTTGTCATTATTTCCATCAAAACATATTTATCTTTTTTTAGGACTTCCCAGCAAATTTATTATTTAACCCTATTACGAGATTAATGGATTAAATGGGGCGGTGGGCGTTAATTTAATTTTTTTTTATTTCCGTCATAGAGATATGAAATTTCGTGGAAGTATACATTTCATCATAAGTACGAAATATACCTTAAACAATTTCCATTCTTATGATAATTTTAAGATATAAATAAAACATATATTTATAAAATATTCCATGTAAGTATACATATCATAAGTACAAAAAATACCTTAAAAATTTCCAATCTTATGATAATTTTAAGATTTAAAAACACATATGCCGTCGAGTCTCTTTATAACGAAATCCATCGTTCAAACAAAAAATTCGTTATATAGTAAAATTTTTTGAATAGAGAACGGAAATTTTTTTCATTTGATGTTTAAATTTTGAAACAGAATTGTTTTGAGGTGTTTTATTAAGTTTTCGAAATATTTAACGGAATTTTTTTCAAAATCTCAAATATTCTCGCCATTTCCTTTTTTTTCCCATTTTTCATTTAATGTTTAAATTTTAGAAACAAAATTGTTTTTGAGGTGTTTTATTAAGTTTTTGAAATATTTAACGGAATTTTTTTCAGAATCTCAAACATTTTCGCCACTTCCTTTTTTTCCCCATTTTTCATTTAATGTTTAAATTTTGAAACAGAATTGTTTTTGAGGTGTTTTATTAAGTTTTTGAAATATTTAACGGAATTTTTTTCAGAATCTCAAACATTTTCGCCATTGTCTTGTTTTTCCCCAGTGACTTATTGATTATTTCCAAAATTATTACTTTATCAGAGAAAGTTGTGTTTAAACTAGAAACAATTTTATACAAATGCAGTAGAAGATAACTCCAGCAAAGATGACATTTAGTAACAATTCTTCATTCAAATGATCTCTTATAACAAAAAATGCTCCGAGTCGCCACAAACAACAAACATCCTCTCTAAACTCTAAAAGTAATGAGAGTTAATTTAAGTAGATGAAAACCTGCTGAAAAACGACCTGTTCTCCAATTCCCCCTTATTCTTGCCTTACTATCCAAACCAAGAAACAAGCACCATTTTAAAGACAATAATGGAATAGTTTTAATCTTTTAGAATGCTTTGTGATAGTGTCAAATCGCCCCACTAGCAAGCAAATGTTTCAATCTTTTCCAAGAACGCATGCTCATCTTGGCTAAAACAAACTCAAGTGTAACCATGCAAATAGATGTTTTCTTGGGAGGGGGGGGGGTTGAACGCTTTCTTTGGATATGAGGAATAAGGTAGAGTAATTTAACTATGAAGTATAAACCAGAAATCAACAAAAAAAAATTATTCTAGAAATAATTTGAAGTGTTTTCTGAATTTATGATAGGACATTTTCGAAAAAAATCGTTAAATGGAGATATATATTTCGCTATATGGAGATTATTTTTAATGTAATCATGAGAAAAATTAACCGTTCCTATAAAAAATTCGTTAAATAGAGAAATTCGTTGAATGGAGTTTCGTTATAGGGAGACTCGACTGTATTTTTAAAATATTCCATACTTTGTAATTTTTGAGATATTTCATCATTGATGCACTTGAATTACTTAAAACCCTATTACAAACAAATCTTTGAATCTATTTTTTTTATCCGTTTAATACTTAAATTTTAAAGCTTTTTTTTCTGAATTTAATATCAATTTTCATTAAATTTTTGCTTTCTGAAAAGTTAAAAACAAAAATTAAATAATTTAATAAAGTCGAATTTTAAAATGCAAACACATTTTCTTTCAAAGCAATATCAGAATTCTTCCTCATCAATTTTCATGAGTTTTAATCAACTAATATCACGCATGGAGCATCTTAAATATCTATATATGTTGAAAAATCCAATCTGAGAAAAACAGATTTAATGTATATTAAATGACCGAAAATTTAATCAGGGACAAAATTCAAATGTTTGTAACTTTGCGTAAAATATTCGCACCTGCATGCAGTTTTTCGCAAATAGCTCTTCACAAATTAGAAAATAATAAAGTACACAAAAATGATTTTTGATTTTTGAGATGATTTCTGCTGAATTAAATGTCCATGATCCTCTTAAATTTTTAGTAACAGGTGGGAGGGGGGGGGGGGAGAGGCTGATTAGTACAACTCAAATTTTGTTGTATTTGCTCATATCATCATCATAGTGTTAAGTGGTTTACTTTATTTAACTTATTTAATTTTTCAATTTTTTATTTGAAAAAGCAAACAATATATATTTTTTTAGTTTTTTTTATTCGGATCCCTTTAACATGCAAAGAGATGGAGATCCCTCACCACAGACAAACTTAACCAGAATCTAAATTTATTTTTACAGATGGAAGTGTATATTTGACAGATGGAGATAAAATTTGGCAGATGTAAAGAAAAAAAATAAACTTGACTTACCGAATAACAAAGATGCAATATTTTAAAAAATATCTCCAATGGTCACCAGAACTTTATTAGAACGTCGCTTTGAATAATATTGATTCTAGCTGTCGGGGATTTTCCCTCTTAAAATTGTGTTGCTTCGGTTGCTAGATTCCAATATTGACGCAAACACAAACAAAAACCTCGAGAACCTGCAAACAAATCGATATTTCAATACTCGGTCTTCAAAAGTTCAGGGTCAAACAGGTGTTGATTTCCAATAAAGTTCCATTAAGGAAGTATGGGATTTTTTAGGTAGATTTCATTGCAAACATGGAAAAAATGCGTACTTTTAATTAACGTTTAGAAAGTAGGTATTAATAGGTAGTTTTTATTTTAAATATGCATAACAAAAAAAAGTATTTTGAATTTTTAAATACCAAGATTTTATTCATTTTTATTGATAAATTGATTTTTTTGTTTGTTTGTTTGATTTACGTTGCATGTCAGGATACACGATATTTATCCGAAAAAAATTAATATTTCTGGATCCATCATAATCAAATTTTAAATGAAATTTCAGTTTTGCAATTTTCGGAACTGCAATTTTTTAATCTTCTAAGCAAATCCCATTTTTAATTTTTTTACACCGTTCCGTAGAGAAAAAAAAAATGCACTTTTAAATGAAATTTGTTTCAAATCTTTATCACAGTTTGTTTTTATTACTTTTTTGTCATTGTATACCCTGTTCGCACTGAGAAAGTTAAGACACTTAATTTGCAGTTTTTTGAAGCGGTCGTACCCGGAATCAAGATTCTCACTTAAGCAAGTTTCTGAAAGTTGCTCAAGTGAGCTTGCTCTCTTAACTATGAGTTGAGTGGAAATCTGCCTTCTGAATATTTAATTATTATTTCTGAATTTTAGAATATCTAATTCTGATTATTAAATTAATGAATTTGAGTCCTACAAATAATTATAAACTATTTCAAGTTGTTATTTGTTTACTCCAGTTACTTAACACGTGTGTTTGTGGGGTGTTTTTGTAATCAAAGGCCGAAAATGGAAAACGTTGTACCTGTTATTTCCTCCCACAAAAGAAATTATTTTTTTAGTCGAAATATGGCAGGATAATTACTGTGTAAATAAAAAAATTAAAAGTTGCAGTTACAAATTTCAGAAATTATGCGCATGCTCAGATGCCAGTTTGGCCAAGTTAAGTCACTTACAATGTTTAGTAAATGCGAACAGGTGAAGCCTAATTCCGGGTATCCCGCTTCAAAAAATTTAAGTGACTTAAAGTTAAGTGACTCAACTATCCCAGTGCGAACAGGGTATAGCAACAATCAGATAACGAAAAATAAGTTGCGGAATTCAACCAAGAAAAAAATTCAGATTTCTCAGTTCTCTACCGAGGACAACTGTTTTCCAAATAGTTTAAAAACTAAATAAAAATATATTGTTTCAAGTAAAACAACATTCTAAAAAAGTTTTATATCACATTTAAGACTGTCGGTCACCAGTGACTGACATGGCGTAAACGGTAGTGTCAGCCAGAGACTAATGCTTAATTTTACGCTTTTACAGACAGAACAGATTATCTGTTAGATGGAGAAAAATTTTGGCACATGTAGAAAAAATGTATTTGACTTACCCAATAACAAAAAAATAATCTTTAAAATATCGCCAATAGTCAGCAGCGGCGATTACATGTAACTGCACTTTATTAAGACGTCGGTCGGTCGCTTAGAATAAATTGATTCTAGCTGTCCGGGATCTTACCTTTTAAAATTGCATTGTTTCGGTTGCTAGATTTCATGTTTGACGTAAACACAAACAAAAACCTTGACAACCTGCAAACAAACCGATATTTCCATGCTCGTTGTTTTTAAAGTTCAGGGTCAAACAGGTGTTGATTTCCAATAAAGTTCTAATAAGGAAGCATGGGATTTTTCGGATAAATTTCATAAGATATGCAACCGATAGCAATCGTTACCATGGAAAAAAATGCGTATATTTAGTTAGCGTTTAGAAATTAACTAGTAGTAGGAAGTTTTTTTTTTCATAACAGAAAAGAGTATTTTGAATATTTAAATACCAAGATTTTAATCATTTTTATTGATAAATATGTTTTTTTTTTTTTTTTTTTTTTTTTTTTTTTTTGTTTTACGTTGCGTGTCAGGATATAAGATATTTATCTAAGGACATTAATATTCCTGGACCCATCATAATGCAATTTTAAATGAAATTTCAGTTTTACAATTTTCGGGACTGCAAATTTTTAATCTTCTAAGTGTATCGCATTTTAAATTTTTACACCGTTGCGATGAGTAAAAAAAATCCACTTTTAAATGAAACTTGTTTCAAATCCTTATCTCAATTTGTTTTTAATTTAATTTAATTTATTTATTTATTTATTTATTTATTTGTCATTTTGGCAACCATCAGAGAAAGAAAAATAAATTGCGAAATTCAACCAATAAAAAGATTCAAATATATTTCAGATTTACCAGTTCGCTACCGAGGAGAACGATTATTTTTCAAGTAGTAAAAAAACTATATAAAAATTTACTGTTTTAAGTAAAACAACATTCTGAAAAAGTCTTATATGATATTTTAGACTGTCGGTCACCAGTTACAAACGCGGCCTAAACGGAAGTGTCAGCCAGAAACTAATTAAGTGAAAAAAACATTTTCAAAACACCTTAAAATAAATTAGATTGCGCAAAGCCTTTCGAGGGAACTTAGTCGAAAGGCCTTGCGCAATCTAATTTATTTTATGTTGTTTTGAGGAAGTTTGTTTTCACTTAAATTGACTAACACAAGTTTCAACTTATTATTCAGAAACTAATGCTTAATTTTATAACTTTACAGATAGAACAATTTATTTGTTAGATGCAGCAAAATTGTGACAGATGTAAAGGAAGAAAATGTATTTGACTTACCCAAGAACAATGGCACAATAATTGTTAAAATGTCTCTAATAAGCAGCAACGGCGACTACCCGTAATTGCACTTTATTAAGATGTCGGTCGCTTCGTAAAGATTGATTCTAGCTGTCCGGGATTTTCCCCTTTCGAAATTGCGTTGTTTCAGTTGCTAAATTGTTTGTTGAGGCAAACACAAACAAAATCCTTGACAACTTGCAAACAAATCAATATTTCAATGCTCCTTCTTTTTAAAGTTCAGCGTCAAACAGGTGTTGATTTCCAATAAAGTTCCATTAATGAAGCATGGCAGTTTTTAGGCAGATATACGTAGGAAATGGTTACCTATCGCGATAGTTACCATGGAGAAAAATGCGTACTTTTATTGAGCGTTTAGAAATTAAAGTAGATTTTTTTTGCTTAAAAAACATGCATTTCGATTTCTTAAATACCAAGATTTTATTAATTTTTATTGATAAATATGTTTTTTGCTTCGTTTTATATTGCGTGTTGGAATGCCAGATATTTATCTATGTGGAATGAAATGTAAAAAAAAAAAGTAAAAAGTAAAGATAAAAAAAATGAAAAGAAAAAAATGAACGTTTATCATGAGTGACTTTTGCAATCATTTTCATATTTTCAAAATTTTCACTCGAAATCAAAAATCCCAGAACCATTTTATCATAAATATAAACCATAAACTCTTTCGCGAAATTTCACACACATACCTTATTAAAAATGAAAATTATATTCTTTCAAAGTTGACAAATCACGAAAAATGTTATTTCAAGATGACTGAAGTAAAATCTTCCTTTATTTCTGTGGCATCATAAGGCAAAAAATAATATATCTTCGAGTGAAATCATGATGAATTCTTACGTTAAAAAAATAACTTGGAAACATAATTTAAAAACAAAAACAAAAAAAAAGATCATCATCCTGAGCATCGATATTTATTGCGAAAACGTGAAAAATGATGTACGGTAGCCATCTATTTAATGATTTACGCTTGAAAACTAAACAACACTACTCTATATCAGGAACTAACTGTATCTGGAGTTTTAGAAAATTCCCTACGTAATTCTTGTGATAGAGCTATTGCGATGATCACGAATAATGCCCCATGACAGCGCCATCTGTTGAGTGATTTGCACCAAAACGTAATCAGCACCATGTTATATCAAGTACTAACTAAATATTAGGTATTTTAATAAAAAAAAATTGTTTTACTCAAGAAAGGTGTTATAATATAAATAAATGACATTGACATTTTCGGAACCGTGAAATAAGTTCCAAACTTGGAACTTATTTGACGGTTCCGAAACATGTCAATGTCATTTATTTTTATTATAACACCTTTCTTAAGTAAAATAAAAAATTTTATTAAAATGTTTATATAAAAGGTGAATGTTTTAAAATCTGGTGATTTAAAAAGATGAATTGGATTTAATAAACTTTTTATCATAAATATTAGGTTTTATGAATATCCATACACTGTTAAAAATCTGCAGCATTTTATCCAGTCATTTGACCGTTTTCTACAAAAAAAGTAAAACAACCGCCTTTTTACGTTATTCTGAATTTATTATTACCAATTTTATGGTCAGAATAGAATTAAATTACGGTTATGTTATTGGTTTTTCAGAAAACGGTGAAATGACTGTACAAAATGTTGCAAGATTTTTAACAGTGTACTCTAGTTCCTCAGATATGTCAATTGTGGAAATTTAAATAATGCAAACAGCAGCGCAGCCGCTTGAGTGATGTATATCTAGTTTATATCAAAGTGTTACAGAATCTAAAATTTTGCGAAATTTCGTGAATTAATTCTTTAGATAGAGCGCCCACAATATTTTGTCTCATACAGACAGACGGACTCACAGACAGATATTCTCGAAAAACATGCTTTTCGGGTTCTCTGACCCCTAAAATGTGTAAATCTGTCAAAAATCGGATGACGGAAATTTTCACAAATCCAATACTTTATTCGTGTAAAGGTGGGGAAAGTAAAAATACAGTTATTCTAATCTATCCATAAAGTATTTTTATGGCCGAAAAAATAATTTTCAAGCATAATAATAAAAAGAAATCAAAGATCGACATTGTGTGTAGACGATTACGAAAGATTAATCCATAAGGACTTGAAACAATATATAAAGTTCAGCATCTGTTTCCGTCTAATATTCCATAATGAAAAATGAAAGTTTCATCAACAAATAAATAAAAAATATAAATAAAACATAAATTTAACAGATATGATAGTATGAAGCTTATTTTTTTGAAATCATAAAGACTGTTAGAAGTAGCGAAATCTTATCAATAACGATATCTACGGCTAAAATCTCTGGGCATGCTGCTAATATGAAAGTATCGCTTTTAAATAACCTTCAAAACCTTATTTTTATACCTTAGAGATATTTTTCATATTAATATGTTTTAAATTGAGTTCATTGTAGTAAATACAAAACATTTTAAATGTGAAAAAAAAGAAAAAAAATGTGTAACAGATTTTTCAATAATGATTCTGTAAATAATAGTTTTTGTCTGTATTCTGTAAACCGGAGAGACCGGATTAGATCACATAATATTTATAAAAAGAAATTTTAAAAAAAGAATCCGGGATTAAAGCTTTTTTTTCTTTATTTATAGTTATTTTTAATGATTTGTTTTTCAAAAATTATCCTCTACAAAAATAAATTATAAGATAAAATTGTTTTTAAAACTTTTAAATTTTTATTCAAATTTGAAAATTAAAATTTTATATATACATTTTTTTTTTCTATTTCATGAACCACTTGTCCCATTTTCACAATTTATTTTATGTCCTAACCGTACTGATTGCAGAAGAATTTTCTTATTAATTTATCTTCAAGATTTATGAAAACATTGCTTACAAAATTGATAGTAAATTAAAACGTCAAATGTGGCAATCTCAAAAGTTTCCTCTATTTGTGCAAGTTAATAAAATCTGTAGGGCGATTTAAACCAGAAACTAAACAACATTGATCTATGTCAGGGACTATCTGAATCTGAAGTTTTAGAAAAACCCGCTCATTAATTCTTAAGATACAGCTATTGTAATAATCATGAATAATGCAGCATGGTAGCACCACCTGTAGAACGATATACATCAAAAACTAATCTGATTTATTTTATATAAATTTCTAACAGAATCTAAAGTTTTGTGGAGTTCCGTACATTAGTTCTTGAGATAGAGCGCCCACAAAATTTTTGTCATATACACACAGACAGGCAAACAGACTGACAAACTTTGACAGACATTTTGTAAAAACATTTTTTTCGGGTTCTCTGGCCCTTAAAATGTGTAAATTCGTTGAAAACAGAGTTTCGAAAATTTTTATTTATCCAATATTTTCTTCTTGTAAAGATAGGAAAAAGTAAAAAGTTTTTAAAGATTTGAAATTTTTATTTAAATTTGAAAAATAAAATTTTAAACATACATAATTTTTTATCTAACTCATGAATCACTTGTCCAATTCCATAACATATTTTGTGTCATAACCGTACTGTGTGCAGAAAAGTTATTTTTATTAATTTATCTTCAAGATTTATAAAAATATTGCTCACAAAATTTATAATAAACTAGCTGCACCCGTCGAAATTCGACGGAAAATAATTTATATTAGATATGATATACATCAGTCTTATATACACAATAAGATACTGAGCGAAATAAACAATTTCAATCTCTTAAAATAGGGATACCATAACATTCCATGTTAAAGATACACAAACTTCAGAAAATAACAAAAAACAAGAAAAATAATTCGTAAAGTGTTATGTTGGGCTTAACTTCAGTTACAAATCTTTTTAATGTGGTTTCTAGAACCTTAAACATTATTTAAATTCCAAATTATTCAGGAAGTTAATATAATATAATACCTCAGATGGCGAAATAAAAAATATCTGCATAGTTTATTTTTTCTCCGTTTAAATATCGCTTGGTAACTGTAAAATAATTATACTATCAACAAAACATTTTAATTATAATAGAAACAGGGAGTTATTAAACTGCTTAATCATCCCACTACATATTTACAGCGCTTGTAATAAATTCAATTTATTTATTGGTTTGTAGCCTCCATGAACTTGTCAAAATTAATTTTATTGTCATGACAACGAAGAGAAAAACGATATCTTTGCTATTAAAAAGAATAAAAACTTTGTGTTTGTTATTGATATGTAGAAAACGTTTTATTTATTTTTATTTTAAATAATAATTTAATACAACGAAATGAATTTAATTAATTTTTAAAATTATGTAAAATAGAAATATCATAATACCGGCATATCACAGGTTTTATTCTTTTTTTTTCTTTCTAATATGACATCATTTATACCTTCAGAAACACTGAACTTTTCCGAAATAAAAGTGTGATTTACGCTGTTATTTAAAAATTCTTTAGTTTCATAAAATATTTATTATAATTAAATGCAAATGGCGCAATTTATAGAAATATTTTCATTTATGCATACCAAAAACTTTTAAATAAATAGAATTCTGTTTATTTAGATGCAGGAATAAAAGTCAGTGAATATGACATCATCACTGACCCAGCTATAACAATATATATTATATTCATGGAACAAATTTATCTGGCCTCCGAATGACGAAATTATTTCCATGAAAAAAAAATTCGCTTTAGATATTGTATTTTATTAACGTTTATTTTCTGCTATTTTATTTACATAATATTTAATAATAATACTCAGCAAATAATCTGTGTATTGTACCGCGATAAGTGAATAATTATGCACAATCATTCTATTAGGATTAAATTTCACGAAAACCATTATTTTTTTTTCTTTATGAAACGCGATGGCACATTCACCAATGAAATCAAGCTCCTGATTGGTGGAAAGAAATAAAGCAAAATAAATTTTTATTACAGCGAAGAAAATTTAACCTGTTGCCACTGTTTTGAAGAAATGTCACGAAAAAGCTTTTAAAATTAAAAATAAAATACAAAAATGGACATAAATCAAAAATTATCTAGAAAGGGCACATCTACACATGAACAGCTTTCATAAAAAAAAAAAAAAATATCAAAATCGGGCCAGTAGAAAGCTCAGGGCTGATAACTAAAAAAACAGCCAGGTCTTTTAAATATATAGATTTTTTTAAATGTGGGTTATTGAGAGTAATTTTTCTTTGAGGAATATATTTCCAAATCTTTTGCATAAAATATAAAATGCCCGGAAAACAATTTGATGAAAGCATAACATAAAAACTCTATATAAAATTTGAAACTCTATAAAAAGAATCCATTATCAATTTTTTTCCCCAATATATTATCTTTTTCCTGTTTTGATTAAGTATATTTGTAATTCTTTGAAGCGTTTTTAAGTGTTTCGCGATTTTTTAATACGATTTTCAGAGGGTTTTTTTCTTTCTTTCTTCCTTTTCTTCTTCTTCTTCTTCTTCTTTTTTTTTTTTAACGGAACCGGGGAAATGATGGGTAGGTTAGCTAGTTTATAATAAAATGAGAAATAAGAAATGTAAATTGTTGAAAGTGATTCAAATTCCGAGGAACATATTTTCAAATCTTTTACATACAATAGAAAATATACAGAAGATTAATTATTAGAAAATTTCAAAATCTTCGAGAATTGAATTTTAGCGATAAATTTTTTGAGAAATGGAGAGAAATTTTTATATATGAAAAAAAAAGGAAATGTATTGTGCTTACCTAAACACAACGGTGAAATGATCTTTAAAACATATCCAAAATCAACATCACCGATGATGCATGCAGCATTTTGATCAGGGACGTAGTGGAGAGTATAAGGGGGTATACGCCGTATACCCTCTGGATTTTTTTAAGGAACACAGTATACCGCCTGTTTCTCAAGAAAGCTACAATATATACACTCTTGGGTATACCCTCTACTTAAAGCGTATACCTTCGTACGTAGCGTACTATAATTTTTTTACGACTACACCACGAAAATTTTGATAGAACATAGCTTCGAGTCAATTGATCGAAGCTGTCGGGGAATTTCCTTTTTGAAATTTGGTTGTTTCAGTTGCTAGAGTCTATGTTGACGTAAACATAAATAAAAACCTGGCAACGTGCAAACAAATCGATGTTCCAAATATATGTTTTTCTAAAGAGCAAGGTCAAACTTTTGCTGCTTTCCGATAAAATTATTACTAAAAGAAAGCATTTCGGCTGTAGGAAACGGAATATTCCATGAATTGTTTTCTTAGCATATAGGAGTGAGATAAATATAGATTCTTGCATTACAAAAATACATATTTTTTAACTATAAAAAAGGTTTCTTTTTATTTTTGATGAAAAATGTGCCTTCTGGGCTGATTTTCCCCCTCGATATTGCGCTATTTTTTTCTTTCGTTTGGTCTAAAAAGGCATTAAATAATTGCAACGGGAAACATGGGGCGGGGGGAGGGGATATGTTTTCGACGACTGCATAATTTGCTTGATAAAATATTGACATTTATCCGAAAATAAATCACTTATATTTATAACTACTTATTTATTCTTATTTTTCAACGTGGAAAACCTGAATGAAACATTTTGATTTTCAAACTGATTATTTCCACTTTGCGTCTGAATTCAACTCGATTATTGATTAAAAGTTTAGTACATTGTATTGAAATTATTGAAATTAAACATAGTGATTGTATAAAATTAAGTTTCTTTTTTCAATCAAAGTACTTTAGTAACAATCAATTAATTTCAACTATAACATACTATATATCAAATTATAATAATCGATTTCGTAATGCTATTTACGAAATTAAAGTTTCATTAAAAAAAATAAATAATATAATACAATTAAAACGAAATTTAACAGAAATATAATCGAACGATGCATTGAAACCACTAAAATTATAGAAATTATAAATTTTATTTCAGATAGCGAAATCTTGGGCGATTTCTTTTGCTGATGATTCCGCGCATGCTGCTAATACGTCTTTACTAGATTTCAAAACTTTATTTAGAAATATTAAAAATATTTCTTTTTGATTAAAATGTTTTTCTGGTATTTTTAGTATGTAATCCAAACAAATAATTTTTAATGTAAAAGTAATTATTAGAGATTTCAATAATAATTTTTAAATAGTGATTTTCACCTAAATTCTGTAACCCGATTAGGCCATCTTAGATCACCTAATATTTATTTTGAAACATTTTTAATGTATCAAAATTTTACGGTCTTTGTTTACAGTTGTTTTTTAATGATTTTTTCCTCCGAAATGCGTGTTTCCGTAAAGATTACTTTTATATTTATAAAATATTGTATCGAAATTATTAAAATCGAACAGAGAGATTGAATAAAATTAATTATGTTATGTACAAAATTTAACAGAGATATAATCGGACGATGCATTTAAACCACTGAAATTATCGAAATCGGAAACTAGTCGTTGGGGGCCACCGTAATACTTACCTATCATGGATATGTATATGAAAATAAAACATGTGAAACTATTATTACAATGCATTGCAATTCATAACCAAAATTCAAATATTGTTAATATACATAGTAATGCTATATTAAAGAACTGCTGATGTACCAATTTCGACAAATTATATAAAACACCAAACTACTCAAGTAGTACCGAACTACGTAAAAGAAATATCCTTATAACTCCAAAAATAATAATTCTATTAACTAACAATTAACTGCGTCGGATTCAGCGTCTCATTTCCAATTAAAATATACTTCTGAATTGAAATTTGAATGAAATACAGGGTCATGAAAAATCGAAGAATGTGGAAAACAAGATTACAAATATCTCGAGAACTAATAATCCGATCGACTTCGTTCTATATGCAAAATGTGTGTTATTTTATTGAATTTTACGTCCATTCCTTAGAACAAAAAAATTCGAAAGTTTTTATATACCTGTCATAAAAAAGAATTTTTCGAGAGTCTGAAAAAAATAGTTTCAGATAATCGAGGTTGCTCATATTAAATAGGGTTTGTCCCATTCTTACATACTAACTACATACAAAATTTCAAGTCTCTATCTCAATTTGTTCGGGAGATAGAGCGTTTACAGACATACAGACAGACGGACGGCAATTTTTTTTTTTCTAAAAATATGTTTTTAGGAATCTCCACTATCTAAAACGTGTAAATCCGTCAAAAAAATTTTTCGATTTTCAAAACGATTGCAAGACTTACCCTATACTACGTATGATGGGTAAGTAAAGCTGTTTCAAATAGCGAAATCTTGGACGATTTCTTCGGCTAATGTCTCCGGGCATGATGCAGATACGAAAGTATTGCTTTTAATAGATTTCGAAACATTATTTAGATACATTAAAAATATTTATTTTTTATTGAAATGTTTTTTTTTTTTTTTTTTTTTTTTTGGTTTTTTTTTGTAGGTAATACAAAACAGATAAAGTTAATCTAAAAGTAATTATTAGAGTTTTCAATAATAATTTTTGAATAGTGATTTTCACCAGAATTTTGTAACCCAATTAGGCCATCTTAGATCACATAATATTTATTTTTTATACATTTTTAAAGTATCCGGATGGGTCAAACTTTTACTTTCTTTGTTTACAGTTTTTAAATGATTTTTTATTCTGAAATGCATGTTTCTGTAAAGATTACTTTTATATATATATAATAATAAAACTTTGAATTTTTTAGTTTGAAATTTGAAATTTGAAAAGTATAAAGATTCTGTTATGTCTAGAAAATCACTTATCCGGTTTCATTACTTTTTTTTACTGCTGTATGCAAAAAGAACTTTTTTTTTTAATTATGTTCAAGATTTCTAAAAGTATTACTTACAAAATTTATAATGAATTTAAAAATAAAACAAGTTGGGAATTGAAAGTCAGGCGTATCAAATGAGGTGCGTTCATACTATAGCAAAGTTTTAAAAACATACAGTACTTCGGATACAATACAGCATCCAAAATCTTTTGTGTGTTCCTGTAAATATTAAACGCTTTCTGTTACACAGGAATTAACTTATAGTAAACCTGAATAACGCATACCAATTTCATAAAATGTTAAAAAGTTTAATATAATTATAATGTACACCAAACAGTTTCCCCCCTATACTATTATGTAATAGAATATTTTTGTGTGGCTTTGTATATTAATAAAAGGTATTCTTTCACCACAGATTGTACAGAAAATATATTATAGTCATATATTTTAGCATATATTTCATAGATGCATACGGATTGAAAGAATGTAACATCTCTAAAATGCACTTGAAACTATTTTTTTACTATGACCGTAATGTAACGGAATAATTTTCATGGTCCCTGTAATTGAACTATGCATCCGATTTTCATAAAATTTGAAATGACTCAACTAAATTATGTAATAATTATATATTTTTAATTTCGAACGACTCAATTGTGGATTTTTTGTTTTTTATATATGACAGACGGGCAGATTGAACGATGACTATAAGTGCTAAGTACTTACATAACTACGAACGTACCTAAAAAAAAGCGGATTTTTCTGAGTGATTTTTACTTTGAGAAATATGTTTTCAAAAATTTCATATTAAATTAAATATGCAGAAGATATATTTTTAAAATAACAACATAAGAACTCTGTATAGAATATTATACACATTTCTTACAAGAAGTGTGTCATATATCGTTATAAACATGACATTGTGAAAAAAAATCCGTTACGAGATTAATGGACTAAGTGGGATGATGAACGTTAATTTTATTGTTTTAATTTCCGTCCCATAGATATGAAATTTTGTGGAAGTATACATTTCCCATTTGTAATATACTTAAGTACACCCTTCATTCTCAATACTGGACTTTTCGCAATAAACCCTAAAAGCGAATATCCAAACTCTCTTTATGTGAGATAGAGCACGGTTAGATGAGAGACAGGTAAACAGAAAACATAAACACTTTTCTATTATGTTGGAATGTTTAAAAAACAAAGATCAGACCTGTACAAGCGTTGAGTAAATAGTAGTAAATAATAAACTTTAAAATATTTCTAACCTTATTATTAAAAAATGCATAAAATTATAAAATACTCCATGCGTCGTAATTTTTGAGATATTTCCTCATTGTTGGATTGTAATAACTTAAAACCCTATTACAAAAAAAATCTGTGTATCGATTGTTTAATATGTTGAATAGTTAATTTTCAAAGTTTTTTTTCTGATTTCAATATCAATTTTCATCAAAATTTTGCCTTTAAAAAATTAAAAAAAATTAATTGTCTTAATGAAGTCGGATTTTAAAATGCATACAAAGTTTATTTGTAAGAAATATCAGGATTGGTCTTCGTCAATTTCATGAATTTTGATTGAATCGTAGGACGCATGGAGTATTTCAAAAATCTATAAATGTTAAACGATCCACAAAAAAGTTTTACAGTACATTAAAGGACCTAAAAAGTTTTCCTGTGCAAAATTCAAACGTTTGAAACTTTGCGAAAAATAATCGCATCTTGCAAAAGACTCTGAACAAACTATAAAATAATAATGGGCATTTAACGATCTCGATCAGTATAAAGCGAGTTTCTATCTGCGAGCAACTGGCTTAGCCTTTTGCTCAACGGTTAACGCACTCGCTTCCTGATCACGTGGTCCTCAAATTAAAACCAACCGGTGCCAATCTCCTTCGTTGATGACCCTGGGCACGCACGCAAATCTCTCTCTCACCATCAACTTCCAGCGCACAACAATCAACTCACCTCATTATCAACAGATGGCAGCACCAAACAAAATCTCTCAACGCAAAGCCTGTCCTCGCATCACACTATGCGTACGACAGCATTCAATGACGAGTGCATATCGCTCGTTAGACGTCAGTAATACGTCTTTCTCACTGGGGGCATACTCTGTAACGATCTCGATCAGTATAAAGCGAGTTAGTACCTGCGAGTAACTGGCTTGGACTTTTGCTCAACGGTTAACGCACTCGCTTCCTGATCACGAGGTCCTCAGATCAAAAACAACCGGTGCCAATCTCCCTCAGGCACAAAAATAGTCTGATTTTTGAGGCAATTTTTTGCTCACATTAAAGTCTATGGTGTTCGTAAAATTTAAGTTACAAAGGTGGGGGGAGAGACTTATTAGTACAACACAAAAATTGTTTTATCAGTTCATGTCATCATCATAGTGTTAAGTAGTTTACTTTATTAAACTTATTAAACTTTTTAATATTGCTTATCCATTATACGTAGTATATGGTAAGTCATATAATTGTTTTGAAAATCGAAAACAAATTATTGACTAATTTACATGTTTCAGACGTAGAGATTCTGAAAAACATATTTTTAGAAAAAAATTTGCCGCCCGTGTGTCTGTCTGTCTAATTTTTTCTCCCGAACTAATTTTTTTGTAACTGCTCATATTATCATCTTACAGTTATGCGGAATACTTTAATCAACATATTTAACTTTTTTGTATTTTATTTAGAAAAAAACCTTTTTTTTTTAGATTATTCCTGCCCGAAGCCCCCTTAAAGATCCAAAAACACTCGAAAAGATATACTTAACACAAAGTTAGCCCGAAAGTAATACTTAATTTTACAATTTTGCTGATAGAGCAGGTTATTTGTTAAAAGCAAGGAAATTCTGGCAGATGTAAAGAAAGAAAATGTATTTGACTTACCCTATCACAATAATCTTTAAAATAACGCCTATAATCACCAGCGGCGATTATTGGCAAATTTTATTAGGACGTCGGTCGTTTTGAGTAAATTGATTCTAGCTGTCGGGGATTTCCCCCTTTAAAATTGCTTTGTTTCGGTTGCTAGATTCCGAGGTTGTCGAAAACGCAAACCAAAACCTGGACAACAAACAAACAAATCGGTACGTCGAATAAAATGCAAGGTGAAACAGATATTGATTTTCAATAAAGTGACATTAAAGAAGTATGGTAGTTTATTTGGATAACAGAAAAATGCGTGCTTTTATTGAACATCTAAATGCAAGGTAAGGGCAGGTAACTCTCGAATAAAGAACACGAATTTTGAATATTTTTAAATCATTATTCAATTTTATTGCGAAATGTGTTTTCTGAACTCTGTTTATAGACATTGCGTGTTGGGATGCCAGACATTTACCTGAGGGCATTTCCACGAGCACTTGTCGAGTAAGTATTAGTAACTTAAAAGTTGTTTCCCACCGTTATTTTCGAAAGGTTTGCATGGCCTTATTCAATTAGTGAAATATCTCTAATAAATTAAATCACATTTTTTCGTTCTGAAAATACAAGTATCCAAAATCGTAGTATGTGTCTTACACGACATGTGCTCATGGAAATACCCCTGAATGGAATGAAATTAAAAGAATCCATTGAAATAAAAGAAATATTAAAATATATAAGCACATAAAAAACTAGTTGTTGGAGGCCACCGTAATACTTACCCATCATGGATATGCATAACATAATATATGAAAACATAACATGTAAACAATTTATAAAATGCATTACAATTCCAAAACAAAATATAAACGTATATTTAAGTATTTTTAACACATCATCATGCTCAATTAATGAATTTCTGATGAACCAATTTCGATAAATTGTATGAAACGCCAAACTATTCTACTAGCACTGAATTTCGTAAAAGAAACATCCTTATAACTCTAAAAATAATTATCATATTCACTAACAGTTTCTTGCATCGAATTAAGTGTCTCATTTCCAATTAAAAGATATCTTTGAATTGAAATTTGAATGAAATACAGGGTCATGAAAAATCAAAGAATGTGAAAAACAGGATTAGAAATATCTCGACAACTAATAATCCGATCGACTTCGCTTTTTATGCAAAATTTGTGTTAATTTATTACCTTTTACGTCCATTCCTTAAAATAAAAAAATTCGAAAATTTTTATATACCTTTCATCAGACCGAATTTTTCGAGAGTCCAATAAAAATAGTTCCGGATAATCAAGGTTACTGATATTAAATAGGCTTCCTTCCATTCTTACATACTAAGCACATACAAAATTTCATGTCCTTATCTCAATTTGTTCGGGAGATAGAGCGGTTACAGACAGACAGACAGACACACAGACGGACGAACGGCAAATTTTTTTTTTCTAAAAATATGTTTTCGGAATCTCCAGTGTCCGAAACGCGTAAATCCGTCAAAAAAAAAAAAAAAAAAAAAAAAAAAAAATTCGATTTTCAAAACGATTGCAAGACTTACCCTATACTACGTATGATGGGTAAGTAATAATAACAAAAGCATATGATAAAACGCAATTTCCACCTTGTTTTTAACACAAAATATATAATATGAACTTTAAAATGTTCAGGTTTACTTAAAAAGCTATTAAAACATTTAGAGATGTAAATAGTTAATTTTATTCAAAAATATCCTAGTACTTTCAAGACTTAATCGGGCTCTTCCTCAGTGAATATTTTTGTTTAGTCATACAAATACATGATTACATGAATACAAATAAGGCTTGATTTACGCTTGAAAGCACTAAGATGTTTTAAATAAAATTAGCTATTAACATCTCTACTTGATTATTTTAATCAAATTTTAAGTAAACCTGAATATTTTAAAGTTCATATTATTTTTAAAAGCTCTTGAGAGATTTTTTTTTCATGTCAACCTTAGCTTTATGAAGTCTGCAGTTTTATATTTTATTTATCAATATTAGGAAATGTTCCCCCATGACGAAACATATGGTATCTGCATGTAGTTACTCCTCTTTACACCGCGGTTGTCGCTTGAATTAAAGAAAAGCGGAATAACGGAAGGTATTTAAAAATTAAGAACTATGATAATCAAAAAGTATATCGAAATTCATCTCAAAGACACAAATAAAATGTCGAAATTGCTTATGCATGCATATATATAAAAAAAACTCTTCAAAAATTAGTCAAAATTCGTTAAAATCCAAAAAGTTTTTTTGCCGATGCATTTGGCCATCATCAGTGGAAAACTAAATGTCGTTGTGTCTGTTTGTGCCTAGTTGCGAAGATAAGGTGACAAAAGCAGACAGTTTTTTTTAACACTTTCTTCTATTACCTATCCTTCACACCACCCTTAATCTAGAATTGTCACTTCCGGACGATTTTCGCGCAGGAGCAAAAAAAACACGAAGACATTTAGTTTATCACTGATGGTGGCGCTATGCGTTTCGGATTTTAGTAGATTTTTAATACATTTAAATACTTTCATTGATATGGTTGCACATTTAAGAAATTTAATGCATTGTATTAGTTCTTCTTTCTATGAATTTTAATTATTTACTCAAGATAGCAGTACACTTTAATTTATAATAAATGTAATATTTCACATTACATTGCCCTATGTATACAACTTCACCATCGATTTTCATGAAAGATTAATGTTTTAGTAAAAGCTCATTACAATTCCATGAAAAAAATGATTTAAAAGTACATTGAAGTAATATACAGACATACAAACAATAAATACAATAAATCCAAATGGAGTGAAAAATTAGCCGCAGCCAGGAATCGATACCGTAACCACGGCACTCCAGGCAGTTGCTCTAATCACTGAGCTACTCCGACCAAATGCTGTATGTGGTACCAGGTCCGATTCCTGGCTCTGGCTAATTTTTCACTCCATTTGGGTTTATTGTATTTATTGTTTATATATCTGTATATTATATGTATGTACCTTTATAATTTGAATGTAGGCGTTATTTGTGCGTGTATGTGTGTTTTAAAAAATGATGTTCGGTGTAATTTGGAGCGATTCAAAAAGAATAGGACGCCAATTCTTCATTTTTACGGTACTGTCTCTCCCTCGATTTGCGACAGGAAATTTTGGCACATAAAAGATACCGATTAGTAGAATAAAATTATTTCAATATTCCACGTGATACCTTGGCATAAAATGAACAGGACGCCAATTCTTAATTTTAGTGGCATTATAACGGAATCAAGTCACGACTAGAAAATTTATCGATTTAATAGCCAGAGTAGTACAATACAAATATTTCAACCAGTTTCGTCATATGTTGGTGCGAGATGAGAAGAAAGAGGATAAAAGATGCAAATTGTTAATTATCTATAATTAATTTTCTGCTCACCTCACACCAAGGTATAACGAGGCAGATTGAGGAAGACTGAAATATTTATATTATTTAAGCTGTATCTTTAATGCGAAAAATTTTCAGGCCGTAACTACTTTACGTGATAGTATCGTCATAATTACAAACCATACTGAGAAAAAATATTGTTCGGACATCTAGAATCTAAGTTATGGCTGTAGAAAAAATAGTTCCATGTCATCCCTATAAATTCTAGCTCCCTTTTCTAGAGAGTTCTAGAGTCTTCTACTGGAATTCAAAAGCCTTACCTGTATTCTCATAGTCAAACTTATTTAAAAATCTCCACAAATCGATGCGAACACAAGAGGTTAGTCTTCGTAACTATAATTCTACTTTATTAAACCATTTATTCCAGAAATCAAGCGATAATTACTCGTTACTGAAAGAATTCAATATCGTTTCGTCGGCTACAAAACAAGAGACTAGAAATTCTAGATCATTTCGTCTATTCGGCTTGGTTGTTTATCCCATTCGTAGAATTCAGTAATCTATAATTCTAGTTTAAGGATTTAGGAAATGACTAACTATTCATTTTAGGTGAAGGAGTTAGTTTTTATCTCAGTGCGGTGGCCCGCTCTGCTTATTTCGTGCAAGATGTGACGAGGCATATTAAAATAATGTCATTGTAGTAATCTGCATTGTTAATTTCTTAAATTTTCAGACCATAACTCTATGACGTGATAATACCTCCACAATTAAATATAGGCGTCCCGTTCTACTAATCTCGTACCAAAACATGACGAGGCAGACTGGAATATTCTTTTTGTGTTAATTTGTATCTTTTACAAGCTTAACTGTTCAGGCCGTAACTAGGTGAAGTAATAATACCGCCAAAATTAAATACTGGCGCCTCATTCTGCAAACCCCTACCAAAATATGAGGGGCCAGACTTAGATAATATTATTGCATTAAACGGTATCTTTTATGCCTTAAACGTTCAAGCCGCAAATTGAAGGTCAAAAATACCGCCAAAATATTGTAATGGCGTTTCACTCTGCTCATTTCGTACCAAGAAATAATGAGGCAGACTTAAATATTTTTAGTTTATTAATCTGTATCTATAATGTCCTAAACTTTTAGAACGCAACTTGATGACTGGATAATATATACAAAATTAAGAACTGATGCCCCTTTTAAGCATTTTCAGCGGAGAGATTTTTTATTTAGTTTTATAAACGTTGTAGAGAATTATACAATGTAAAATTTCCGAAGCGTTTTAGTTTCCTAATAAATTCTCAAATTTCGGTTTTTGCTCGATGATTATATTATCATTCGTTGATAAAGAAATTAACCATAATAATCTTAGTTCTTTAAACAGATACTAGCCATAAATAGTTCTTACTGGCTCAATTACAATCGTTATTTATAAAGCATAAATTTCATATCAGAAATATACAATTAATGACCATACAATAAAATA
Organism: Maratus speculifer; assembly: GCA_964019185.1. Classification (NCBI taxonomy): domain Eukaryota; kingdom Metazoa; phylum Arthropoda; class Arachnida; order Araneae; family Salticidae; genus Maratus; species Maratus speculifer. The sequence goes on from OZ025303.1 coordinate 29,712,868, forward strand.
AAATAAAAGTGAAAATGATTCCATTTGGCAATATCAAATATTTTTGATATCACACATAAAAATGTCATTATCGAAAACCATTGTATGATAAGATCAATCCTGCGGAATAAGCTTATCAGCATGATACAAGTACCTGAAAAAAAAACTGTCATTGAAATGCATTGTTGAAAATATTTTTTCCTTTTCAACTTGTTTTTATCAGGTAAAATAAAAACTACAGTCATTTGTAAAACCTTTTTTTTTTTGCCTAGTTATACGTATACTAGATGTCCACTCTCAATGATGTCCAACGGCTAATTACTAAAGTGTTAGACATAAAATACAGTTCCAATTACAGAAATATTTTAAAAGAGGTAAAGAGAACTTTTAAAAGCGATTTTGGCCAATAAAAATATTTCTTGAAAGATTACGAAATTTAATTTTTTATGTGGTTTCTTGGTGCTATAATTTAGTAAATTTTTCCTATTTTTCGACAAGTAACACAAAATGTCCCATTTTACTGCGATTAAAACTTACCGAATAATATCTGTGTAAAGCTGGAGCCTCATTTTTGCTGCAAAATAGAGGTCATTTATTATTTTAACAGAAATATCGTCATTTGCATTAATCAAGAAAGAAAAAAAGTCATGCGTCAAGCATAGATTAAGAAGCATTTTCCAACACATACAGAATAATGTAGCAACCTTCAGAAAAATTAAAATATTACGTCTCATTTCACACCACGTAAATTTATTAAGCGTTTCAAAACAAAATTTCAGCTGTTCCCTTAAACAATCGGAAAATTATTTTTTAGGAACCCTCTATATGATATAGAGACTTGTATCTATTAACAAGATGCGTTCCAAAATTTAGTTCTTTTAAAAGATACATATACACACAGTCAAAGTTCTATAATCCGCACATGTTGGAGCCGAAGGCTGTGCGGATTTTGGAATATTGTGGATTATAGAGTATTATGAATTATACGTCATTTTATTATTCCCAGGCAGCATTTTAATTCTATAATCAGTATAACATGTAAAGATAAATATAAAATCCAATAACTAATTTAATAGGCTATCTCAAAAGTGCTTTTTTAAAGTTATCTTTTTAAAAAATTTATATATGTGTGCATTTAAATAAAAATAAATACACATATTTCATAATACAGTTTGTTTTTTACTGTTAATAAAATAAAAGCGTTATAAATTTAAAAAAAAAATTGATGTTTTATTATGTATTTCTTTCAAATATTTATTTGTTTAAAAAAATAATTTTTGGATCACGAATTGGTAATTTAAAAAAAAAAAATGTTTATTTCACTGTTTACATTTGTAAAGTAACGCGAATAATAGAAAATTGCGGATTATAGGTGCGCGGATTATCGATCCTTGACTGTATTTCAATAAAAATTCCCCTTTAGAAATTTTTTCTAATAAGAAGAATGGTATGCGAATACTCTTGTGGAGCACTGTATATGAGGTATAGAATTTATATAAAAATAATAATATGCAAAAAACTACTTACATTTAAAAGCACATATGGAATTTTTAAACCTATTCTTCAGCAATTATTAAGCAAAGAAAATACTGTAACCGATTTCTTTTGCATGCTCCTGTAACAAAAAATGTTATGAATGTTCTGTTAAACGTGATCGTAGTGAAATTCAGTGACTTATATCAAATTCAATACATTTGAAATAGTACAATGTCACTAAAAACTCTGCAAATGATTTTCCTCCATATACCATAATGTAATCGAATTCTTTCGAGTGTCCCTGCAAAGGATACATATTTCATATACAATTTCAAACATGCTTTGGTGACCCTAAATAACCTTTATCAAATGTTTGAAAATCCAGGTATATTTAAGGGAGTTAGAGCGTGGACGGACTACCAGACGGACAGACAAAGCGAAAGCATAAGCACTTTTAAACTTTGTTGAAAAGTGCTAAATATTGAAAATAAAGAGCAGAAATTATCAACTTTAGCTACCTCATACTAAAAGACAAAGAAAAAAGTCAAGAAAGAAAATTAATGAGTAAAGCATAGATTAAGAAACACTTTCAAGCACATTCAGAACAATGCAACGAAACGTCACCGTTCAAAAATATGAAATATTCTGTATAATTCAAACTTATGGAAACCCATGACATATTTTAAACCCAATTTCAGCTGTTCTCATCTACATCTGATTTTTTTTTTTTTTTTTTTTTTTTGGCAGCACCCTGTTTATGTTAATAAGATTTGTAGCTATTAACAATATGCATGCCAAAGTTGAATTCACTAAGATATACATTTACCTCAGTTGAAAATTTACCTTCAGTAATTTCCTCTAATAAAATGAATTATACGTGAATACTTTTGTGCAGCCCTGTATATGAGGTACAGAATTTATAGCCATATAATGAACAACATGCAAAATAGCAGTTAAATTTCAAAGCGCATACAAAATCTTTAAACGCACATTCCAGCCATTGTTACTCGAAGACAGTAGTGTAATCGATTTCTTTCGTGCGTCCCTGTAAACGAAAAAAAAAATACTATGAATGCCCTATTATAACGTAATCATAGTGAAATTCAGGTATTTAAATTAGTTTCAATGTATTTGAAATAGCGTAATCTCATTAAAATTCTCTTCGAACGATTTCCCCCTCCCCCTTTATATTGTAATGCAATTCTTTTGAGTGCCCCTGTAAATGAATAAAAAGAGCTATGAAACATAATCGTAGTGAAACTCAGTTTCAGTATCTATAAAATAGCTTAATCTCATTAAACACTCTTCAAGCAATTTTCTCTCCTATACTATAAAGTGTCGGAATTCTTTTGAGTGCTCCTGTAAATGAACTATTAATCTCACATATTTCCTGTACATACCAAACATGCTTTAGTGACCCTAAATAACCTTTATCAATTGGATGAAAATCGCAGTTTATTTACGGGAGTAAGAATGTGGACAGACGGACAGACAAACCGAATGCATAAACTTAATAATTTAACACTTTCCAACAATGTTGAAAATTTCAACATTGTTGGAAAGTGTTAAATTATGACAACTAAATTATTACGGCTGTAATTTTCAGGAGTGAATATAAAAGGCAATAAAAAAACATAAATTTTGCATAAAAATGAAGTTGAACAGATAATAAGATGCCGAGATATTTGTTATTCTATTTTCCATACTCTTCGATTTTTTATGACCCTGTATTCCATTCAAATATATATTTTCATTGGAAATGAGATGCTTCATCTGAATCAATAAACTATTTTTTAACAGGTTTATCTTTTTTGGAGTTATAAGGATGTTTCTTTTACTTTTTGATTAGTACGTCGACTAAAACACTATCGCCAAACTATAAGATTAAAAGCTAATACTAGCTTATCGTAAATGTCACGATATTTTGACATTAAATATATTACATGAGTATGTACATCATAACTGATTTTTAATTTGACGGTTTATTTGTACTTTTATTAATCTTTTATTAATTTATTTATTCTTTCGTTATTTAAAATAAGTCTGTCCGTCCGTCTATCTGTCCGCATATAGCAGAGCATAAACTACTCAGCCAATCGTCGATGTTTAAAATATATAATTAATGCATAATTTCGTCGAGTCATTTCAAATTTTCTGAAAATTGGATGTATAGTTTAATTACAGGTGCAATCAAAAGTATTCTATTACATTACGATCAGTAAGAAAGAATGGTTTTAAAAACATTTTAATGATGTTACACTCTTTCGAATATAATATAATTGACATGAATTTATGAAGTTACTAAAATATAGATTCTCTATATTTTGTGATGCAAAAAATATTTTTTATTAATTTAAAGGGCAACACAAAATTATTCCTCTGTAATAATGGTGTACGAAGGGACATTGTTTGGGACGTGTTTTAATAATGTTAAACTATTTCACATTTTATGAAATTGTTATATGTTGCTGAGGTTTAACACAAGTTACTTCCTGTATAATAGAAAGTATTCACAGAAACGCACAAAAGATTTCAACCACTATACTGTTTCGGAAATACTGTACACTATACCATCAAGATTTAAATACTTTTAAAACTTCGTTATAGTAAAAATGCACCTCATTTGCTACGCTTCATGTGTAATTTACAACTTTTTTTTTTTTTTTTTTGAAAACTTTAAAAAGTAGATTTGACTTACACTCTATTCTTACAGAGTATGAAGGTCATAATGGAAGTTTTTCATGTCATAACTTATTTCATCGATAAAACCGCCGTTCTATCTAAAATATTGACGTATTTTCAAAGTATTTATATGAGTATTCATACGTTATCATGAACTGGCTGGACTTATATGTAAATAAATACATGTAATATGTCGGTAGTTATTTCCACGAGGTAGAACCTGTCGAATTTTGACAGAAAATATTTAAGGAGGAATTCTTTCATTGATTTATAAAAAAAAACTACAAAATTAGTTACAAGAAAAAATATATCTTAAATTGGTTAGTCTAACTCTTAAAGAAATTATATTTAGCCTAAATTTAACGAAATACTATTTCTATAAAAATCAGTTGTAAAAATTGTTAAAATTAAACTTTAATCCAATATGGAAGTATTAAAAAATAATAAAGATACGATATTATGATAAAGTTAACAATTAACGCAATACTTGCATAAGCAAGTATTCCAAAAGGTAAAAAAAAAGCAATATTCTTTCCAGTTTGTCCATCATAGAATTCTTTTCCAATGAAATCTAAATTCGACATCATTTTCCCCCCCATATCCAAATTTACGTATGCACCTTTCACATCCTTTTTGACCTTTTTAAGAAAATTGGTATTTTAATTTGATCATTTTAATTCAAAATTTGAAGTCTCTATGCTATTAACTGAAACAAATTCTAAACTATTTATATTCTCTTAAGTGTAAATGAAATTCAAATCCATCGGATTTTATAACAGAAGATAGACACAGAACGTATTTAATTATATTTTTTTTTCACTTTTTATGATAACATAAAGATGAAGTAATCATTTTTTTCCTTTTTCCCTTTTCTATTGATAGAAGATTTTTTTTCCCTACACAACGGTGTAAAATTTGAAAGTATGCAATAAATAAGTATGCAAATTAAAAGTTCAAAAATTTGCAATAGTAAAATTTGCAATACTGAAATTTCATTTCAAATTTGAAGGTGTTGTCATTCGCAAAATGACATGTGTTACGCACAGATACGTTTGGTCTTTATAATATAGATATTACAATTTTGTACTACAAAAAACAACCCTTTTTCTTTAATATTACAGTTTATCGGCCTTATTATTCCTTTTCGTAACAAAATTATATTTACAATTATACAATGTAATATACAATTGTAATATACAATTGTTACAATATGATATTACAATTTTGTACTACAAAAAACAACCCTTTTTCTTTAATATTACAGCTTATCGGCCTTATTATTCCTTTTCGTAACAAAAGTAAACATTTTCGAAATTGGCACCCATTGTTATCTTATCCACAGGTGTTAGAGCCAGAACATTTTTTTTCTTTCTTTTTTTTCTTTTTCACTCCGTTTTCTTTATTGGCTTCATCGATAAATCTGTAGGAGATAAGTAATTTTAAATTTCTTTGAAATGTGACACATGTTAATTTTTTTTAAGTTTATCTCATATGCGTTATACGTTTAAGTTTTATATGTTTCAGAAAAAACGAAATAGTTAGAAATTCATGAATAGTAAAGAAAAATTTCTTCATTTTGAGAACATATTCGATTCTTATCAGGATTTTATTTGAAAGAGTATATTTAATCTAGATAAAGGAGCCTTTTTTTACAGCAACCTTTATTACAGCTTTTTAACAAATGCGAAATCAAAACTCATTATCATTTTTAAGCAATTTTTAACGCAGTTAAAATAATTTTCTATAAATTCGATTTGTCTGTAAGGCCCACCAGTGGTTGAGAGGTTTTGCTCTGAAAGATGAAAGTGCTGGGCTCGAACATAATAGCACTCGTCGTCCTAAATGTTCGAAATTTTCCGCGATTTCTTTCAAACCTTGCGTGAATACGATTAGGATCCCTTAGAAAGATGTTCTTGAAACAGCTTAAATACTAATTATAACATTCACTAAAAACATCATATAATGCGTGCAACATTTAAAGTACTTGTTGTATTTCAACTTTTCACAGGACCACGCAAAAGAATTCATATGCATGATGATCCATGAGAAAGTGGGTTTTCAGTTGTATTGTACATTTTAAAGTTTAATTAAACGTTACTATATCATTCGGTGCGTGTAAATTCTATTGATCGTATACAGGGCTGGCCAAAAGAATTCGAATGGAAATGATTAGTAAAAGTAGGTAAACATTCATTTTCAACCATACTTTTCAGCTGAATTCATTTTTTCACTACTATGGGGTACGAGTACAACATATATAAATTCATATACTGGTCGCCCCAAAAAGATATAAATACATTGCCGCCTATGAATAACAATTAACAGCAAAGCGTTTTCAGTTATGCTGCATGTTTTCCAGAAGAATTAATTTTTTGTATTGTATATAAAAACTAAATTTAAACTGAAGTCCTACAAACCATTCGAGATCTTGGTCTACAGTATCCAAGTCCCAGTTCTTGATTGTGAACACTAATGTACAATACCGCATACGTCCCAGCCAAGTCGTCAGACTAACGTGGAACCCTGAATGTTTAATTTTCCAGCAAATCTGTAGCAAATTTTATTGACATGGAAGAGATATAAGGTTAAGTGAAGCTTGATCAGTCCGCCGCCCGAAAACGAACTAGGGACTTGAAGCTTGTAAACACGCGCACTGAGCATCACGCTAATGGGTTTTATTCTTATATAAAGAATATAGAAATCTATTGATCACATACATGGTTGCAAATATGAGCTCGATACGTTACCATCTACACGTGGTTCCAAAAATAGTTTTTTAACTGTGTTATGCATTTTAACAATTTAGCTATTTCCTTTTATAGTATGAAAAAATAATAATGTGTGAAAAAACAATAATGAAATATTTCATATGCGTTTAAAAGTTTGACTCATTCATGAAATATTAGCAGAATTTAATTAAAAGCCAATCTACTAAATTCACAATTGCTATTCACTGCTACAATATGAAAACAAACACATACCTCATTTAATTATATTCCGGATTTGATTGAAAACTTTGATGACCAAGGTATCATTACGTTTCCGTGCATCACTTCTAAGGTTGAATAATCGGCTTTTTAGTATAGAACCTCACTAAAAGAAAGAAGTTGGAAATTGCACATCAAACGTAACAAATGGGATTCGTTTATACCATAACAAAGTTTTAAAAATATACAGATTTTTATTATTAGATATAATATTATTATTACGATATCTATATTATAAAGGCCAAACGTATCTGTACGTAACGCATACGTCATTTTGCGAATGGCAACATTTTCCCATGCAATTTCAATTTTGCATTTTTCGCTGACTGCAAATTTTATACTTCTAAACATCGTATATTTCCGATTTTTACACCGTTGTATAAAGAAAAAAATGTACTTTTAAATGCAATTTGTTTGAAAGCTGTATCTCAATTTGTTTTTGAGATATTAATTTTTTTATAGTTTTTGTACCAATTCTTAAATTGTGGCAACAGAATCACTTCATTTTCTCTTAATATTGAAAAAAAAAAAAGAAATTAAAATGCGTATATTTTGCAAAAAAACATCGTCTGTTATAAAATTCCGTGATTTTGTTTTTAGTCATCAGTTAAATAACTTCAAGTTTTGAGTTAAAGTGATTTTAAAATGATCAAATTAAAGTACCATTTTTTAAAAAACTTACTGAATACGGATATAAGAAATAAGTGTTTAAATTTTGAGAAGATGTAAATTATGACGGGTTTTAATTACGCGTGAAATTCTATGATCGTGTCCATTTGGAATCGTGTAATTTTAAAAATTTGGACAACTGAGTTTTATAGTGTTTTGTTAATCTTAAATTAAAATAATATTTGTTTTAGAGTTAGACTGATCAATATAAGATGTATTTTTTATAATATTTGTTTGGGAGGTAGACTGATCAATATAAGTTGCATTTTTTACTGTAAGTAATTTTGTAGATTTATTATAAATCAATGATGCAGTTCCTTCTTAAAGATTTTCTTTCGTCCAATTTCGACGGGTTCCACCTCGTAGTTATTAATAGACGTAAACAAGACATACTGCTTTTACATTTCACATTGATATCGTACGATGTGTTTCACATTTCTTCCCTCTAAGACATGTTTCAGACTAAAGCACTTTCCACATCCAAACTGGCTACTTTCGAGCACATGTTTGGATTCATCATTGTTTTTAAATATATAAAACGTGCAGGTGATCCTTTTTTTTAATGTATGCAATTGAACAGTTTTCCATTTTTGGATAAAAGTAGAAAATCGTTCAAAAAACGTCTTTAAAGTTAGCGTTTTGAACTGAACTCCCGGATGCGACAGTACGGTAAAAGAATAAAAAAAACTGCCGTCACGAGGAAAAAGTATCTTAAATCTCAAGATATAATTCATGTATCAGAAAGTAAAAAAAAAATCATTAGATAATACATAATTTGAGTAATTTGAATAATTAAGTCTGCAAATTTCTTTTTTTCTTTTTTTTATGTTTCCAAATGAGGCCATAAATGTGCCAGAAAGTTTGGTGTTGTAGAACAAGGATTTCTTTTCTCTTTTTTTTTGGGGGGGGGGGGAGGGGAGTTATTTTAATAACAGTCGGGAAAAATGCGCCCAAGTTATAATTTTCCTCTAATTCAAAGTCTTAGAGTAAACGCGTAGATCGCTGATCACCAGTTCAGAAACCAATTGAGAATTTTGAAAAAAATGTCACACATATAGCTCATTCTACACTCTCCCCCCCTCCCAACCTCAGACACACACACACACACAGAGGAAAAATAATGCAGAAATAAAAATATCATCTTTAACTGGTGTAACTTTTTGAATATCTGCATCTTTTAAAACTGTATTAACCCCTTAACGCGCAGTGTTGCCGGGTCGGCAACACCTAAAGTGCCCCCTATTTAGAGACACAAAAACTCCGTGAATATTTCAAAAACTACTCTAATGGCTACTTTAAATCTTTCTTATGAGTTCTAGATGGCAGCACCGCAGAGATTAATCTCTACTGTCTTTAAATAATAGGTAAAATGTTTTACTGTTATACGCGCTTCACAGCAATGCTCTTCTCACTGCGCTTATCAATGCTTTACTTATGGGCGGTTACCACTTCGGCAACAGCTGTATAATTAAAATGGTTAGCGCAATCTTTACAAAACAATACCTGTGTACTCCTCTAGGCCTAAATAGATTGCTTAATTTTTTTTTCTTTAAATTCCAACTTTAAAGAGTAGTGCGCCGGAAAGGGTTAACAAGGCTTATATAAACAAGACTTTATATTCCCTCCTTGCAGAATGAGTGTGGAGGGGGTGGGGAGGAGCAAATGAAAAAAAATCATAATCCTTATAGAAAAGAAATAGAAAATATCTATTACATAACTCGTAATTTCTAATTTTAGAAGTAGTGGGTGAGGAGGGTATTTACAGGGACAGTCAAAACTTTTCCATTATATTACGACCTATGTGAAAAAAGTTTCAAATGAATTTTAAAGATATTACACCCTGCCAAACATATTAAAATTTATATACATGCACTAAAATATGCATTTTGTAATGTATGCAGTGAAAAGAATTGTTATTATTAACTTACAGGGCTACACAAAAAAGTCCCATCTACACAATAATAAATGGGGTATTGTTTGCGATATATTCTAATTATGGTAAGCGACATCCTGTAATAATCAAATTGATATACGTCGCTGAGGTTTAATATGAGTTATTTCTTGGATAATACGAAGTTCATAGCATTTATAGGGACACACAAAAGAATTCAAATATTATATTCTATCCGAAGTACTGTATAATATGGATGAATGTTGTTAGATGGGTGAAATCAATTTTTAATTCTGATATGCGCTTTTAAGTTTTACTAAATGTATGCATATATTTTATAACGTATATAAACTCCAATAGTAACACAATTTATATATACAGGTTTACATGAAAGATCTTGGGAAGGTTACTGAATATGAGCGTAATTTACTTAAAGATGGTTTTTAAATGAGTGCATTTTTATGTTGAACTGCATTCAATTTGCATAGAAATTTTTGTAGAATATAGATAAAATGATATACAGGGTCACGCAAGGAACAGGATACATGGTCATCTTTGGATGATAATTTCTGGAAATGTGATTTAAGTAATTTAAAAAGCATTTTTGCTTCAACTAAATTTTAGAAAAGAAACTTCCCTGTATTAAAGGTACAAGATAACTGGGCTGAACAAAAGTATTCAAGTATGATTCCGTATATTAGTATGAGATGCTGAAAGGAAAATTTCAACCAGTTAGACGTTTTCTAGCTAAACTAAATTCCCCCATTATATAGTCTATATATCAACCGACATATCAAATACAGGGCTGTTATGGAATACGGATTTGGCTAGGACAGTAATACTTTATTTCCCTGTATAACAAAGTTTTGTTAAAGATAACAGGAAATGTTGGAAAGTGTTTCATAATATATGCTTATCATAATTTTTGCTTAACGCATGATTTAAAAGGTCTTATCTACACTAATATTATAAAGAGGAAAGGTTTGATTGTTTGTTTGTTTGAATTAAATAGGCTCCGAAACTACTTGACGGTTTTGAAAAATTCTTTCACCGTTGGAAAGCTACACTATTTCCGGTGAACATAGGCTAATTTTTAATTGATTTATTCAAATAATTTCCTTAATAATTCAAAATTTCATTATTTTTCATACAGAATCAATTAAAATTTTTCCGATAAAAAATAACCATTTTCTTTCCCGTTGCCAAAAAAATCAAAATATGGAAAATAATTTCTTCTCGGCAATTAATTTTTAGTTGAACAGTATCCACGTGAAAAATTAAAATAAAAAAAATTCAAAGGAAAATAAATATGACGTCATTTATTATATTATCGGAAGTTTCGTTTGCACAGATATCATATACACACCGAGGTAACTAATGGACACTAAATTGATGTTATTTTGCCTGGCATGGCAACCCGACTATTGTTATTTAATTATTAATAAAATGTTTTTTTATCTCCTTTCTCTTCCTTAAAATTATGTAAACTGTTTTGTTTTATACTTATTATTTAAATACTAATTGTTATTATTTTTTAAATAATAGAAAATAATTTAAATATATATATGAAACTGGTATTCGAAAACGATTTTTCCGCCAAATTAGTGTAAAAAATTATCAGTACATGACAACTGCACTGTTTTGTTTATGTATTAAGGATACTTTTAGATCATAAATCCGATTACAGAAAATTAGTCAGATTATTTAATTAGAAGTTATTAAATTTATTTTTTTTTTTATTATGAAACAGACGAAGAAAAGAAAATTTACTATTGCTGCCCGATTGGAGAATTAACCTTGATGTTATTTTAAAAAACTATCGAAATGGCGAATTTTTAATTATTTGTTTACGTTTTTTTATTTATATTATTGCAAACATTTTTCCACTTTTATACACGCATCACTTTGGCGTGATTTTTTTTATGATGCCAATTTGGAGAATACTGTTTTCAAATACCAATTACATTTATATTACTTTTATTTATTTTCTATTATTTTAAAAAGGAAATAATAATAATAAACTAAGCCAATAAATAATTATGGAACAAAACAATTTATATAATTTTAAAAGAGAAAAGAAAAATAATGAAATAATTTACTCAAAAATAATCAACTATTACCGGATTACCACGTGAGGCATAAAATCGCAATTTGCTGCAATCGCTCCAACGGGATCCGTAGATGACACCTGCACCTACATATTATTGGCAATATTATTGTTTATACAATTTGTTTATATAATTTGGTAATACTTGATAATCCCATCGACCAAAAAACTATTGCCAAAGTATAAGGTTAAATGTCAATGGATGATCGTAAATGTCACATTCATTTGACATTAAATTTGTTATACGTAATTGTTACTTCATCAACCAATTTTAATTCGATGTATATTTGTATTTCTATTAACATTTTAGTAATTTATTGATTCTTTGGTTATTTAAAATAAAAATTATGTCCATTTGTATAATTTGGCGAAATTGATCGACGGAATAATCAAGTAGTCGAACAAAAAACTATCATCAAGCTATAACATTAAATGCCAATAATGGATGATCGTAAATTTCACATTTATTTGAGGACAAACATGAAATAAGTCTGGTACATTTGTAACAATATCGTTTCTAGCACTTCTAATGTTTGACACTAAAAGTCATAATGGAATCGATTACAGAAGGTAGAAAGATTTTATTAGATGCAAACTAAAGACTTATTTTTCTACAAAATTTAGTCATCAAGATTATTCTGATTTAACGGCTACATGTTGGCAACTGTTTTATAAAAGGAAGAGGCAGTGAAACTGATGTAATTTTAATGTTATTCAAATAATACAGCTTTAAAACACACTTTTTATGCTTCATTGTTCTACGAAATATATAAGTGAAACACCCTTCTTCGTCTGCCACCCCCACGGAAGGCATCCTTTTCTTAGGGCCTATATCCCACGTGTAAATAAATGGCCGTCATAAATACAAACAAACAAAAACTCTTCTTTATCTGTCAATAATTCTTTAAATTTTTTACTCTATGTATTCTTGCTGGAACAGATTAAGGTAGATAGGAATCTACAGAATCTACAGCAGACCTGCTAAAAGAGGACGTTTATTAAAAAATGTTACGTGAAATGACATTGTATGTAGGCTACCAGAACTACTCATAGTGCAAGTTCAGATGTCGGGATTTTAAGAACTAAGAAATGATAATGTGCAATCCGAAAGTTAATAGAGTTTGATAATCAATCTCACTAATCATTGCAATGCCCTCTAATGTAATAGTGTGATGACTCGAGAACATTTTGATTCCTGTTGTCATAACGGTCTCATGTTCATACGAAACTCTACTATAAATGATAAAATAAAAGAGATGGTGCTTAATTGCCCAAATTTTCGCCAAGACTTACAATAGTACAATATTGCAATGGCGTTGGCATGATTTTCAGCAATACGGAAGAACATTCCAGGGTGGTCTATACTGCTTTAAAATAAAAATAATAAATTTTTAAATCACCATTTTTTTTTTAGTCAAGGTTCGTTTGGAAATATGGACCAGCGAAGCGGGCATAGCCTGCTAGTACCAATATACTTAGAAACAATCCGAAATGTTTTATGAAATTGTTTTAATGCTTATATGTTTTTAATTTAGTTATTTGTATTGTCTGCGATTTTAGTGAATTTTAATTAAAATAATAATTATTTGCGTACATCTCTTTGCACCGTTTCCGATTCTTTTATTTTAAACACATATTTTACTGTCTAAATTTAAAATAAAGGTTACTTTCCTGAAAAAATCAGGAGAAAAAAAAGATAAAATTATTAGAATGTTGTCATATCAGTTAAATCTTGTTATAATGTAATATTTTCTTAACATTTCCAAAAACTCTTCCTCAGCCTATTGATGTATGAATATGAATTGATTAGTACGCAAAACAACAATATTCGTTTTTTCAGACAATTAAATATTTCTTATACTCTAATTAATCTATTTGAAGAGCTAGTGTTAATGTTATTAACATAAAAGTATTTTTTTCCTAAAAAGTGAAAAAAATCGGAGCCGAAAGGGTTAAAACGTTTTTAATTCTTATTTACATCTTGCTTTCTGTGGTTAAAAGGGCTCCTAATTCTTTTGAGTTTAGTCTCCCCCCCCTTGCAACTACCTCTCTGAATAATACTATAAACAAGGTAACATGAAATCAACGCCCCAATTGATAAATAGTTATTATCATTCCACCTGTTTGCCTTTCATAAAACGCCCCTTGAATGTACATCTTATCTTCCTAGTTTTTTAGCACCGCTATCTGAACTTGCGATGCTGAAGTGCAATTTTTCGAGCCGAAACCCTGATAAAATACTTTGTTATCTTCATTTCAAGCATTAAAGGCTGTAAGCCATTCTTTTACAATCAGTTATTTCTGAATATTTTGCGTTGCAGATTACAACTTTTTATACGTTTCAAGGTTTATGTAATTTGCTTTATTTTTTTAAGTACAGTGGCGATATTTTGTTTCTTTATTAATACTCATCTCAAGTTAATTTCGATCTATTACAAATAACGGTAAGTGTGACCTAAGTTTTTCTATTCCAAATTGAATTGCAGGTATGAATTACATTACTGTTTTTTTCTTACAAATGCTTTAGCGCATAGATTTCACTGGAAAAAATAGGGAAAGAAACATTTATTTTTGCTGTTTGTGATTTATTTATATTATTTTTTTGGAGGGGGGGGGGGGAGGATATAAAAATTTGACAATTTACAGAAAGTTCATCTATTACGACAATTATTATATGTTATTTTGATTTAATGATTTTTATCAATTGAAATAACTCTATGGATCTTCAAAAAGTATTGTATCGTTTCATACATTTGCAGGTATTTTTTTAATTGACCTGTGAAAAAATAGTAATGGAGACCCATTTTTTGTTATTTATTTTGGTACTACTTGTTTATCCCGTTGACCAATTTCGCCAATATATAAAAATCGCCAAATTATACATAATGTAATTTTTTGTTTAAATAACGAAAAAACAAATAAACTAGTAGAGCATCAATAAAAGTTGAAATAAAAATCACTTGATGATGTAATAAATATGTATATGTGCTTAATGTCATGTGAATGTGATATTTACGACTTTCCATTTTTGGCATTTTGTCTTATAGTTTGGCGGTAGCCTTTTGGTCGACGGGTAACAAAGTAGTACCTTTATTTTTATTTATAATTCAAAGATTTTTCACGTCCTTGTTTTTAGGTGTGGAAAATAGTTGTTATTTTAAAACATATTTTAAAATTATTATCATTAAACTTATTTCTGCTTTTTTAAGCAATGGCTGCAGTCCAATTTTTTATCCGTTTCAGAATTTTCATAACCTATTTAAATTTTGCCACTTACAATTATTTTTGCAGCATTTTTTTTTCCCCAACAGTATCATCTTATTTAAGATTTCAGACTATTACAGAAAACGGTAAGTGAGATCTGAGTTAATATATTATAAATTGAATTACATGTATGAATTAAATTACTGTTTTTTCCTTTTAAATGTTTTATCTTAAAGATTTTTCTCTATAAAATAGGAAAAGAAACGTTTAATTTTGCTGCTTATGATTTATTTATATTATTTTTTAATTGGGGATATGAAAGTTTAACGAATTATAAAAAAATATATTTATTGATATTCAATTATTAAATGTTAAATTGATTTAATGGTATTTATCAACTTAAATAACTCTATGTATCTTCAAAAAGTAGCCTATAATTTCATATATTTTCATGTATTTATTTAATAGTCTGTGAAAAAATATTTAAATAGACCCATTTTTATGTTATATATTTTTATTTATAATTCAACGAATTTTTACGCCCTTGTTTTTAGGACTGGAAAATAGTTGTTATTTTAAGAGGTTAACTGATTTCTGCTCCCCCCCCCCCAAACAATGGCTGCAGTTTATTGATAAAATATATACTATATATTGTGACTTTTTTTCATTCAAAGAATTTTTTGTAACAAAAAATTTTATACTAACGAAAAGAACTTTGACGTAATTTCTAGGCAATGTTATAGTAATTTAGTAATTTAACGTTCAAAAAGCATGTGAATAAAGCCTTTAATGATTAAAGAATGAAAATAATTTTACTTGTTGCTTTATATTTTTTCCCTATTTTTGTCCTTTATTGTTATATCCTTTCAGGAGTATAATTATATTGCTATGAGAAATAACTGTAATGGGAAAACACATGCTCGTACATATATCTCTGTATTCTAAAATTTAGAAAAACTTAATGCTGCCGCAATAAATAATTTTCTGTAACAGGAGGCTTTTCATAACTGGTAATGATTAAGATAATTTTAAATTATTATTACATATTAAGAAAATTCTTTTATTTAAAAATATATAAATTGATAATTTTACAGAAAAATATTCGACAAAATTGTTGAAATATACAGTTTTAAATTGGAGATTTATTTAAAGAGTTATTTATTTTAATGTCGTTGAAGTCTGACAAAAAAATTCCGTTAAAAAATTTGTATCGACAAAAACTATGTATAACAATTTAATTATCTCTTGCAGGAATATGGTTTATAAGACTACGGTGTACACTGTTAAATTACTGCTTTTCATTTGACTAATTTTTTACTTTATTTTTTCAGTTTTCATTCAAAATTTCATTATTTCAATAATTCTTTTTAATTTAAAAAGGGTAATTATTTCACTTTTATGCTGAATTCTAATGCAGGACAAATAACAATATTTCCTCATAATCAAAAAATGTATTTATTCGTACCTATTAAAAACTGATAAAATACTTTAAAGTAACAGTTATAAAATCCCATGTTCAAAGTGATAAGTGGGGAAAATTACTTCATGAAAACGTATTTATAATTTAAAATGAAAAAGACAAATACATATATTAAAAACACCGTCATAAAGATGTATTTATACGCGAATAATTAAAAGATAAGTAAAACTTTTTAAAAATTATATAATAAAAAATGCATTTTTCACGTGAATATTAAAAACACAAATAAAACTCAGCAATATTAATTTAATTATTACGCATTAGAAGCAGTAAATGCTGAAAATTAACCCATACTTAAAAATCTCAAATAATAATATTGCCAAACATTTAAAATGATATTCATATTTCAAGTGAAAACTGTATTTGAACGTGAATTTAAAAACTTAAAGAAAGATTTAGTGAAATTACGACATATTGAAAACCATACATTTACAAGAATTATTTTATAATGTCGCTATGAAATTCTGGGAGAAAGGGGCGTTGTTTAATTAGCCATTTTATACTAGCTGATTTTCAAATGTTTGGTTTGTTTTATTTAATCAATCACGAAAACAACCGTTAGCTGTCGCGACAGCTTTATATTCTCCATTAATATCCTCGAGTCAAAAGAAAATGAATGGAACCCTTATTAAAGAAAATTACTCTGGGCCGTTTAGTTATAATTCATTATTTCGTAAATATTATCATTATTTTAAAACAAAGCATACATGCGTGTTTAGAACCTGTGGTGTCTGAATGGGAATTGAAACGCTCAGATCGAGAGGGATAGGGGGGAACAGGGCTCTCTAATATGCACATATATATAATTATCAATTTCCTTTTTACTGTTTTAGTTATTTGATATCTAATAATATAGAAATTCTATTTGAAGTGCACATTTATCATCCCACAAGATTGCTTAAAATACAAAACAATAATTATACATCTACGTAAATATTATTGTGCTACTGTATGTACATTATATGTAGTAATAAAGGATATAATTCAATTTTAATTTGCATATTCATTAGCTTCAAAAAATTTTAATTTTAATTTTTTACGCTTTTTTTGTTGGTTTATTTTCTGAATTGATTTTTTGTTATGCAGTTTATTTCTACTGTAACAAATATTTTTCATATTAAAGAATATTGAAACATTAAGTGTAATACACTAAATGTTTTGAAATTATGGAATAATATTAATATACATTATTGTAAAATATTTCTAAATGATTGCAAAAAAAGCAAAAGTGTAGTTACAGTCAGCAGACTTCATGCATTCAGTGTTACAATGTTTTATTACCACAAAAGCATCTAAAATTTTATATTAATGATAAATATATGAATTATCTTGAATATGTAACAATTTAATAAAAAATATATTTTTTAAAATCATATATATTTTTAAAAATTTCTTTATTTTTATTCTTTGCATGACTAACTTTAGTATAAAAAACATTTAATATTTTCATAAAACAAATTTTGATCAAAAATATTTCATTAAGTATTTAGAAACAGCAATTGATTTAATCTATTCCTCAACATTATATCTCAACGTTATAATTTTCTGAATGGACTCTTTTTAAGCAATTTTTTTCTACTGTAAGAAAGATTTTTCACACTGAAAGTATCGAAACATTATGGTGTAGTACACTGAATGTTTTGAAATGCTGAAATAATTTCATTATACAATATTGTAAAATATTTGTAAATTATTGCAAAAAAAAGTGTAGTTACAGTCAGTAGCCTTCATGCATTTTGTGTTACAAAGTTTTATTGCCACAAAACATCGCTGCCAACTTTTACGCATTTTTCCTACCCCAAAAATTTTATAGTAAATATTGTCTTACTTAATCGTCAAAATCCCATGATTAAACAAATGGAAAATCTCTGTACCATTTTAGTGGTAGCAAAAATGCGCAAACGTTGGCAGCTATGCACAAAAGCATCTAAAATTTTATATTAATGATAAATATATGAAAAATCTTGAAAATATATCTTAAATGTGTAACAATTTAATAAAAATTTTTTTTTAATCATGTACGTTTTTTTTAATTTCTTTTTTTTATTGTTTGTATGACTAGCTTTAGTATAAAAAAATTTTAATATTTTCATAAAACAAATTTTGATCAAAAATATTTCATTATGTATTTAAAAACTGCAATTAATTTTATCTATTTCTCAACGTTACATGTCAACGTTATAACTCATAAATTTCTTTCATTCGAATTTTGTTAAATTTATAAATTGATAAGGGAAATTGTAAATTTAAGAGTTAAAATGCTAAAAATAATATATTATTAAGATTGCATTTGTTACTTGTATTATAAGTTATCCTAAATGGATGTCTTTCCTTGGCAAACTGCACTGTATTATTAAATTGGTTACGTTTAGTTTTGTAAGTAAAAATGCACTACATGGCCAAAGATGACTGTCCGCATGCGATTTTAGACATTTTGTTAAATATCTGGAAATATACATGAGGAATTATCCTGAAATTCTAAGTGCGTAAATATGATAGTACAAGTCATACATTTCCGTGAAGATTTTTTCCCGAAACTCCATAGGGGACCGTAACAAATTTAAAAAGAATGAATATCTTTTAGATAGCCCTGTCAAAACTTATGTAGCAAAAGCGCTCAAATTGTAGATTATGATTAAGTGGCTTTTTCTTATAAACCGTGTTCATTTTTATGCCGATAACATGCATACTCGTAGAGAAATTGAGGTTTTTATAAAAACAATCCCAAATTTTTTCAAGATTTTTGCTTATAATTTGCAGAGTTCTTAATACAAAATAATGTTCTTTCTGAAAATGTAACCAATAACATTGCACACAATACCCTGTTATCAAAATTGAAAAATAATAAAAAATGTATGAAATTGAGTAGGTTTACTAAATAGTTTTTTACTGCGCATGCGTCAACGATATAAGAATTTTATTTGCATATTATGTTAGTTAAATATATAGAACAACTTTTGTGAAAGTCTCAAAATCATAGCTTCAAAATTCTGAAAGTGATCATCTATAGAAAAAGCACAAAATCCGTTGTTCCCAAAATGAAGCAAAAAAATGAGGAGTTTTATCCAAATGTAGTAGTACGTCCCATATTATGTATTCTATATTGACACTAATTAATGAATATATGGATACAACCACACATTCAGAATATTACTAGGACTTCCCTCAGAGGGATTAGTCTGAGCGATATTGCTGAGAATACACATTTAATAACTTGCGATAAGTAAAGAAAATGAGATGTTACCTTTAATTGGTCATTCATTGTGATAAAATATAATGATGAAAATAAGCATATCGAATCGTAGAACTACAAAACTACCTTTATGCAGTATAAATTGTATAAAACTTTAAAAAATAGCCCCGTTGCCCCTTTTTGGATCGAATTAAAAAAAAAAAAATCAATGTCTAATTCCAGTATTGCTCCTAGGTATACATACATACTCCATATTTCAAAGTTGTATGGCAACAGGAAACGGATGAAAAATGGGAAAAAATGGGAAAAAATGTCACATATGCACCAAGGTACGTAATTGGCGTCAAAATGGCATTATTTTACCTGAGATGGTAACCCGGCTTTATTTATTTATTATTTGTTTATTTACTCATAAAATCTTTATTTACTTTCATTTCGTTTTTTTAATTATATAAAATATTTCTTTTTATAGTTATTTTACAGTATTATGATTATTTTATTTACTGTAAGTTTTTTTTGAAAATAGAAAATAATTTAAAAAAGGTGTATGTAAGCGTTATTTGAAAACGGTGTTTTCGCCAAATGGGCTTTAAAAAAAAATTGCGCCAAATCTGATGCGCTTGTAATATCCGTGCCGAAAAATTAGTGACCAGAATTGACTTCCACACACAAACAAAATATAAGTTAAAAGAAAACATGCAATAAAAATTGGGAATAAAGGGGAAATGATGTCATAAAGGAAACTTTTTATTTAAAAACGTAATTGTTTCTAATTTTCACACGCGAAATATGTAAAACATTCTTTTAGCGATCAAAAAGTGCTGTTAAGAGATTATCACAAAATCTCAAAATCAAAGTTTTTATGACATTTTTTAATATAAAAAAATAACAGTTTTATTTTCCTGCATGATTAAATTTTAAAATGTTTTATTGCATTCAATATTTCTGAGTGCGAAAATGATTACTATTTACTCCATGTACTGATTCGGTTATCTACGGAAATGTCTAGCCGGTGAAAATCACGCTCACTAAATTTCTGTGACGTATGCACATAAATTGTGCTTTTTTATCAGTTTTTTTAATATAACTTTTAAACTATTTGGAATTAATTTTTAAAAGTAGGTGTATTCACCAGATTACCTTCATAGGTACCTATTGGTATAAACAGAATCAAAATCCGACAAGTACTTTTTGAGATTTGCTTGACGAAAGAATTTTTTTGAATTTTAATATCGTTACGTATCTCTGAGTATAAAGACTTCGCTTCGCTCAGACAATAATAAAACTTCACAGTTTAATAAATTGAAAAATGATGTATAAATAAACAATCTGTAAATTGCTTGACACGTATGTAAACAAAATCTCAAAAATTGCTAACAATACCTGGAACAAAATACGGATTTTTTGTGCATCCCTTTATATGATCTTTCGATTTCTCATATAGTATGTAATTTGGTAAAATTTAGTTTAAATAGGAAACCCATAGCATAGTTGAAATTATTTCAGATGTTTTGTCCAGCTCTGTATATGATATACAAAATTTATACACACTAATTACCTTTTTCTTAAATTTAAAACGCAACTTAAACGAACTTCAATTTACATTTTAAAACATAAACGTGCCTGATATATTTTGTGCAGCTCTGTATTTGATTTATAGAATTTATACATACTATGCAATAATTTTTTTTAAACGTTAAATTTAAAAACGCATATCCCAAAGGAAACACACACTTGCAGCAATTATTGTTAGATAGTATTGTATCCGAATTATTTTGCATATGCTTGCTTATGATCAATGAAATATATGCTTGCTCTATTCTATAGTAAACATTTTGCAGTGGGCATTAGATACGTACGTAAATATGAATATGTTGAAATAGTGTAACGTGAATAAAATACACAGCAAATGATTTTCTACCGTAAGCTGTATTGTAATTGCAATCTCTTGAATGTCCCTGTAAAGGAACTACAAATTCTACGAGCTTCGCTTTCTATAACGAACATACCGTAGTAAGTCTCGGTAACATAATTCGATATTTACGCAAGTTGAAGAACGAACAGACAGATAGACATATCAAACTCATAAAAACTTTTCAACTACGTTGGAAAATGTTAATTAGCTCGATTTTTTCTTGCCATGAACAGAATAGAAAGACAGGTCATTGGGAGGGGCTTATAATTTGATTTGTACACTTGTTGGGAAAAACATGCAAGTTGTAACTTTTTTATGAATATATATATATATATATATATTTTTTTTTACAGCAATATGTTAAATAATATTAAAAAGAACTATACGAAAATATTTAGCCTTCCAAGGTGCAGTTTTGGAACAATTTTAATTTTTCTGCTAAAATATTATTTGTTCTTTTTATGTTTAGTTTTCGTAGTTTAGAAAACCTTCGAATTATCTGACTGTATTGCGTTTCTACCCCCTCCCCTCCCGTCTCCAGTTACATCGCTAAATAATAGAAAAAAACAAGATAGCATGGAACAAACACCTGTAAAAATAGATATTTTATTTAACCGTTCTGCCCTTCACAGACGCCTCTTGAATGTAAATCTTATCTTTCTATTCTTTTCTGTGAAACTTGAAATTCAGGTGCGCAAATTTCCGACCCGGATACGCCATACGATAAATCCTTATCTTCGTTTTAAAGATTACTGTTGAAAGGACTTTCAATATTATTCACTGATAAGTTTTTTTTCTTAAGAATAAGTAAGTAGTTTTACACTCTACATAATTTTATCAACTTCAGTGAATTATACTTGATGTAGAATTATTTGGAAAATTTTTAATTCTTTTTAAATTTTAATTTCTTCCGTTTTATTGCAGATCAATCCAGATAACATTATTTGCCAACATCATTGACATATTACATCTGCAGTTCCAGGTAAAAATAATTTTTTTCAACTTCCTTTTTTCTAATTTTTAGTTTAAAGATATCAATCATTAGAATTCAAAATGGTTCACAGTCAAATACCGAAGTAGCAAATTGCCTGAAAAAGGAATTCGATATATAGAAATTTCGATATATAGAGGCAATCTCAGTTTTATCATAATTACTCCTAAATCATTAAAATATATGCTAATTTTAGTTAACGAAACTCCATTTTTAATTTATATTCGAATCACATTAAATGAAAGTTAATGTTTAGAAAATGCATTAACATGAATAGTGAATGAATACATATACGCATCAAAATTGGCTAAAACCTTTTTTTCAACTTAAATGTTTAGTAATATTCGGTAAAATTTTCTTTTTCTTTTTTATACCATCGTCTTACATTATACTTTGTGGCAATCCAGTTAACTTTATATTTTAACATAGCAGTCATCATAGTTTAACATCTTGATACATATATTACTTTTTTTCAACGCTTTTTCCTTTTTCAATTGTTTTAATTCAACGATGTATATAGTATTAAGACGGGAAAAGGTATTCTTATTCATGCTGCTTAAGATTATTTTAGAAATTTTTGGGCATAGTGTTTATTTTTTACTTTTATGAACATTTATTAAATCGGAAATATCAAAGTTTGTTGAATTACTTCAAGGATATTTCTTCTTAATATTGTTATATTTTATAATATTTCAATAATGTTTATCATTTTAATTACCTCGGCAGATCTTTAAAGCACCCCAAATTGACAAGAATGTTTTAGTTGTGCTCCTTATCATTGTTATTTATTACTGTATAAAGTGGTATTATTTATTCTTTTGCATGTTCCAACAAAATTTAAAAATGCTTATGACTCGGTTTGTCTGTCCGCACTCTAACTCTCGTAAAAAAACTCGGATTGCCCTGAAATCTTTAGATATTATTGACGTTTACAAAAGCAGGAACCGTATTTCAAAAGAAGTTAGTAGCATGTTTAATTTATTTACAGGGACAATCCAAAGTTTGCCGTTATATGACGGCTAATGGGAAAAATATTTTCAAATGAGTTTTAAAGACGGCAATCCTTTCTAACATAATAAAATTTACATGCATTTACGAAGTGCATTAAAATATACATTCTTTATAATAGGCGATGCAAGGAATAGTTATTATTTATTTTCACAGACACACAAAATAATTTTATTAGATAATGATATAAGAGGGAATTACCTGCGGTGTATTTTAATTATGTTAAACTATTTCATTAGTAAAAAAATTGATATACGTCGCTAAACATTACTATAAGTTATTTCATGCACATTAGGAAGTGCATAACATTTACAAGGACACTAAAAGAGTTCCTATAGTATATTCTGTCCGAAATAGCGATGATGGCAAAATATGCATTTTTTCATTATGATATGTATTTATAAGTTTCACTATATTTATGAATATTAGTGTATATAAGTAGTGTGTATTAATATTTTAGTTAGTATACAAGGCTACACTGAAAAATTTGTAAATGTTATAAGCGTAAATTAAAAGTGTTTTTTTAATGAGTTACACTTTTATGCTGAACTGCTTTATTTTACTACGAAATGTTTATTAGATATAGCTAAAATGATACATTGAGTCACGCAAAGATATGGATGCATGGCCGTTTATGGATGATAATTTCTGGAAATGTGATTTCAATAGTTGTAAGAGTGTTTTAGTTTTAATTAAATTTTAGCTAAATAGAAGATTTTAATAAAACTATAGGTAAACAATAGGGCTGAAGAAATATATTCAAGTATGTTTCTACTTATTAGTTTAAACTGCTGAAACAGAAATATCAACCTGCTATGACCTTGCTAAACTATGTTTTTCGATTATATAATATTTATTACAACATACAGATCAAGTACAAGATTTTCAAAAATATCGGAATACATATTTGGCAGTTTATCCCTGTTTTTTAAAATGTTTAGCTAGTTATCTTATTTACCTTACTTCCCAAAATAACTAAATTTTGTTAAAGATTTGAGGAAATGTTGAAAAGTGTTTCATAATCTATGCGTAAAATGTAATATTACTTTCTTGTTTTTTAAATGATTTTTATGTTTTGCATTTTGGGCTGAAAAACAAATGTTTTTTTGTGATATTAGTATTAAACTTTCATTTTTTTTCCTGTAAAGGAATAATAGGCCCGTCAAATTGTCATAAATAGATGCAAAAATTCTGCTAGAAGATGTTATGTTTTTAAACTGTTTATGCGGATGCTAGTAACAAGAATTAATGGTTTTCCAACAAAATATCTCGAGGCTAAATTTTGTGGAGCCAAAAAAACCACAAAATTTTCGGACTTTTTTCAGTTTTTTGCCTATAACTAAAAAATCATAAATTTTTTGCGTACTATACTCAACTACAAAAAGAAAGAGCATAAAATTTTCTACAAATTTCATTCTAAAACTGTTTTTCTAAAGCCATTATTAAGCGTGCTACATCTTTCTGAAAGTGACTCATTTTTTCTAACTTTGTGAAAAAATTGCAAAAACAAAAATTTGACACAATATTTTATAATTTTATCCTCTTTAATGTGATTATTAAAATTACAGGTATTTGCATGATAACAATCATGATGAATTATATCGTAACACTAAAAAAATTAAGAACATTGTAACTTTTTTGTATTTAGAGCTTTAGTGGAGAACATTAATGTTAGTTATTTAACGCAATCTTCGTAAAAAATACTTACGGTGACATTTTTACATCCCCAAACTTCTGGATAAATAATGTCGTCGACATTTTCGTAATTAATCCCATTACATTTTTTACAAATTGCCGAGCATTTGAGTCTTAATTTATGATAAGAACATGCTTTGCAGCACCCTATTCACAGCTACATGGCACAACATGTAGCAAGGATTCAGATGCCGGGTCTTATCACATTTAAACTGGCTGAAAGTGATCGTTCGACCTGTGAGCCCACCTCCATTCTTCAGGAGGGATGTTATTTCCTAGCCTAGCTTGTACCTGATGATAACATCGGAAAAAATGATGCTGCGCAGCTTCTTGTGCTGGTGGTAGTCTTGAAAGAAGAACTTTGATTTTTGTGGCAAATAACTGAAACCTTAAGGTGTTCAATTTCTGTGTAGTATCTATGCATCCACTGTATATTGCAATATGGAATTTTTCTCCAACCTTGATGATTTCTTGACAGGTAGAACCTAGTTTATTGAACACGTAGGTTATTTACCAAAAAGAGCGGATGTTGAATTGCATTCGCTGATTGCATTAGTGAAAAGAACATTGTTGTAATTGTATTTGAACGACATGGTTAAAAACCACTTGGTTTCGATGTTACATCTTCCAGGCTTTTGGAAAAACAGATTTTTGTTCTGAGAGCTTAAGGTCGTCATGATCAGAAAAGGTCAATGTTTTCTCCGACAATTACAATGCCTTTAAAAGATTCGGCTCTTGAAATGGCTGAGATAACTATCATGACATCAGCTTCTTCTTTTACCTGCTCAACTTGAATTCTGTTATTTTGAAATTTTTATTTGTTTTAAGCAATGAAATGAAACGGCTCTTGTTTCTGTCATTGGCTTTGTCAACGGATGATGCGGGTCAACGCTCTCTTTTCTCTCCACTTGTTACAAATTGATCTAATTTTACGTGACGAAAACTATGATACCATGCATGTGCAAGTCAGGTTCATGTTGAATACGTTCAATTACTTTCTGGGACCATTCATCCCCACGTTTTTCTGCAGCTTTCAAAAATATAACTTTCGCTTCTAACTTCATTACCTTGTGAATCAAATTTCTCTTTGTGTAGGGCTTTTTTTATTGTTTTTCCTTGAAGTCACCGGGATCACCTTGTTCACATATCAAGCAATTATTTTGAAACTTGAAAGAAGTGCTCGATCTGAGGGACAAACTATAGTCTGTGTAGAATCTTCACCCCGACGAACATACGCTGCTAACATTCTCTCATTCGCATACGTTTTTCGGCAATCATCCTGTATTTTAACTTCTTTGCTACTTTAAAAAATGCTGATGAATATTACTTTGACGCTGAATGTTATGTTCAAAGAGCTTGGTAAGTTCTTTCTAGCTCACAGCGCCATTATCACTAATTAAAGCCGTTTGGCATATGAAACACAATTTTGGGTAGAGCTCACTCATTTCTCATTATTACACGAGAAGAGATGCAATAAACTGAATAGCAGCATATTATAAGAGTATGTCTTTAAAAAAGAACTCTTGCATCTGAACGAAAACAGTTCGGGAGCGTCACATGGCTGTAATCTTCCATCTGCATTCCCCTTTTTTTATCCCCGGCCCTCCCTCCTTTTGTAATTGTTTTTCTTATAGGATTTATTGAATTTGAGCTTCTTCTGCCTGCCTTTCTTAAAACTTTCACTTATCCATCAATAGGTGTATTTAATTTTCATTGTTAGTGAAGAAAAAAAGTTTTTGGGGATGGGAGGCGAAAAATAGGTCACTTTCTGTAAAGTTTAAAATAAGTGACACTTTTAAAAAACCATAGCGAGCTAAGTAATGTGTTTAGAAAAACGTTTTTGTAACAAAATTTATAGAGAATTTAATGCTCTTTCTTTTTCTAATTTAGTATGTTAGCAAAAATTTTATTATTTTTGAGTTATAGGCAAAAAACTGAAAAAAGTCCGAAAATTTTGTGGTTTTTTGGCTCCAAAAAGTTTAGCCTCGAGATATTTCGTTGGAAAACCATTAATTCTTGTTACTAGCATCCCCATAAACATTTTTAAAACATAAAATCTTCTAGCAGAATTTTTGCATCTATCGGCCCTTTTTTCTGACAATTTGACTGGCCTATAACTGCGGAAGACTTATTAAAAAAAATGTGCAATATTGTTAGTATTTATAGTTTAAAGGTTATGTAGAGACAAAATGCTGTACAATCATACGAAATCTCGACAAACCTTCTTAAAAATAATTTGTTAAGATCCACGAAAAATTTCAATAATTCATTACCACATTAACTAGTGAAGGATATTTTAGTCAATTTTTAACAGTTTTCAACAAAGTTGAAAGTGTTTGCGAATTCGGCTTGTCTAGCCGTCTGTTCGTTTGTAACTCGCATAAGTATACTCGAATCACCATGTAATTTATATATGTTGTTGATATTTACCATGGAATCTTCAGTGTTGTAGACGAAATGTGTAGCATTAAAATTTCGTGTACAGGGGCACTCAAAAGAAAACCGTTATGTTATGGTCAATGGATAAAAAGTGTCTGCAGTGTATGTGAATGATATCGCATTATTCCAAGTGCATTAAAATTTATGTTCATCTTAGAAGTTCCTGCAAAATGCTTACTATAGAATAGGTCGTTTTTGGCATCTATCGTTCGTTTACAATAGTGTATTTGTGCAAAAATTGCTGGAAAAAATGTAATTGTTTTCATTTAATAAATTTCATCAGAACTATCTAATAATGCATTTTCTTCAAAAGAGAAGAAAATGCATCAAAAGTTATTCTTAAATTTAAAAAATCTTAACGAACTCCAAAATCAATTACTTATTTAAAGATACTAATAACAGTTTATAATTCCAGTTTTTAAAACTGGGCAAGTTTTGGTACAATAATCATTTCAAGGCATTTTAAAGTACGTAAAGTCATCTAAAATACTCTTTTAATGGTTCATCTATGAAATTTTTAAATTTTATTTTGCAAAACTACTTTGAACTTTAGTTCAACACAAAATTTATAATGAATTTCAATTAACTACTTTCTGGGATGTGTTTTTAGCCTCTCATATGCCATTTTTTATAGCGCACAATTAAAGTGACGTCTCTAATAAATAACGTTACGTTATATATGCCACCCATAAAATAAAACAAATGCAGATCATTTGTGTGGATAGATATGGATAATCTCTTCTGTAATTTCTTTTTAACTTCTGATCTTCGTGCATTTTCTATTATTGGGGGGGGGGAGTAGATTTAAATGCCCAAAATAGCTTCTTGAGTAATTTTCACGTAAGATATTCATGTTGAAAAATCTCTATTCTTGCAATTGTAGTTATACACAATCGTATCACTTTGTTATTAATAATATAAGATAGGTTGGGATAACTGATACCCACGAAGTAACTCGGCCATAGGCTATTTTATAGAAGACAGTGAAGTTAATGCTTTTGTAAACATTGCACTCTAATCTTTACTTCTTAAAACAATGTGCGTGAACTTACTGATAACTGTTTCTTTGTTGTTATAGGTTGTCATTTTGCTTCTAAGCAACGTCAGTTTGGTTGAACTTACTCGGCTTTTCATTAAAATACTGTAAGTCTTTTTTTAAAGATTATGCATATAACTGTATTAATATTGTTAGGTATTTATACATATCTACTTAATGTTTTAAATGTAAGACCAATGTTCTGGATACCGGATAAATTTTTAAAAAATGGGATATCTGGGACATTTAGTAAAGGTAACTGGACCATGTTAAATTCACTTACATCAATAGTTATTTATTTTTTAAAGCAACGTCAACTTGGTTGATCTTCATTGGCTTTTTTTTTTTAAATACTACATGTACTTTTATTAAACAATCTATTTTTAAAGATTAAGCACATATAACTACATTATTATAGTTACGTATTTATATATATTCACTTAATATTTTAAAGAGTAACACGGGTGTCTCAGATAACCGATAATGCTTTCAAAAATGGGGTAACTGGGACATGTATCAAAGGTAACTGGGCCATGTTAAATTCACTTACCCCAATAG
The DNA here is from genome assembly GCA_964019185.1 of Maratus speculifer. Taxonomy (NCBI): domain Eukaryota; kingdom Metazoa; phylum Arthropoda; class Arachnida; order Araneae; family Salticidae; genus Maratus; species Maratus speculifer. The sequence goes on from OZ025303.1 coordinate 29,742,178, forward strand.
TTAATTTTTTTACCTTTGAGCTTCTATTATTATGAGAAATTAAGTTATCCATTGCTTTTCAGCTAATTATAAAGAACATTATATAATTCCTTATTAAAACTACATAATAAAAAAACATATTTGGAGTATCAAATCAAATTTCTCTAATGAGATAGTCAGACCTTGAAATTTTATCATACAGATGAAGAAGTGTTTGTACAGAAGAGATACAAAGCGGCATTATTAGAAAATCCTCGAAACTAATAAAAAATAGTTCTGCTCGGTATAAAAGCATGGTTAATTTCTCCACAGCATTAAACATATCGCACCTTTCTTGAAATAAACAAAAAAGAGAATGAGATATTTATGTACTTACTCGAATGTTCGTTTATAGATTTATCTAGTTATTTTCACCTAAAACACATACGTAACTTTAATACTCATCCTAAAATAAATTAATAAATACGTAATTAATATGTTTTTTGTATTAAAACATATCTAAAAATTTTATATTTAGTGCTTTTTTAGACATACTGACGACACAGCTTTTACTCACAATGCTATTTAATTGATATATAATTTAAATGATCTGCCCGACTTGAATTTTTTTAAAGTTGGTAACGATTTTTTAAAAAGATCTATTAAAAAAAACACACAAACGCGTGTGGATTACAGACCTATCGGGTCCAGTTTCCCCATAAAAATTTATTTATGATGCTGCGTCAGTAGCTAATGTGAATATTTTATTAAATTACCTTTAACGTATGACTTTAATGGAAAACGCTGTCTGATTTCTTGTGAATTTAACGAGAATAAGCCCGAAATAAATGTGTGCGTGATTAAAACAAGATTTCGAGACTGCATTTCAAAAACAGCCAATTTTCATTTCAGAGCAATTCTTAAGGCCCCACACTAGACACAGAAAAAAGACCCGGATGACAATGTAAAGCCTATGGGAACGTTCTTTTCAAATATCTCGCTAAAATTGTAATATTTTTACATAATTTTTTTTTTTTTTTTGCACAAGATAACTTAGGATGATCCACAACCGTCCTAGTTTTTACTTTTTCGATTTCGCTTATATTTTCAATTTCACAACCGGTTTAAACCGGTTCTGAAAGGTAAAGTAATTTTTTAAAAACACCAAAACTGAAAAAGTAAAAACTAGGCCGGTTGTAGATCAACCTCAGCTATCGTGTGCAAAAAAAAAAAAAAAAAAAAAAAAAAAAAAAAAAAATCGTGTAAAAATATTCAAATTTGAGCGAAATATTTGAAAAGACTTTGCCCCCATAGACTTTACATTATCATCCGGGTCTTTTTCTGTGCCTAGTGTTGCGCCTTAAGGGAGTGTACTTTACCATTGCTCGGCAATCGCGCTGCAAAAATCTAAACATTCAATGACTCTTTACCCAATACATTTATAGAAATACGATTTTCACCCTCTGAAAGCTCGATGCCGATGTTAATTGCGCTTTGAGAATTTTTAAATTGTTAGTATTTAAAAGGAATTGGTCTCTATTAAAAATTTTTAAAAATCAACAATTTTCTTTCAATTTTTGCACAAATAACAATGTATGTTTACTTTTTATTATTTAGATACAAACGTATTCCATTGATAAAAATCTCTAAAACGTTACAAATAAATTTTGATAAACGCATAATATCGGCATCGCATGTCCATTTTCCCTTGGTGAATAGCGTTTGCCGATAGTTATTTTATATTATAATTAATTACACATCTAAATTTCTTTAAGGGGCTAGTTCAGTAAGTATATCGTAAAGAAAACATTTTTAATGATATCTTGTTTGCGTTTTAATATTTTTAACTAATTCTTTTTCCATTGGCTAGTTGAGATCGATTTGTAAAAAGGTGGTTTATTACTTTTTCTATTTTGGTTACAGATATTTTAAATAAGGACACTTTCATTTTAGGAGCCGGTTTCGATAGTGAAAGTTTTCTCATGAAAAAAAATATCTGCATTTAAAATCGAAAAAGTTAAAGAAAGTAGATTTGGAATTCTGTCTCACTTATACAATGTTAAAGAAAAGAAACATTTAAAAATTTAAAAAATGCAAACGTCAATCCTTATAAATGTCTTCCATAGGATTTGCATGAGCGAGCGAATCTTTTCAGATGACTGAATAAGCGACTGAAATCTAAAATTTACTAAAAATAAATAAATAAATAAAACATTTAAAATGCAAACGAGATATCGTTACGAATTTCTTCAATAGGATTGGCACAAGCGAACGAATCTTTCCAGATGACTGACGTAACCCTTTAAATAAAATTGAATTTTTTTATGCGTGAAGTGCCCTCTATGGACGCCTCATGACACTGTTGGTGCCGACTGAATTTCGTGTCCACCCCTCAACGCCCTGTTACGCACGAAATGGAGACATTCTGTTGACATAGTTTTTTTTTCTCTTTTCAGGTGAACACTTTGCGGTGAAACGTCTGGAAGAAAGAACGCCCCTCTTCTCCCGAAAGAATCTAGTGTTTATACAGACTGAAGCCCGCCATGGCAGACAGAACAGGAAGCATCTCTACCTACAAATGTGGAGAGTATCACACCTTCGAGTGGAGAATCCAGGATTTCTCCACTCTTGATGAGACTGACGACTCATGCTACTACAGTCCTGATTTCTCATTCGGCGGGGAAAAATGGCGCTTGTGGATCTACCCGAATGGTGTGAGTTACCGTGGCACCTCTGGACACGTGGATCTGGGGCTCTTTAAATTGTCTTCCGGTCGCTCCATCACACAGTCTTTTTCCCTCTCGCTGAAAACGGCGAAAGGGGAAAAGTACAGAGAAGACCATTATACAAAAGACTTTCAGAATTATTATCTGGAAAATTGTCATGAGTTACTTCGTTTCATTTCGAGAGCGGAACTCACCACGCTAAGTTCTGAGCTGTTGCCGGACGACGTCCTGACGGTCGTCTGCACCATGAAGAGCAGGTCATCTGCCGGAAGTGAGAGTAAGTCTTGGTCAGCTGACCACAAACAATGCATAAAAAAAACCTAAATACATGTTTTTCTTAAATTTTGTGAGCACTTGACTTCCAATATTTCCTAATAACTATTTTTTATTTATGAAACATTAGATGTTTCTGTGGTCGAACAAAGTCTCGTGATTATGATTCGGAAATGCTGGTGCGGAAATACTTAAACGCTAACAAAAGTAAAGATCGCAGAATCCCTGTACCTTATCGCGACTTTAATAACTTTAAGAATTTTTAAGGTTTTAAGAATTTAAAATCCAATCTTTGTTTAAGGAAATTAATATAATAGACGTCAGTTGTGTTAAGAAACTTTTATTCACTTTAATAAGAGACGAACAAAGTTAAGCATTTTCAATTCTCTGCAAAGACAAATCATAAGAAAATCATCTTTCGGTTATCATTGGATTAAAAAAAAATTGGCACTACTAGGTTTTCCCGTCGACCAAACAATTATCGCCAAACTATAAGAGTAAATGCCAGTAATGGATGCTCGTGAATGTCACATTCAATACGATTCACGTGTTTAAAATGTCATTAAGTGACTTTTATTTCGACTTTTTATTTGTATTTTTATTAATATTCTACTAATTATTTATTTTTTCGTTATTTAAAATATAAATTACGTCAATATGTATGATTTGGTTACTAGTTTGGCGATTTGTATGATTTGGCGAAATGGGTCGACGGGATAACAGAGTAGTACCTAAAAATTCAATATTTAAATTTTCAAAATAAGTACTATTTTTGTGATTATTGTGCTATTCTCCTTTAAAATATTTGCACATCGTAAAAATAAAAATGCTATATTACATATGCAGTTTTTACTTGTGTAACATTTCTACTACCTATGTTTCCGAAAAATAAAATTTTCGGTTTATGAAATCGTAAGTTTCCGAAAAATAAAATTTTCGGTTTATGAAATCGTAAGTTTCCGTAATCAAACAATGACAAGATTGTCATTTGGAAATACTGGCAGTCAGCTAATAATAAAAATAAAGACCGTCAAAATCCTGTACCTACCACGGATTATGAGAACTTAGAAACAAAACCCTCTTTAATAGAAATCAATATAAACTGAAATCCATTGAAACTGACAACAGTTAACTTAGGAAATATTTATTGTATTTCAATAGGGATGAATGAACTTTGCATTTTTAATGGGGTCCAAAATCTTCAAATTTTCTATAAACACTGATTGCATTAAAATTTTTCTACATTACTTTATGCTTAAAATGACGATTAAATCATGGTAAATAGAAGAGGAAATATTAATTTTTCCGCTTTGGTTTAATTTGAAAATCAAGCTTTCAAGCAATGGTTATAATGAAATGACTTTTTGTGAAAATACGTTTTCCTTCATAATGGGTTTTTTCACAATATCTCGGATTTAAATTATTGTAACTCAAGAACCGTTAAATACAAACGTTTCAAATTTTGGTTAAAAAAATTCAATGTTTTAAATTTCAAAGTTACTATAGTTTATCATTATTGTGCTATTCTCATTGAAAATTTCTGCAAAACAAAGACAACATTTCAGGTATTGCAACTCATAGATTTAATTTTAGTTTTTCATCGACTAAAAAGGGAAAGAGAAGTAGGGGTGTAGAACAACTGTATGGGTGAAGAATAACTTAAATACTTTTGTTTAACGTGTACTTTTTAATAATTGTTGTAATATTCAATAAATATTTGTATCAAGTGTATTTCAAAGCATAACTGCAACACAATAAAACTTCCATCTAATTTACAAACAAAAAAGTGAATAAATAATACTTATAAAAAGTGAACATATACATGTTTTTAAAGTCTAGATATTTAGGATCAAGAGAAAATGTAAGTACAACATACCATTCTGTGACTTGCCAGCTTAAAAATTTTGCTCATAACTCTAAAATCATTTATCCAGTTTTTTCAACAAGGTTAACACAACTTAAATTCTATTTAATTGATTTAATTCACATTTTGTACCAACCTTCAATACATAACATTCTATCCCCCTTAATATCTTTGTAACAAAATTATTTTTTACTATTTTAATAATTTAAAAATTTTGAAAAAAAAGAGTCAAAAATGCTTTTTCTAAATAACCGACATATAAAAAAAATCAGTTTTTTTTATATTTTTAGATAGGGACTGTAATGATATTCTTACTAATTAAGGATCTTTTTAAATTTTTGTTTAGATGATCAGAAGGCAAAATTTAGTAGCAACCAACACATCCCTTCTCTTCCTCCAACTTTACCTACCGATTTTCAAAATACAGTCGAGTCTCTCTATAACGAAACTCCATACATCGAATTTCTCTATATAACGAATTTTTAGTAGGAACGGTCCCCTTTTCGCATGATTACATTAAAAACAATCTCTATATAGCTAAATATCTATCTCCATACAACCCATTTTTTCATAAATTGATCTTAATTTATTCAGTTTTAAAAAGCTTCGAAGTCATATGGAATTAATTTTCCATCACTTATTTTTGATTTCTTATCATTTTTTTTTTTAAATATATATTTATATATTACATCTCTCCTTGTTCTTTAAATCCAACGAATTCTACCCACCTCCCACACACCTTTCCACAGCCTTCTCAAAATAAAGAGAGGAATCAATGAGAGGTACATAAGAGAGGCCTTCAATTGGAGGAAAATGTTAACTACAATTTTTCATTCCTTGCTAAAATTTGAGCATGTTTTTGAGAGCGTAACAATTTTAAGATCAAAACAACAAAAAATTAGATTTCTTCGTCTGAAATTAATGCAAGTCTTCCTTATTTGATTTTCATTAAGCTCAAATAAATGTTTGTTCTCTTTATTGAAACAACTTAAATAATTAAGAAATAAAATGTTAGATTAATATTTACTTTTAAACATTCCAAATTCTTAATTCAAAAGATCAAAAATAATATTTGTTCAAATTTCACACATTAAATACGATTTTTAACATCATTCTCTATACATCGAATTTCTCTATATAACGAATTTTTTACTGGAACGGTGGATTTCATTATATAGAGACTCGACTGTATTAATAAATGTGTTACAAAAAATGAATGGTGACTATATACATGTTTATTTTAATTTAGCTTGATAAAATGCTTAAAATTTATGCCTATACGAAAATATCCTGTAATGTTGGCTTTGGAAGCGTTTGTTATTCGAGTTTCTGTATTTTAAATTCGGTTAAATATTTTTCAAAGTCAAAATTTCTCTTAAATCAAGCAATGTTTTTTAAAATTTCGAGATCAATGTTGTGATTTGAGAGGCTATTACATTCTAGCTTTGCTTGTTATGTTTACCTTTATTAAACAAAAAAGTCAGCTTAAAAAGTATCTTTTTCATTTTTAAAAAAGTCTTAAAACATAGCTAATTTACAAGAATACTGTGTAAGATGTAAGATTTTAAATTTCCCGTAAGAATTTTGATTGGGTCACATGTTTAATACATGGGATTTTTCAGAAAGCAAATTTTCGAAGTTTCAAAACGTGCATTAATTTTAACACGCCAACACATTCGCTGGGATAAAATTTACTCCAATTACATAACTAAGTCAATCTGAAAATGTAGGTGCACGTGCTGGAGAGTTAATGGTCATTTCATATGTAGGCTTCAAAGAATCTTGCATACATAATTGGAATTTAAAAAAAAATCGAGCACGTCTTTGAATTTTTTGGCCATTCTAATTATTTTTACATTCGATATTGGATCTTTAAGCATTGTTTGTAAAATTGTGACTAAATGTTTCTAATTTTATTTTATTTTAAATGGCTATTACTTTTTAAAGCAGCAGGGAATGATCCAGGACATGCTAATGTGCGGGCATCTAGTCAACGTGTGAGACCATCTACTCAAAGTGTGAGACCATTCACTCAACGTGTGAGAGCATCTGCTCAAAGTGTGAGGCCGACCACTCAACGTGTGAGAGCATCTGCTCAGACTGTGGAAGTATCTACGCAGACTGTGGAAGTAACTACTCAAACTGTAGAAGCATCTATTCCGACTGTACAAGGAAAATGTAAGTTTGTATTTTAATACACATCACAGAGTTAATCACGAATTCTTTTATGTGCGCTGTTAAAACAAAATCTGTACTGTATAAAACTGTTCTAAATAATAACAATTTCTTTCTTATTTAGGTGAAGCTTCTGCCACAGGATCTTCCATCTGTCCTCATGACGATGAGTTAATTCATGACTTAAAAAAATTATTCCTTAACAAAGAAGATTGTGACATCATCCTCAAGGTTAAAGATACGGAATTCCGGGCACACAGAGCAATCCTGAAAGCTCGCTCTCCAGTGTTCGCCTCCACCTTTCGACACGACATGAAGGAGAACGCGACCGGCATCGTTGAAATAGAGGACTGTGACCCTTCCACATTTTCAGACTTTCTGTGTTACCTCTACTGCGGAGATGCCACTCTTATTTCGCAGGAGAATGTGTTCGGCCTTTTCACGGCGGCCGACAAATACCAGGTATCGAACCTCAGAGCGAAGTGCTTGGAGTTCATGAAACAGAACCTCAGTGTGGACACCTTCTGCGAAACCCTCACCTTGGCTCTGAGGCATTCCGAAGCTGAACTGATCCGGCTGTGTACCGATTATTTTAAACAGAATGTCCCCAAGATCATTGTGACTGTCAAGTGGCAGACATTTCTAGCTGAAAATCCGACTGAAAGTAACGAGTTGCTGATCAAATCCTTTGTACCCAACAGCAGTTGAAGCAAGTGATTCTTTGTTTATAGTTTAGATAAAAAGAAACACATTTTAATATACACGTATTTCTCTCCGATGTATTTAAAGAAAGATTATTTTTCTGAACTTGTTTATAACAAACTGAAATTGAGTTGGTCAAGTTGTTGTGATTACTTATTACTTCTGGTTAATGCCCCAAAATATTTAGTGACTGTGAAATCGCAAACATTTTTAACTAAAAATTCAACATAGAGTCACGAGTTGTTTGTCAAACTTTATATATCTTACAGCATTTTATGCAACTGACGTTTCATTTTCATTTAAAGTAAATACTGAGAGATGTATATATTGTTCGAAAGTGTTATTAAATATGCATTTTTTAAACATATTTGCGATATTTTAAGGGGGTAAGGAACCTTTACACTTTCAAAAAATAAGTTTTGTGTTTTCGTTTTATTCTGATATTTTAAATTTCTGAACGATTTTCAAAAAAAATCCCGTTAAAATTTCTGCGTTATTATTATTATTTGAGTTAGAATCATTTGTAGTCAGTGATTATAATTATAGGTCTGTAATATTGAAACTTTAAAACTTATTTTCTCAAATTAGTATATCTGGAGTTTGCATGGACCGTTACTTTCAAACTATGTAACCTACTGCTATAAAAGAACAACAAAATATGAGTTTCTGTATTATCTACATATTAAAAAAAATAAAAAAAAATAAATAACATATCTTGATTTTTTTTCTTCATTTTACATGAAAAACTTGACATTTTTTAAAATATTTTTTATTTTGTGCTAAAATTAAACCTTAAACAAAACTTTTTGAGTGTACTTTTGGTTTTAATTTAGTGGTAGGTATTCTATTACTATATTTTGTTAAAAAATTGTTTTCTATATGCATAACTGAGTATCAATTATTGGTTTTAATTTACAAGTTAGTGAGATGAATTTTTAAATTAAAAACTTGCATATTAATTTTCTGTCTGTAATATTTTTTCTTAATAATATTATTAAGAATATGTACTTTAAGCAGAAACAGCAACAAAAAAATCTTAATTGCATGTTATTTTAGTATTTGTACTTTGAAGAACACGATGATTTATCTCAGTTTGGAAAATTCGAAAGTCCTGTGTAAAACTGAGTTAAACAACTATTCACGAACAATTTTTCTAAGAATGCATTAAAAAATATTGCAATTGTCTAGTGGCTGTCGTTTTCACATTTAAAAAATGCCAAACAGTAATGAGATTTTCTTCAGTCTTCTGTTCAAACAATTTATTATTCATTTCTAATTGAGATAAAGGCAAATTCTGTATGTGCTTTTTTACATAGTTTAAATAAAGACTATTTTCCTGAACTCATGTGTACCACTTTGAAATGATTTATTGCTTTAAATAAAATACACCAAAAGCATTGTGACTGTAGAAAGGCAACCATTTTTTAAAATTTTGAATATTTTTTTTTATTTTGTACTAAAATTAAATTTTAAAGAAAACTTTTTGAGTGTGTTTTCAGTGTAATTCAGTAGTAAGCGTGCTATGATTTTATTTTCTGAAACAAATGTTTTCTATACGCATAATTGAGTGACACTTTGTGATTTTAACTAACACGTTAGTGAGATGAATTTAAAATTTACATTTTTATTTTGTTTATACAGCATTCTTTCTGGATAATATTGTTAATAAAATATATACTTTAGGCGTAAACAACAAGAAAAAGAACTTAATTGAATATTATTTGAGTATTTGTACTTAGAAAAAAAAGGCGATTCTTTTGGTAAACTCAAGGACCCTGTGTCCCCTTAAAACTGAGTTGATCATGCTAGTGAACAAGTATTTTTCTGAGAATGCATTAAAAATATTGCAATTGACTGGTGGCATTTGCATTAAAAAAATGTCAAGCAGTAATGAGATTTTCTCCAGTCTTTTCAAACAATTCATTATTGGTTTTTAATCGAGATAAAGACAAATGATTTAATATGTATATGCTTTTGTACATGCGTTTAAATAGAGACTATTTTTCTGAACTCTATCTTCAAAGATCTATTGCTTTAAATAAAATACACAAAAATCATTGTGACTCTGGAGAGGCTATCATGTTTACATTTAAATACAATAAAAGAATAAGTCAAATATTTGGTACCCAACAGCAGTTCCAGCAATTCCTTCTTTGTTTTTAATTAAAAACACCAGAGCTGTTTTCAGTAAATTTATTTATGTGTACATCTGTAGTTTGCAAATTTGTTTAAATAAAAAAGATTTTTTCTGTATGGTTTTGTAGTTTTTTTTCAAATCTAACTGACCAAGTAAGCTTCACTAAGAATACACCAAAATTATTACTTCAAGTGGCTTTTTATTCAATAGAAAATCCAATCAACAATAATGAATCTTTTCAGGTCCATCAGGTCAAACTTTTGATAATTATCAGTTATTCGAGTGCAAAGACTCCGTGCAAAGTATTCGAGAAAAAAACTTTAATTCTTTTATGTGTGCATGTGTTATGTTTAACTAAGAGAATGTTTCATTTTGTTTTAGTTTCCTATTAGAATTTTGAAACTAAACTGATCCATGGGTGAAAGATTTTCAATTCCAGGATTAATTTCACTCTTGGGAAGATTTATTGTTATATATATATATATATTTTCATATTAGGGACTGTGCATATGTAACATTATCAACTTTTTGATAATTTTGAGACCTCCTTCCCCTTTCCGATATCAGACGTTGTCATCTTTTGAACTCCCCCCCCCCTTGCCAGTAATAATATCCTTATAAAAAAAATGTTGATTTTAGAATTTATTACTTTTGTTTGGAGTGATATACAAAATTACCTACATTTATTTTTAGCTTCCTTTAATGATTCAAATGAAGAGAAGTTAATAAAATGCCACTTTGTATTCAATAACACTTTAAAGAAATGGTTTAAAAGTATTTTATAATAGCTACTTGTTACAAAATGTATTCAACAATACTACTGTCTTACTACACTTTCCCTGGACGGGAGAAAAGAAGGGTAAAAATTCCTATCATTAAAATAAGTGGACAAATCTCTTTCTCTTTTTTTATTAGTAAACGTGAGTTTCAATACAAATATACTTCATATATAGTTCCTCAAACAGTGATTATAGATGCATACGCACATCAGAGACGAATAAGAATGTCAAACATTAAAGAATTCCACTTTTGAGTGATTTAATTTATAACTTTATATTTTCATAAAAATAGAAAACAGATTTAAAAAAAGATAACATGCTATTTTGAATCAAAGACCCTGTTAGAAATAAAGAGAAAAATTTGGTTGGATCGAAAATGATATCTAAATCCAAAGATAATCCCTCTCCTCCTAGAGACATCTTACGATATCATGTGCCAGACCCCCCCCCCCCTCTAAACCCTAAAATGATAACATCATATTTGCACAGCTCCTTAAATAAAATTAAAATAAATTTACTAAAGTTGTCACTTATCAAAATTTTAAAATATGTCTATAAATTTAAGTTACTCACAATTGAATGAAAAGGTTGAATTGAATGAAAATGTTTGTCAGGTAGTCAACTGATGAAGATTTTAATAAATATCTAATGAATTAATAATACTCTACTAAATAAAAAATACTTTTCAAAGAATGGCGATGTGTGAAGGTTTTTAACATGTATAAAAAATTAAGAAAGTCTCATTGAATAAACACTCATAAATATTAATAGGGGATTCATCAAAGGTTTAATATATATTTAACCAATAAAAAGAAATTTTTTTTATTTAAAATCTTCGTAAAAAAAATGTCACTGGAAAAACTGAATAGTAATGACTTTTTACAAATGAATTCGAAAGAGAAGATTTGCTTAACCCTTTCCGACACGGGCAAAATTTGTTACTAAAATTAGAAATTATCGACTGACACCGGAATTCACAAACAAATTATTTAGAAATTTTGAATTCCTTAATTCCTTTGCTTTAATTGTAAAAGCAAAATTTTACTAAGATATTATTGGTGTCGTTTGCAAGTTTGGAATTAAAGTTAGGTATCCCAGACCGGGCACAATGTGTCTGAAAGAGTTAAGAAGCTATCTCCAAGTTTGGAATTTAAATTAGGTATCCCAGACCGGGCACAGTCTGCCGGAAAGGGTTAAGAAGCTGTGTGCATATCGAAATTTTACAAAAATAGCTTGATTTCAAATATTAGCAGCAAATTTTTACATCTTCAATGAATTTTTCGTTAAACATTAGTTGTCGATACCAAATGAATCGGTCTTAAAAAAAACTGAAAAGGAAACTACACTTTAGTGTAAAAATGAAAAGAATTTAAGTAAACAGCAATCGAAAGCGTTTACTGAAATACATTTGCTTGTGCATAAATTATTTGGCCTCGTCTGCATTACTGAGATACACAGGTTTAGCACAAATAAATGATTGGAT